>VYXH01003154.1:311995-398934 GCA_013397275.1 Burhinus bistriatus
GTGTAGATGTGGTGCTTAGAGACATGGTTTAGTGGCGGACCTGGTAGAGTAGGGTCAATGGTTGGGCTAGATGATCTTGAAGGTCTTTTCCAACCTAAATGATTCTATGATTCTATATGTCTTTGATGGGTTAAAGCTTCCCCCTAAATGTGCAACTTCATATGCCTTTGAAAATATACTGTTCTTTCATGCCTGTTCATGTGATACTTTTCCATATTCTTGTCTCTATCACACGTATATGCAATGGCTGCCTGGTTACTTACAGTTTTTGTGTCAAAAAGAGCTCAGACTGACCAGTGGAGCATTATTCCTCTCCTCTTCATTTCGGTGGTCTCAGTTTTTAGGTGTTTCAAGATGTTTAAATCTGTGCAATGGAGGAAAAATATGTATTTTTTTTTCTGGCCAGTTCACCTTCTGTGGAGGGGCATGACTTTTAACTGATCAAATTAGTAAAAAGCTCCCTATGGACTTTCTTGGATTGGAGCATGGGTACACTTTTGTGAGGAGCGTTATATAATACTTCCAGGGCTTTTATCTGGGTTGCAGAAGCAGGTGGAGAAGTCACTGTAGTGTGATAATTGACTGCTTAGATCTAGGTGGTATATATCATCACTCTAGATATTACAAGCTCAAATGTAAGATTAGAACTGCTCGATTTATTTTTAGTGAATCTCCTTCTCCTGAAAGAATACAGCCATCCTGTGCCCTTGTTGAAGCTCAATATTTCTTTGTGCTTGTAGCAGTGCAAAGCAAGAAGCAATTTTGCTGAAAGGAATGAGGGAAGTGGTAGAACAACTAATTTTTTTCCACCTGCAGCAGCACCATTGTGTATTGTAACTTCCTGTCTCAGTTGATGGTTTTGGTATTTTGCAAGACAGCGATTCATTAATTTCACCTCACCTCTGTGAAAGCTGCTCTCCTCCTGCCAGGTTTATAAGATTAAAAAAAAGAAGAATAGCGCGCAAAGCAATTAATCTATTCCCCCTGCCCCACTCCCCTTTGCCTCTGAATTCTCTCTGACAAAACTACCAGTTCACGCAGTTGTGCCATCTCATCTTTCTGACAGCCCACTGTGAGGGCTGTATGAACAGAGCTGGAAGACCATCAGATGAGGCTGCTGGCAAATAGCATCCTTCTGTGAGATGCGGTAGACAGGCAGAAGACCTACAGTTCCTCCCTTGCAGCTCATGTTAACTGCAGAAGCCTTCATAGGCTTTCTAGGTCTGGAGCAGCATGTCTGGCTTCATGGATTGGAATTAAACTACCAAACGTAGATGTCTCCATTTAAGGTAGTCAGTCTCTTTATGGTCATTGGAGGGGAAATAGGTGTCTGTTCAGTTTGAGATGAATCACAACCTAAAAGAAGCTATCTCCACTACGAAGAAGTCTGGGAGTGACTTGGATAGAGGTGTTTACATTTCAAATACTGTAAATGAAATGAGATGAACCCTGTGTCTTCCCTGGGATGGGCCCTCAAACACAATTGTCCTATTTAGGGGCTGGTGGTGGTGGCATTAACAAAGCAAAGGAGCAGTGTGGTGCAGTGCCAATGAATTCCAGCATCATGTGAGGTCGTTTCTCTTGAGCTGCTGGCCACTGCCCAGAAGCCATCAGCTCATGCTCAAATTCATCACTTCTCAAGGGAATGTGGCTGTTCATCGCAGTTCCTAGCTGAGATGACAAGCCACTGCTGCTGTCTCTCCTGGATGAGGTTAGGGCTTCATTGGGAAGAGTACAGACAACTTGGATGCATCCTGCATGCCAGTAGGTTTTATTACATGAGCAATAAAGCAGTGCTACAGTGCTGTTTTTGCTATTGCAAGTCACAACTTGTGGTGGTTTCCTTATATATAGCTCTTCTTACATCTGGTATGAGAGTCTTAGAAAAACTTCATCTGACCGAATACTAGAATTCATACTCTGTAATTCATGCATTATAATTCATACATTATAATTTGTGTTTCAAAGCTCATAAGCAGGCTTTGTGCATAGCAGTTTGAAGCCAGTTTGCATGAATCAAAATGTGTTTTCTCTGAGAAGATGCTAACAATACCGTGTTTCAGTAGCTTTCCAGATCAAACCTGCTCAGTTTGTAAGAAAAAGAATTGGCAGGAGGAAAGGTAAACTCCAGGCTTGTCAGATGTTCGGGTAGGCTGCTATTCACTGAGAAACATCCTAGTTTCTTCTAGTTCATGAACATTGTTCAATAACAAAGATAAGTCCCTGACAAATTTTGGCCTCATCTGTACTTTTACAATCTAAATGTTGCACAGTTCCGTTCTCCTTTGCACTTGCGATATTAATGAAGGTATGGAATAAATTGATGTGATGCTATTAAAAGAATCATGTCTGTTTACAGTGGTAGAAAAGTATATCCTTTCAACTACTTTTCTTGAAATTCAGGGTTTTGATCAAAGAGAGAATGCATAATCCACTAAAGTAACTGCATATCTTTATCACACTATCTGAAAATTGAGTTTAAATTCAAAGGAGAATCTGATAGAGATTAAATAATTTGAAATCATCTGAAGATTCAGAGACTGAGCTGAGCCACAGTTCAATTTTGAGACCTGAATTTAGGCAAGTTTGGGGAATTCCAAGGTGCGCCATGTAATACAGTTGCTACTGCTAACTTCTGAAAATGTGTAAAAGACTTAAGATCCTTGAAATTTTAAGCACTAAGTCTATCCTTGTTTTTTTGAAAGGAGGGTAGAAGAAAAAAAACCAACATTTTCTATGATAACGCTGAACATTTCTGGAAAAAAGATATCACTTGTACGTTTATAAAAAAAAAGAAAAAAGAGTTGGGCAAAATCAGTCACAGATTAGGATGATATGCTACGATGTGTGACAGCTCAGATTTTGCCTACTGCAAGGCAGCAGGGTTGGTTTGTGCCTGGCCAGTGTAGCAAGGCTAGGGTAGCCCAACACACAGGAGAAAAAAACAGTTTTATATTTCTTTTGCAGACTGGAAAACAGAACTGCTAACTATACTGTGTGGGTGGCACCAAATGTTTTGTTCAGTGATTTTAAAATAAATAGTGAAAACTCAAAGATACAATATTCTCAAGTTAAATAAAATACTTTGTTTCCCTTTTGAGCACCTCAAAAGGACCTGGAAGAAAGTTCTAAAGGAAAAGATAGTGATGATGCAGAAAAGATGGAAGTGCTTGATTTCATAATTTCTCCCCCAAACTATTAATCTGGCAATTTGTAGCAAATTATCCAGTGGCTTATAGTTAAAATTTCTTGTTCACTGTATAAAGTCACATACAGCTCTACTGCCAAGAAGGTGGTTTTCATGAAATGTCCTTATTCTGAGAAGTATCTATGGTCTCTGTAACCTCTTTCCTTTCATGAAAGTTGCAACACCAGGCAGTTCAGTACCTGATTTGCTTCTGCCTGTGGCCTTTTTATTGTCCTGATATCTTTCCTCTCCTGAGGAAGGTGGGGGAAATATTACCTGATCCTTGTAAAGTCGAGGCACCAGGAATTGGTGCAGGGGGCATTGAAATAGGCTGCAAATTTCATAACAAGAAACGATGTAATAATAGATGTGAGGAGAAAAACTGTCATGAATTCAGTCTTCATAAAATCTTACCATATTTCAGAAAGCTTGGCTGGGAAGGAGATTAGATTATCTCTCTGTTCTGGTCTGTGCTGTCCACTCTTTTTCGTATTTCTTTTTCATTGCATTTAGACCTGTTCTTCAAGCTTAGGTAACTGGGGAATTTTCAGAAATGAACCTGTGCAGAGCAATGTGTTCTTGATTTAGATGTTGTTTTTGGCAAAAGTCTTAATTTTAGTTAGAGCTTAAACTAGTACTGCTTTCCTCAAAAGCAATTTGGTATGCTTTTGTGAATATCAAAAGCATTTGCATTGGCTGTTGTCTTACTCTTTTGATACTTGCCCATGATGTTCTTAGGAGGGCAATTTTAAGGTCATATTCATGAATAGTTGTGCTGAGGGTAGTTTTGAATTTCCTCTCAGGTGGGGTGGAGCCTGCTATAGAGAGGAGTGGTGCCAAAATACTTGACAAGGCTGAAGCCAATTTTGGTTTTGATATGAAGGAGAAAAACGGCATGGCTCTGTGTTGTGCGACTTGGAGTTCATTCAGTGCATCCCTTAGCATCTGGTGGTAGCAGAAAGGTGACAGCCTCTTCCCTCCATCTCCCTAGTAAATTCATAGCGGTTACTTGTGCTCTACCCACAGCTTTGGTACAGGGGCAGTTAGGTGTCTGAAGCAAGAGTTTGATGTGTGTGATATCTGCCCTGATAAGAGAACATCATTACATTCCACTTTCAGTTTCCTTATACTTGCTGTCTTCTGCCCTGCCTAAGGTGCAGGCTAGCATACCTTGAACCCCTTGAATAGTAAGGTACTTTAAACACCATGAAAACCTCAGTGACTTCTTCGAGCTAACCCCCAGTTGCAAGTGTTATATTTGGCTCTTTGGGAAAGAAAAATTCAGTGTGTGTGACTGAACCCAACTAACAATGTTTTCACAGAATATTCAGAAGCCAAATGCCAACTGCAGCTACAAGCTTATGTGACCACACTGATTGTAATTGAATCAGTGATTTTACTGTTATTGAATGGCTTCTGTAGCCTTCTGTAGAGCCGTAAAATTCCCAGGCTGCCAGCTTGGAGCAAAAAATGGCCAGAAGTAGAGCCATTATGTGGCTATATGAGAGGACTCTCTTATAGCTGTAAGCATTAACTACTGCCTATTGTTGGAGATTGGATATGGGGCTAGATTTTTTATATGTTCTTGGATGGTGATGGTCATTGGATGGATGAATTCAGGATGTGTCCAGGTGTGAACTTGCTCAGATTAATTCTTGATCCTCTGCATTTCTTTTAATTAGTGATCTGCAAGACAACATTAAAAGATCGCTGATAAATTTTTCAGATGAGAAAAGGAGCAGGGCAGCAAGTGATCCAGGGGACAAGCCCAGGAGACAAAACAGCCTGGGTTTCCTACTAAGCTTCCTAATTTTCAACAGAGCCATATGTAAAATCTCACATTTAGCAAACCAGAGTGCAGGTTGCAGTTACAGATGGATGTCCCCGTCCTGGGAAGCACTGGCAGCAAAAAGAGTGCTAAACAGTTAATCAGTTAAATGTGCTTTGGCATTGGACATGGGACGCATGGGTAATAACAGAGAGGTCATTTTGTGCCTATAGTTGGAGGGGGGAAAAAACAATTAAAAAACCAGCCAAAACCTGAAGTACCAAAAATTCAAACTCTAAACTGGGTATAAATTTGTTAAAGGCAATATTTTAACCATTAAGCAACAATTGTGGTTTCTCCCCTGCCACCAAAACTTCTTGCAAGGACATGTGGGTGTATTTCTCTTACGGAAATATTATGCTGAAGACCTAATTTAGAGAATTTCAGGGTTAGATTTTGAGACTCATAGTGTTGGAGGTGGTCAGACCAGTTGTGTTTCAGAGTCACTATTGATATTAATCCCTAAAGTATTTCCAGTAGGGACGTTAACCCAAGGTCCCTTAAGCATGCATGTGGTGGGAAACAGGTGTTGATTTAGATGAGGAGTCCATGAGGCTGTCGGTAGGTCCTCCTGCCTCTACTGGGGGATACGTATATGGAAGCAATTAAGCAAGTGCGCTGAAATGGAGCTCTACAAATCTTCACTAATGAACCCAAGCGACCACCCATACTCTGGATTCCAGCAGCTCCACAAATCCCTGGTTGTGAGCGAAGGCGTGATGGTTTTGGCTTGACACCAGCTGAAACTCCAAAGACAGATTAATTTTTTTTTCTCTGAGTGTTCAGATTCATTTGATCCCAAAGCAAAACACAGGAAGTTGAGGCAAACGTGAACTGCGATGTAAAGAAAAGGAGTTTATGTCAGACCAAATGCTTCAGTCTTGTGCTGTCAGCTCCTGGCTCCATTTTTTAATCAATTGATGTAGACTAACATGATACCAGCTAAATCCAGGCAGCTGAGCAGTCTTACTAGAACAATTGGTTTGACCAATTATTGGTATCTCAAACTTGAACCTGAACCTCAGTCATTATTTTAATGCTGCCATTAACGTCAAACTGTAATGAAACAGTAATAATAAGTTTCGTGTTACCATTTTTGAGCAATGGTTGAATCAACGCCCTTGTTCAGCATGGGGACCGCTGTCACTTGCAGAGCAGCATCAAGCTGTAGTGCCTCCTGTCCTCTCCTGCTTCCCTGGGTGCAGCATCATCCTTCACAGGGCACTGCTCCGCAGACCTGGATGGGGTCCTGCTCAGTGCAAGGTTCAGCAAGTGTGTGTGTGGGATTTGCTATGAAACTGCTATCCCCTTGGGGCAGAAAAAGGGGTGTTGGTAGTGTTACCAGTGTCAGGGCACCAGCAGGTCTTAATAGCCCCGTCCAGCCTCACCTGGGACCCTTACTCCCACACCCCATATGCCTTGCCATGCCTCGCACCCTCCGCCCATCGCTCCATTCAAGATCAGGCTTAAGCCTTCAGTCCTCCTTTGTGAAGCTGTCCTCCTGTTGCTGCTGCCTGGCAAGTGGCTCCCCATCAACCTGATCTTTTCCTCACTGATGTACTACATCCCCCTTGCATGTGTTTAAAAGGAAAAATTTGAGAGGAAGAATTTTGCTTCCCCTCCCTTGTACAGTGCTGGCAGTGCTTAATGTGCTTCATGTAGCGAAGCACCACAAGGCCCACGTGGCAAAGAGAGCTGGAGAAGTGGTGGTGTGCTGGGGAGGCAGGACCTGCTCCACCTGTGGAGAAGAGATAGCTAAAGGGCTGTAACCTCCTGGCTGACAATCTGTGCTGTGGAATTGCCCGTTTCTGCTTGTACATGTTATATTTGCCAGTTTTAAGCCATTTGGGATGTTTGAACTAGCTACTGAGTCATTATTGGCTAGGACTCGAGTCAAACCAGGGTGAGACTAAGCGTTAACTGGCTGCAAACTGAAATCAAACTGCAAAGTTCATTAACTTAAGATGAAGAATAAGTAGTTTGGGATTTTTATGCAAGCCCTTTCACTGACTTTGTATATGAATTTAGGTTTAGACTTTGCAAGGAGGTCTGGCTTCCTCTCCGCTTGTACGTGGAGGAGGGTGCACCTGTATTAGCCCTTTGGTTAGAAGTGGGCTTTTGAAAGCAAATCTCCCAGTTACTACGCTTCATTAACACACCCAATGTGCTACAGACACTCACAGGCTCTTTGTGGAATCAGACCAGAGTTAGTCTGCAGTAAATCCCATGAAAAGAAGGTAATGTGGATGTAGGATCCTTGGCACTGACTATTTCACTCTCCTTCTTTCAATGTGCAATGTCTGCTGGTATAACCTCAGCAAAGTGTACCACAGGGATACAGCCAACGTCTCAAAACTGCTGCTCAGCTCCCGCCTTGTGCGCAGGTTGCTGCTTGAGTTGATGTGCACAGCCACTTCAGTGCTAGTGCTGCCTTGTAGTTAATGACCTGCTTGGTGGCCAATTCCAGCTAAAATCCAAGAGGCCTGAAGTGAGATTCTCAAAGTAACTTTTCTCCTGCTTCTCTCACAAGTAGGGATTTGTCCCTTAAGTGCTCTCAGACCTGAGGGCCCCTAGTGCTTTTCAATACCAATGTTCCAGTTATTTAATTCCTCTCATACACAGCTCTCCCCTGAACTGGAGATAACTTTGAGTCAAAGGTATATTATTTATGTCCTGCGAGCGAAAGAAGGCTTGCGGTGAATTGAAATACTTGGCTAACAGCTGCTGTAGTCTTGCAAATTCTATCATAACATTTTAGCTGTGCATTTTAATCAAGCTCAACAAATCAGTTCAAACTCCCTGATCCTGCAAAGTACCCTGCTTTAGGTTCGCCTTTGAATCCGTTCTGCTTTTTAATCCATATTTTCCGATGGAGCTTTTCTCACTTTGTAATTTTGGGATTTGGATCAGAAAGAGAGATTGAATAACCTGAGACTTTGAATAATTATTATTTTCAGACAGAAAGCACATGTGAGTGCACAAGATTTGTGTGCTAACACTTACAGATGCATACTTGAACTAGTGACCTGCCTATCTGTGGACCTTCCAGAAGGCACCCACTGCTTTTTATAATAGGTTTATTAACAAAGGATTCAGTGGGAACTGCAAGAATGCATTTTTGGGGAGGGGAAAGAGTAGGTATATATCTCTAGTCTAATAGATGGGAGGGGGAGGGAGGAATCGTACAAAGAGCTGTTCCTTAGCTCATCAGTTTACCCTGGCTAAGGATTCATTAATATAAAACATTCCCTAGATACTTTTCCACTGAGTTATCTGTTATTTTTGTGCTTCTTGCTCAGACCAGACTTCCAGAGAAGGTATGAGTTGCAGGACTTCATTTAGAAATTTTAATTTTGTTATACAGTTGTATAACAACTAACTACATGTAGAGTTGAGGCTCCAGCTGATCTTGGATTATCTTGTGCTTTCTTGAAAAAATTGCCATGGGGATAGAAAATACAAAGAAAAGGAGGGGAAAGATAGGCAAAAATTATTTTCTTTCCACTTGACAGAGGAACAATTTTCCAAAGGTTGTAAACTGGAGTTTGTGCACAGCCAGAAAAATCTCCACTCTCAAATCTTTTCTTTGGAACAATATTCCATGCCTATCTTAAACTGTTTTGCAACGGTTATTTGGCAAGAGATTTCAAATTTCCTCTAGTTCGATTTTCACAGTTCTGTGATGAAGGCTTTATTTGGGCATCAGCAGGAGAATGATGCAAAGCCTTTCTGTAGGTAGACCCATTGGTGTTTCTAGGAATGGAAATTGCTGCCCTGGCTAACACATTGCTCTGTTCTGCTCAGAGGGAGACAAATCAGCTCTGCAACGGGCAGTCTAAGGGAAAACAGTTCTAGAATCACAGAACTGCCAAGGTGGGAAGGAACCTGGAACGATCATCTGGTCCAACCTTTTGTGGGAAATGGAGCCTAGATGAGATTATCTAGCACCTTGTCCAATTGCATCTTGAAAACTTTCAGCGTGTCTGTGGGGAAGTTGTTCCAGGGAATGTTTGTTCTCACTGTAAAAAATTTCTTTCTTATATCAAGATGAAACGTCTTCTAGTGCAACTTGTACCCATTGCCCCTTGTCTTCTCCATGTGGCTCCTTGTGAAGAGAGAGCCTCCATTCTCTTTGTAGCTGACCTTCAAGTACTGGAAGACTGTGATGAGGTCCCCTCTAAGTCTTGTCTTCTCCAGGGAGAAAAGACCTAACTTCTCAAGTCCTTCCTCATAGGGGCAGGTTTTCCAGCCCTTTGATCATCATCGTGGCCCTCCTTTGGACCCTCTCCAGTCTGTCTCTTTCTTGAATTGTGGGGTCTAGAACTGGACACAGTTTTGTCCTGTACTTCATTAATTTGGAGTTGACTTGTGCACCTGAGCACAGTGATTTACATGTTTTCTGAAATACTTATTGATACAAATGGAGGACTTCAGGTGTGTATGGAGAAAACACACGGAAACAAGTTAGTTCTTGGATGACTTCAGTCTGAGCAGAGCACGCTCTGGGGTCATGAGCCCCGTACCCTCACAGTGTAAGGTCTGGGTATGTGGTGGGGCGTCATGTGCTGCAGTGCAGTGCTGTGGGGTGAAATGAACAAAATATTGAAATTTTGAGCCATGAAGCACCCTGTCATAAGCTTCTGATTGAGTCTTCATAAAAATCACTCACTACTTTGGCTGCCTGTAGGGGCGGAGGGGCTGCTTAGCCTATTACAGGGTGCTCTTCATAGAAGCTGACTCTTGACTTCCAACAAAATGTGATATCCAGTTACCTTGTGTAATTTGCTGCCTTTTAAAACTTTAATCTGCCTGCATGTCATGTGCAAAGGCTACTCTCAGGTACCTGTTTTAGGAGAGGAGTAGACCTCCTGCCCTCAATCCAGCTTCCCCGTGCTTGCATCCTTGCTGTCCCTTGAGAGCCTTCCTCCATGCGAGGAAGTGTCCCAGGGGCCTGGGGCATCAGTGAGGGCAATGCTGCCCTGGAGCTGAACCAGAGGAAATCTCTGAACTTCCCCAGTGGGGAAAGCTAATGAATAGTGCTGATACCCCTAGGTTTTCTCTTTGCCATGCGACATTTTCAAGCTGTTTCCTCTTCTGCTAAGATTACAAGTCCACTCTATGGCTTTCATCAAATTTTCAGTTGAAATATGTATGGAAAATAGTATTCACGCGGTTGCAGAAAATTATTAACTTACGGCAAAATCAATTTTTTGATAGAGGAAAACATTGATTTTTTAAAAACATCAATTCTTAGAGAAGAAAAGTAGCAGTAAAACTTTGGAAGTTGCTAAAAAAATTTTAAACATTTCTGTGAATGACTTGATGGTTTTGGATAAAATCCCTTTCACAGAGGGGAACAGCTACATCAAACATTTAAGTAGTCACTGATAACATGTTTTTCTGCCTGCCACTTGCAACTCTTATGCAGCCACTGGAAATGGTGTCAGTCTCTCTAGGATTGCCTTTAAAATAAATAAGAAATGTGTATAATGATATAAATATATTAATATACTGTAATGACATAATTCTGCAACCTATATTTTACATATATCTATTATATATAAAAACTAATATGAGCATCACCCTTCCTATAAAGAGCTACTCCCATACAGGCTTCAGAAAGATAGGATATTGCCAGCCTACAGATGTCTAGAGCTTTTCATCATTCTGTATTTTAGGATATTAATTGCTAAGTTTGCTGTGATACAGAATTTTTGCTCAATGCAACCTTCAGCCACCTCACCAGCTCTCAAATCTCTACTCAAGCTGAGAGATAACTCTTTTGGGGAAATGAATGTGTAAGAGGACATGCAGTTTCAGCGAGGAAACAAGAAGTATAATATCCTATATATATATCTATCTCATACTGGGATGACTCAAGCTGGACTTCACTTAGAAGGCAGGCTCTAATACTGCTGTGAATGTAGTGCAAGGATATTTAGCAACTGGAGAGAGATGCCAGTTTTTTCCATACTTAAGTTATGTAACTGTGGGGCCTACTCTTCACGAATAAGTTTTGGTACTGAATTTTCATATGCCTCATTTAATTTTCAAAGGGGCCTCTCTGATTTCTGTATGCGTTGGAGACCAGTTTTTTATTTATTAGAATTGGTTGTAAAGGATGGACATTCTCTTGCTGCATCTTGGTTTTACTTCTGTTTCTCAAAAGTAAATGGAGGCTTAATTTTTTTACTGTCTGTTTCTAAGATTTTCTGGAACAAAATCGGGATTTCTAGCCCTTCTGTAAGTAAAAAAAGAGTCAGCCATGGTTCTTCCGCTGGCTGGGAAGATGAATGGCTTGCTTTGGAGCATCTGAGAGTGGCAGGACTCAGGTGTGAGGGGTGGTCTTTAGAGAACGTGTGCCAAGGCTCTAATTAATGCTGCTCTTTATCTTTTGCTTGCCTTTGCTAGGAAACTGCTGGAAGAATGCTGTGACCCTGGGCAGCTCTTTGCTATGACAAAGCTGAACTCCCCAATGGGAAAGAACCTCTGGTTTGACGGGGAATTTTTATATTCTTTCACTATTGACAATGCAACTTACTCTCTCTTCCCACAGGTTAGTAACCTTTTCTTTCTTTTCACTTTAAGTATTAATGTACTAAATGGTAACACGGTACAAATGAGTATAAATTGGCTAAACGCTTGTCAGGAAATTGTATCTTCATTTTTCAATACAAAACAGTCTCCTCTACTTTCTTACTTCTGTGTTCTGAAAATTATAAAATGTTTGTATGCATGTTGATATTCCTGGCCACTTTTTGGGTGTGCAGATGTACACAAGGGATGAGACTGGGCCACCCATCTTGATTTTTAAAATCAGTTTTGGCTATTTTAAGAAGACGATGTCTGCATTTCAGTCAGTGATCACACTCACTAGGAGTATGTTCCCTCATTTAGGGTTGCTTCAGTTCAGATCTGTTTAGCTAACATGTGACAGCGCTTGGTGTGAAGGTGTCCAAGTTACTCCTAAGTCAGTGAAGTTTATTGATGGTAACCAATGTGAGCCCAATAACAGAAGCCCATAGCTTGACTTGGTCAATTCTCACTGTGTTTTGAATATTAGAAGTGCTTTGCTGTTGTTCAGCAAAGGTGTTTTGGGTTAAGTGTATGGTTTTAGAGCACTGGGAATTTGTAATACTGATCTAGGCTCCTTGTATTTTTAGTTAATATATGAACTGATGTTAAATAATGAGTTTATTATATTGAATTTTGTATGTGGAAGGAGAGATGTTTTATGTGGCTACACATTTAAAGAAAGCCAAACACCTGGACATATTAATTGATTTACATGTTGCTTTAATTTCTCAAATTAAAGGCATAGGTCTTTATTAAGCCTCCCAGTCAGTGCTGAGTCATTCACGCTGGGCTTTTCATTTGTTGCTGTTTCAGTTAAACACATAGCAGAGTTCTTACTTGTTAAACTCATTTTTTCTTTTTTTTTTTTTTAAAAAAAGTAGCTGACAGAGTTATGACTTCGAATGAGTTTCTTTTAGTGGAGAAAGAGTGAGGGGAAACTGAAGCATAGGGGAGAGGAGATGGGAACAGCCACTTTCTGTGTTAAGACATCACCCGGAGGAGCGGTGTTACAGCTCTGTCTTGTTCAGGCTGCCAGTCGGCTGGCTTGTCACTTGGCTGTGCCTGTCGCAATGAACGGGTTGATGGACCTCTGCCTCCCTCAGGCTGCGCCCCAGCTGCTGCATCCCTGCAAGCTCAGCAAACAAGTAGATGCTGAAACATGCACGGCAAGTGGTTTTTTTCCTGCTGTACAGGTGGGAAGGTGCTGCCCGGCTGGAGTGAATTTCTCTCCCTGCCTTTTAGACTGGTAGAAGGTTTACGGTGTGTTGCAGAGTAGCAGCTGTAAATCTTTTTGATGATGATTAGTGTGATTTGTTGCGACAATATTGCACTGTTTATTGGAGAAAACTGAAATCCTTGGCAGAGCTCTGAACTTTGTACCACACAAAGATATTGGCAGCAACTGCTCAAAATATGTACATCCTTTCCAATGTTTCAGAAAAGCCCCACCTGTGCTGGCACAGGGAGGCCACTATTTTGTGATGGATTTGGGATTTCAGATTTGGTTTTCTTTGGATTAAAACCTAGCACTCTGCCTGGCCACAGCAGTGTCCCATCTCCTCTCACAGAAGAGAGCAGAGTACTGGATGGGCTCCTTCAGGGAGGTAAATGCTGGTTAGAGAGGAGCCACGGTCTTAGGAACTCCGTCGGTTCCCAGGATCTCAAGCCATGTCCCCAAAGTTTATCAGTTGGCTGGATTGGGAGCAAGGATCTGGGAAGCCCTGCAGAGACAAACTGCAACATGAGCTAAGGAGTTGGGACTTCAGTGTCCCTGGGTCCCTTAGGCTTGCCAAGCAGGCCATGAAGGGGACAGCTAGATGCTGTTGTAGGGGTGGTGGTGGGAAAGCTGTTGGGGTTTTTTATGACATTCCAACTCCAGAATACTGCTAGAAAGCAGCTGTAGGACCGGTGCCAGAAATGCTATTCCTTTAATAAAGTGACGGGCAGTTCATTTCTGACAAGTGCTACTCACTACTACTCCCTCTTTTCTTGCAAGTACCACTGCCTTTAACTTAATGTGTTATTCCTATGTATTTTGCCCAGAGGAATTTTGTAAACCTTTATCAGATGAAATCCTGCTAGGCATAAGGGCTTAGGAAGATTTATTTGCTGTGAATTCTTAAACAAAGTATTTTTCTACCTCTCTTTGTTTCAAGAAGAATACTTGCCTACATTTTTCAGGCTTCTACTTTGAAGAATGGTGTCTATTAGCTTGCTAGCAACCGGCAAGCGATTTTTGTGAAGATGAATATTCCTTTCAAAAGTATCCAGAAGCTTAAAACCACTTGTAAAATATGGGTAATACTCTGAAATGCTCAGAGGATGTAACAGGAATGTACAGGGCCGCAGCTATGTTGATATAATCAAAAAAATATTTCCTCTGGCATAAATAAAAAAGGCTCAATCCACATCAATCTGCTGGGCTTAAGCCATTTTGTGCTTGCAGAGTATTTCTCAGTCCTGAACCAGTTATTAACTTATAGGATAAAGTAACTCAAAACTAAATAGGAAACTTGCTCTATTTTATGGCATAGAATAAGCTGGCTATGCATCAATGGAGACTTATACAGAAATAATGCAAGTATGTCAGCACTTAATATTTAAAATGTCACTTATTTTTGAATGTGAACAATACAAAATAGAATATTTTTTCTTCTGAGTACTCTGTAGATAAAGTTTTTACAGCTGGTTCAAAATTTTCTGATGGAGTGCTTTTCCAATAAAAGTGCTATTTCATCAAAATATAAATTTAGTATCGGTTCACTGGTTTTTCAATTTTTCTTTGAAATGAAAAGGTTAAAAGGCTTTGGTGGTGTTATGACATTTCATTTTACCGTTTTTTAAATGTAATATTTCAACATTTTTTTTTATCAGCTCTGTTGCTAACATTTTTTTTTCTTAGACTTTGCTATATTCCTCCTTCTCCTATTTTTTTTAAGTTTGCAAAAGGAAAAAGCTTTTGTGTGAAAATACTAATTCAGTGTTTCATTTCAGTTTATGAGAACAAAATTTGAAGTTGCAGACTTTTGCATGAACTAACAATTCCAGCAGCTAGAAGTGGCTCCTCTTACTCTCCCTCTCTCTCAGTGTCACTTTCACCCTAATTTCTAGAATTACATTTTCTTGAAACAGAAATTCAATATTACACAGACTGCACCATCTTTCCCATCCTGGAGAAAAACTGCTACTGGCTCATTGTAAATACCTAACAGTCAGGATAAGACGTGGGGCAGGAGGTGGCTCATCACAGAAGATGGCCTAGCGTGCAGTGAGGGTGGGCATCCCGCCTACACCTCCCAACATGTACTACGGTGGCATTGCCTGGAGCTGTTGGATAATGGAGTGTCATTTCAATTAAAATCAGGCATTTCTTGACAGCAGCTTTGTTGTATTACTTGCTGTGATCGACAGCATTATTTCCCACTCTTAGGAGACAGAAAGTGTAGAGCCTGCATATACCTGTAGGTGTAGTTTAATATTAACAATGAGAGGTTATTCCTACTGTGTACCTACCACTTTCCTAAAGCTTTTCATGTAGACTTGAAGTTTCAGTTTCAGCCAGTAATTTTGATATGTGTCTGGGGGCACTGAGAGTTCAGAGGTAGAGGTGACCCTACTACAGTCGAGATGAGCGGCATGGTTGGATAAACCTTTGAATAGCCAGGCTGCCATGTCTCAGGTTGGCCTCTAAAGGCCATGGGTAACTTCTAAATGTATTTCTTCTCCATTGTGGTCCAACTATTATACAGAAAATGGAACCTTGTGTTGATGAGTGTTCAGGAGTTGTGTTCCTGACAGGAGACTTCTCTCTTGTCCTTGCTTTTCAGCCTGGAAGTTTAGCCATTCAGCTCTGGTCCTGTTGCATTGTATTGAGGCACGACAGAAGGCATGACTAGCATTTTCCACCCTTTACTGTCTGACTAATATGGAAGCCTGGTTTCTTCCATATATTCCTGCAGTAATTTTTAGATGCTATGAGTAAATGTGGTGTAACCACAGGAGTAGCTGGGATGTAACTCAAAACCATGTGAGAGAAACGTGAACTAACACTCATCTGCTTTTGAGTTAGAGAATAAAACAAGCCCCAGTTTCAAACGTTTTCTGAAATAATTTTGCACTCCTTCCTGTCTTTTTCTTCCTAAGAGTTTCAAAAGCAAATTTCAGACTATCTTTACCATTAGAAGAAAAAAACTCCTCATCCCAGTATTTAGCTGTTTATGCAAATAATTGATTTTTGTTGCTTGCTGGCAAAAGCTTGTAGCAAGGGAGAACTGAGGTGAATTTCTCAGGTCTCCTCTACCCTTCCCCCAAAAGGTTAAAGAAGTAGTTAAATCAAATGGAAATTTTCACTCTGCCATGTAAAGTAATATTTCAGAGGGTAGAGGAGAAAGAAATTTCAGGTGTTAACCTTCAACTTTTTAATTTGACAAAATAAAATAACTCATCTAAAATTTTTCTGGTTTTATTGTATTTCACCTGAAGCAGTTAGACACATTTGGTATCAGTAAATTACTTCAAATTACTAAAATATGATTCCCCAGCTGCTCAAATGCCTTCTAAAGTTTCACCTGCAAAATGCTGTCAGCTAGAAGAATGGCTACTTGCAATGAGCTGCTTGTGAATAGTCATCACAAATGGTGTTTGAGAAATCCAAAGGAAATAGCTTCAAGCGACAAATAAATCTGGGAAAGCTGGCAGCTGTTTCTGGATACCTTGTGATCAGGAGAAAGGCAATATTTTTCAAATTATTAGTTAGAGTTTAAATTCTTGTCCTTAATATAAAGGCAGGGAAAAAGTTAATCTCTCTACCTGCAAGTGTAAGATGGAGACATTCTCTGACATTTTCTGGATTCATGGAATCATGGAATTTTCAGAGTTGGAAGGGACCTCTAGAGATCATCTAGTCCAACTCCCCTGCTGACGCAGGAATGCCTAGAGCACATAACTCAGGGCTGCATCCAGGCGGGTCTTGAAAATCTCCAGAGAAGGGGACTCCACAGCCTCCCTGGGCAGCCTGTTCCAGTGCTCTGTCACCCTCACCGTAAAGAAGTTTTTTCTTATGTTTGAATGGAACTTCCTATGTTCCAACTTGTGCCCATTGCCCCTCGTCCTGTCACTGGGAACCACTGAAAAGAGTCTGGCTCCATCCTCCTTCAACCCACCCTTTAGATACTTATAAGCAATATTTGTTGCCCTAGGCTGGACTCTCTCCAGCAGTTCCCTGTCCCGCTTGAGCTGGGGAGCCCAGAACTGGACACAGTATTCCAGTTATGGCCTCACCAGTGCCGAGTAGAGGGGGAGAATGACCTCCCTCGACCTACTGGCCACACTCTTCCCTAAGCAGCCCAGGAGTCCATTGGCCTTCCTGGTGACAAGGGCACAGTGCTGGCTCATGGATAATTTACTGTCTACCAGGACCCCTAGATATTGGGGTGAATGTTATATTGCGTAACAGTGAATGATTTTACAATTGTGCTATGTGATTTGTGTTTTTTATTCAGGGTACCTGTTAGATTCTGGGAGCTTGTTTGATTTTTCTTAGTTGCTCACAACATTTCTCATTTGACCAGAGATTTTATCGTGTCCTTCTCTGATGCTAGTATTTGTGCTGTGTTAAAGCAAATTCCCTGGTCTTACAGTTACAGCACGCAGCTAATAGAATAATTTGTAATTATTTCAGGGAAATAATTCAGATTTGGAAAGAGAGTTCAGTGTAGAGTCTGCAGGCTTTTCCCCCTTTTGCATGACAAGGATTACAGGAAAAACATACTCATCCCGAGGAAGAAAATGGCAGTTGGTTTCAAATAAAAGGTGAGGTCTAGGAGCAGCAAGTGCTGGGAAGGGTTAGGTGGGAGTGTGGCTGCTGTGCAGATGTGGGGTAGAATGTGAAGCTACAGCTGTCTAAGGAATGTGAGACCGGTTAAGAGGACAATGCTAAGTTGCCTAGGGCAAATGCTATCTGTTGTTTGGACCGATTTTAGACCCAGGTGATCCAAAAATTGTGTCTAAAATGGGAAACCACCTGAAGTGAAGGGGGTTAGGATTTGATGGACTGCAGTGTTGCCAAGAGGCATGAAGTTATTGCCTTTGGTGTTGACTTTGGAAGTGCTCTGTTGATTTTTGCTACCAATCTAACTTATTGAAGTACTCTGTTCTCAGTAAAGCTCTGCAGTAAAGCTCTGTAATTAATAGCTGCTTGGAGAAATATGTTGAAATATTTGCTGTCATATGTGTCCTGATTTTCTTCTTAATGTCTTGGGTAGGGGCTTGAAGTGCCTGCAGACCTAACATTTATTGAGCAACTCTTAAATTTACTTCCATTAATTCTTGCGTCTAAATAGTACATCCCTGACTACTGGAATTTCTTGGTGCTGTCCCTTTTCTTTTCTTCCTTTTTTTCTCTCTTTTTTTTTCTTTCTTTCTTTTTTTTTTTTCTCCCCAAGCATACTGTAATGCAAGTTATGTTCTTGATTTGGGCTACATATATTTATTCAAAATGAAAATGTAATAAATGTTAATTATTGCAAACATGGAAACATTGTATACTAAAAGGTGAAGAGGTAGTTATATCTTATGAAGTGACATCTACATGCTAGGAATGCAATTAAAAAGAGATCTTCTGAATTATTCAAGCAATTGTATCATATAGTGCCTTTCATAAACTGGGATATGAAATACTATCTGTAGAGACCTGACAAATTGTGCTCTTTTGGAGCCTGAGTCTTCCCTTCAGTCCTAGATAATCTCTAGCCATTGGCATCAGAGTGATTGAGATAAAAAATCTGGCTTAATATTTGGTTAGGTGAAACCCCTACCCTTACTTTGGTTGCATACTGACTGACTAAGAACTGTGTAATTGAACCGTTTTGCGCAGCCTGTGAGCAAAGTTGGAATAGGGCATCGTCTGTTCTATCTGGTCAGTAAAGCAAAAGCCATAGTCCGTCTGAAACTACTCCATATAGACAAGATGCAGACATGCCTGATGGCGAAAATCGAATTTACACTAAACAGACTGAGCTGCAATGTCTATCGTTTGAAGTAATTAACTAGAGGATGGACAACATGCTCTTTTCTTGAAGCGAGTTAAATTAGACCAAGGAGTGGCTTTCTGTCCCTGTTGATCGTGGGATGTGTGCTTTGGTCTCTCTGGGCTTGTTAAAATGTCTTCAGCCAAGCTGCTTAGCCAGGCTGTCTTTGGTGAGCCTGATTTTCTGGAGTTCATCGGCAATAATGCGTATGCCAAATTGGCTTTATCTCAGTCAGTGCAAATACATAAATAGATGCTGACCTTTCCAAATGTAACAGAGAGGAAGGGAAGGACTAGATCTGGCTGCGAAGTGTCAGTTTGGCCCGCAGGCAAAGCAAGAGGAATGGCTGCCCTAACTCAACGTTTCGATGTTGAATCTAAAGTGACTGAGCGTCAGTCACTCTCTTTCCTAGGTAATGCAAGAGCTGATCCCAGCACACACCAGTGCCTTTGCCAGACAGACCCTCATGCCTGTGGGCGTTAAAAAAACCCCACAGATCAATCTCACCCCGGTTTGGGATTTTCGGGATATGAGGGTGTGGAAGAGCAAATGTGGCCCAGCTTCTGCATTGTTATGGACACTGAGCAGTACTAAAAAACGTATAAAACCCTGTGGGATTCTTGTGGAGCCACCTCAGACAGAAGAGACATGGGGTATTTTCAAGAGGATAAGTCAGCCACGAAGGTGTTGCAACTTGGAGTGATTTTTAGATCTGGAAAGTGCTTCAAAGAGCACATTTATTAATTTCTGTTGGTACCCAGGGCTGTACAGTTACTGACCAGCAAAATGCAAGCCTACGTATGGAGCTGCTGCTGAGTGTGGAGAGGCCATGACAGTGCTAGAAACACAGACAAGGCTGAGTGATGGGCTGGTGGTGTGCTGTCCCAGACAAGGGAGGGGACACTATGGAAGGGCATCTGCTAGCAGAGGCAGGGAGGATCTCACAGCACTGCACACTAGTGCACGTTCCTACCTATTAGCCGCATCATGGAAATTTTCTACCTCAAGTAATATTTTTGATGGTACCTAGAAGTCACAGTTACAGATAAAGAGATGTTATGTTGTGGGGTTGTAAAGGACGGAGCAAAAAGTCTGTTCTGAAGCCAAAGAGGAAGGAAGTGGGCAGTGAGGACAAAGGCGGCTATACTACTGTCCTGGAAATTTTATGGGCTTTTTAGTTAACGTTCGTCTGCTTTATGGGAATATAAAGTTGTTGCTTTATGAACAACAAATGTTGTGAGCAGAAGAATAATTAAAGGAAGTGGTCACAGATGCACAGCTATAGGAAGCGCGATCTTCTGATGGCTATAAGCCAAGGCATATAAGCTGCCTGGCTGAGGGTATAAAAATAGAAATAAGAGTTGGTTCTAATATGCCAAAAGGCAACACAGTTAGATTTGTTTGTTTTATTGTAGGTTTATATAACTGATAAGATGCTAAAAGGAGGTTCGTTCTCCATGCAGAGGTTTTTCTGGCAGTGAACTCGTTTATATACCGAGACTTCCACCTACAGGTGCAATGAGACCTTTGCTTCTTTGGAAGTCAGTGTCTAAATCCTGAGTAAGCTTTATCCTTTATATCCTGACCACCTGTTAGCCTTTCTTATTAGTTATGAATTTTATTTTTAAGAGTCATCTTATTCAGTTTATAGACTTTTTACTGTATTATGTGACTATATATTTAAATTATTCAGTGATCAGTTTGCATTACATTAATTTGCTGTATTCAGTAGTTAGCTTTTTTGAAGAGATGCTTCTAAAATATGCTTAATACCAGTACTGGCTTATTTGAGGCTTAGGTTTGGTTGCATTTCATGCCTGGCATTTACCACCTGGCAGAAGAATGAGTAGAAATTGATGAAATATTACATACATCTATTATTCATAGACTTGTTTGGTTTCTTGGTATGGCTCGTGTAAATTTTACTGGAGTGTGGCAGGATATCAGATTATGTTCAGAAAGTATTTCACCTGCAGCAAAGATGTAGCCCCCTTTTTCTCCCAGGTATTCCTAAACATGGGTGGAAGCGTGGCTTAGCAGAGTCTGCAGGCTTGAAGAAAGTCAGGGAAGGTTACACCCCTGCAGAAGCTATTAAGAAGGGGTAGCACGGTTACAAATCTTGTAGGAGGATTATATACTGACTTTCAAAAGGTCCTTTATGTCTTCTTGCTTAGGGGGGGAGTGTAAGCCCAACTTTACATTTAATGAGAAATCCACTGCATTACAGTTCAAGGATTGACTTATGTAGCCAGGCATGGTTGATTTACAGTCCTTATAATCTGATATGGCGTGGAGGGGAAGGGCTGTGGTTCTCTTCTGGAACAAGTTTTATCATCTGAATGGCTCCCATGAGGCAGGCATTGGCTTCCAAATGACGTTTTGCTCATTGGGAAAATAACACAATAGTGGTTTTCGTACATCAGGATGCACTGGATGAATCCTGTGATACTGGACATGCAGGTCAAGTACCACTTAACTTGCTGTTGCTCAGATCAAGAATTCAGGCTGTTTTTTTGTTCTTGATCAACAGAGCTTCTGCTTTTTCAAAGTCTTTACTGAGAAATTTGACAATGAAATCTGTGCTGCAGGTTGTCTGCTGACCAATCTGAGGTGACTGTTTAGTATGTGGTGGCTAAAGGGGTAGTCTGTAATGGAAGGCGAAGGCAAGATAACTGAATGCACTGGTGTCTTTCCAGCTGAAATGAGTCACAATACGACATTTAACAGCCTTGTGGATTTCGACTTGTGTAATATAACTGTGAATCACAAATGCAGAAAGAAGTAGCTCTTTCCAGTGCAGAGATGGTGTCTTTTTTTACTTCTTCGTTTTTTATTTATTTTTTAAAGACTGTCTTAGACAATGCTGTGAACCGTGGGCATTTGGGGCTGGTGACAGTTCGCAGTGCTAGTCTAGGTATGTTGTGGAGAAGAGCAACTTGCATATGTGCATACTTGGCTTTGAAGGTGATTTGAAGGAGGAATAACTTAAGCCCAAGACCATGGCTTAGGCTCACTGGCTTTAGCCCAGTCCACCACTCCCAGGAAGACTGCTGCAGGTATTCACAGGATATTTTCATGTGAGGTATATTATTGCCAGCATGATTCTGCACACTTTCCTAGGTGAGCCCTTGATCTAAAGCTGAAAGTCAGTTATAAAATCCTGTGAGGGTTAGGGTGGAGGTTTGAGGTTCCTGCATGCCAGCATGGTGTCTGCAGCAGAGCTACCTGAATATTGCCTCATGGACACTTGGTCTCCAATGGCTACGTTTTTCTCCATGTAAAACATACTGGACTAATGGTCTCCAATTTCAGAAGGTTCAGATGAAAGGCACTGGGTTCCAGATGATCATTTGATCAGAAGGAAATCACCTGAGTTATATCCCAAATACTAGCTCAGTGAGACCTGTAATGTTTTCTAGGAACCTCAAGTCATGTAGGTGCATTTGGGTTCCTTCATTCTCTGCCATGGCAATTGCATGATAGGTGAACAACAAAAATTATACATGACAGGGGGGGCTAGCTTTTCCTTTTCCTCTGAGAACGTGCTTTTATTAGGAAGGGGACAGAGAGGTTTTCTTTATGAGTAAATTATCCTTAGTGTGAAGGCGTAAAGTTTGTGATCTGAATAAACCTGACGTGAAACAGGTCTTGGAAGTCAATTGTCTTAGTGACAGTGTAGCACCTTTGTCCACTTACTACTGCCCTAACTAGTCTTCCTAGCACAAGAGCTGTGTGGCTAAGAGCGAATGGATGAAGTGCTAATTCCTCACGTCCTGTGCTTGGAAAGTGTGGGTTAAGGGTTTTATTTTAAGACAAGGTCTATATTCATAGAACAATTTAAGCACAGGTTTATTACACTGAAATGCGAGTGTGTTGCTGTCTTGTGTTGATGGGGCTGTCTTGTCAGCCATTCAGTCAGACAGGGATAAATGTACTATGTAATGCCGATAGAGCGATTTCTCATGTGTATAACGTCTCCTTACTCACAGTTTTACAGGGTATGACCAAAGTCTCTGCAACCTATTAAGTTCCATGGTAAAGAGGTTTTTCTAGAGCGACTGAAGGAAAGAAGTCAGTGCGGTGAAGGTGATAGTGGTGACACTAACATTACTGCAACGATCGGTGGTATGCATGGGTTGGCAGCTCCCTCAGAGATCCCTCCTCACTCACCTTTACACTATCATCTATCACTGATTTTGTTGTATCTAGTTAAGCATGTGTCATAGCCAGCTGTACATGTATGCCGGGGAATGCCTAGCAGCCACGCACGGTGATTGGGAGTATGCTTGTTAGCTCCATCCTCTACCTGTTGTACTTGAGCAAGAAGCACCAGTTATAAGAGAACAAGGGCTTCAGTTGTAGCCCCTCAACTGAACGACACCAAACCAAAATCAACAAGACGGAGCCTATTTTGTTCCTCAGGGCTCAGTCTTGGGACCAGCCTTGTTTAATATCTTTATTGATGATCTGGACGAGGGGATCGAGTGCACCCTCAGTAAGTTTGCAGATGACACCAAATTAAGCNAGGAATTAGGATTGTTTAGTCTGGAGAAGAGAAGGTTGAGGGGAGACCTTATTGCTCTCTACAACTACCTGAAAGGAGGTTGTAGTGAGATGGGAGCTGGTCTCTTCTCCCAAGTGACTAGCGATAGGACAAGAGGAAATAGGTTCCAGTTGCACCAGAGGAGGTTTAGGCTGGACATTAGGAAAAATTTTTCACAGAAAGAGTTATCAAACATTGGAACAGGCTGGCCAGGGAGGTGGTTGAGTCACCATCCCTAGATGTGTTTAGAAGTCGTGTAGATGTGGTGCTGAGAGACATGGTTTAGTGGCGGACCTGGTAGAGCAGGGTCAATGGTTGGACTAGATGATCTTGAGGGTCTTTTCCAACCTAAATGATTCTATGATTCTATGATTCTGTTTTCACACATTTCCCTTTGCACTCAGAAGACTGCACAAAGAAACACATTCAATCATGGCACATAATCCAGAGGTGCAGCACTATTTATGATTTTACTGTTACAAAGCTGGACTTTTAGGTGAAGCCGGACTTCACACAGGGAGTCATTAGGCAGTGCTACACCAAAATACAGGGGCACTGTCTGTTCGTTCTGATGGTATCATACCGAAACCTGTGCAAAGTCATTGTCTGGAGGGGATGCTCAGCAGTCCCTGCCCTCTTGCCTCTGCCTCATGGCAGACAGGCCTACCTGGGCTGTACCCAACAGATATTTATCTAGTAAATTTTTAAAGCTTCCTGTAATGGAAATTCCACAGCCCACTAGGCAGTCCATTCCAATACTTTGCTGTCCTTATGTGTAGGATGTATTTCCTGATGTCTAACTTAAAATTTCCCCTTGGCTATAATGTAAGAACATTTTTTTCTCATCTTTTCCACATATGACTGCTATCAAGTCTCCCCACAGTCTTCTTCTCTAGGATAAACAACCGCAACCCTTTTAATCAGATCATTTTTTCTAAACCTCTGAACATTTTTGTTTTTCTGATAGTCTGTAAGGAAATCATGTGACAATTAACCATGTGGTGCCCTCAGAATGTATCCTCAGACTTTCCCTTTGGAGATGGTACAAAACATCAGTGCCATATCCTCTGAACAGCAGAGCTTTAAGGCACCTTTCTGCTTGAACAAGCTTCTATTTAGTGTTGCTGGTTATTCCTGTAACCAGAAGATCACTGGATGTTGCTGCTAATGAGGCAAACCCCGTGTCCTAACACATGCTTATCTTTTCTCCTTGATAACGTGTATGGAGGACAGAACAGGGAATAGACATCAGGTGTCTTCTCCTTTGCAGGGTAAGATCTCTGTGTGCTGCAATCACAGCTCTGACAGTCTCTGTTAGCTAATCTCGCCCATCTCTCTGCCTCGTAAACTGGATGTACTTTTTGTAGCGGGAGACAGACAGACAGTTGTCAGTGGTGAGCCCCCTCTCTAGGGGGCACAGTGAAGATTCCATGGAGCTACTATTGTACATCTTTATTTCTCAGTGTATAGAGCCAAGCTGAATTAAACCTGCCTGCAGGGCATGAAATAATACTAAGCAACACTTTCTCTGTGTTGATTTTTAATGAGGTTGTGAATATGACAAGAATGTAGAATGGAAATGTGCAGTGTATTCTGTTTTTTAGGCTGGCTAACCTATTTGTAGGCTAATTCATTAATAGACATTCCTCCATCCAGATCATCTCCAGCCTTTTCCTCAATCTAAAACCCGCTGGCTTGACTCACTTCCCTTCACTTGCAGCAGGGCTTGGCATATGCACAGTGTAGCTTGTTATTCAGGAGCAATGCTGCAAATTTAAGTGATGGGAGTAGGCTCAAGAGGAGACAGTTTAGGTGAAAGGAGACAATAAATGCAAAGGCTACACAGATCTATTCTGTGATTCACTATTTTGCCAGAAGAAGAAATAAGAAAGCCAAAGATAAAGAATCCTTGGTATGAGTATGATGCTTTTTATAACATTTCCCTCAAGCACTCTACAGTCATTCAAATTCAATGTATGGTGTTACTGCACAGCTAAATCTATGCCTAGAAATCTCTGGAGACGATTAAAATGCAGGTTTCTGCATGGGGAGTATGTGGGGAAGCAATACTGCAAAACCCCCTTTTCCTGTACAAATGTAGATGCTAACCACTCTTCCTTTTGCTTCACAGACAAAAAATTGGAAGAGACTTAGAGGAGGGCTTGTGATATTCTGGGCAGTATATGAATATAGGAGACAGGAGCTTTTCTTCACCCTATGGCATTAAGCAAGGCCTTTGAAAACTGGAACTATCTCATTTAAGCTCACCAGCACTGCTTTCCTGGCTCCGGTCTTGGCAGACTTTTTGCAGTGCCAATCCCTCAGTTTAGGGTCTTTCCTCCAAGTGGTACCCAGGGCTGGCACCCCCTCCCCCATCCTAGCACAGCTGTAGTCAGCACGGTGGTTGCATTTGTCTTTTCAGGCAGTCACTAAGCAGAGAAATGTGGGTGCTGGATTATTGAGCACCAAAAGAACCATGGTGGGAAAATGAGTAACGAGCTATATTGCAAAATAGTGAAGCCTGCTTACACCAACATCAATAGCAATGTTCCATTTGACTTCAGCATGGCCAGAATTTAGGCAACAGTACCCTCTTGCTGAGTACAGTTCTGCTAGGGACTTGTATATTTGGTTTTGTGGCTTCTTCCTGGGTAACAAAGAATAACTTCTTTTTTTTTTTCCATTTCTCAGCCTTTATTAGCCTTTGTTTTCATGTAGTGAATGAGGTGAATGAGTTATTTTTCTTCTTCATCTAGTCTGACTGAAAAATGCTTGTTTATACCCCTTAAGACATACCGTGAGTGAAAAGGCAAGGCAAATTTGAAACAGCCACTCAGATGAGATAAAATGGAGCTTTTTGTCACTGCCCTTCCTTGCCCCCATTCCAACTGACAACATCCTTTCTGTTGCTTATGCCAATAAGCAGGGAGTCATCCTGGACTTGATGCTTCGCTGGGTCCTTGAAAGCAGGCTATGCATAAGTCTTGCAGAATCTGGACACCCTTTTCTACTTCTCTGTCTCTCTCAATGAGCAGATCTTACTCTAAGATTGTTACTTTTGCAGGGCAAAGGCAGCCTTTTTTGTATGCTTGTCCGAGTCTGTGTATGAAGATGGTGCATGCAATGGTATGCCACAATGGTCAACATCACCGTATTAAAGTGAGGTCATCCATAGTTTTGTTGACTATTATTTATTTTGTTTTTGAGCGGTACAGAGATCCTTGACCTGTGACCCAATGAAAGAAGTGAAATCACTAGTGTCCTGGTTTCCTGATGCAGGAGTGGGAATGTTATTTTCTGCAGCTTTTTCTTGAGAGAGGATCAGATACTATCCTCTTCAGGTGTGAATTTACCCCAAATTGTTATCAGGATGCCTGGATAGTCCCTGTGTTTGGGGGTTTTCAAATTGAGTATCTGGTTACTTGAGAGTAGACTGTCTAAGAGATGAGGAAGTTGTAGAGAATACTTATGTAGTGATAATTAGCAATGGTGATTTCTCTTTAAAGTTTGATATCTGGTCCCACTGGGCACTTGTACGGCTGAATACTTTTCTGAAACCTGCTGTTGCATGAAGCCTGCAAAATAAGTAACTTTTCCAATGAAGGTCAGAAACTTGCTTTTTGTGATTTCAAAGGGTCGTCTTTCATCAGAGATGAAAAACGTGGAGGCAAAGTTAGAAAGTGTTTGGGGTGGTTCTACTCCAATGTAAATCAGATTCTTCCTGCTACCATCATTGGTAGCATTTTGGTCCTGCAAGGCACATAGCTGTAGAACTCATCATTCACAGTAATTAGGTATGCAAGAGAGAATCTCTGGTTTTATACTTTTTAAATATAAACTTTCAGCCCTTCTTTCCATTTTTCCAAGCACTCCAAAGTTTGATATGCCAATTACCTCCATCCAATATTACTCTTGTTAACCATGTAAACTTGATTTTCACACTGATTTGGTTTGTACGATGCATGTTAATAACTATGTCCCTGTTATCCTTCCTCTTTTCTTTCCCTTACTTTAGAGTACTGCTGGGTCTGCACTTCATATAACTTTGCACTTTATTCTCTTTGCCAGCTTTAGTTAAGGGTAGTGTTTGTCTAGGGTAAGGTAACCTGAAAGGCTAGCTTGACCTGGCAGGGTCCAGTGGCTGTTACTGACTCAGGTTTGGTGGTTCCAGCAAAGTGCTGAGGGGAGCTGGAGTGAAGGGCATTTAGCGTAACACGCTCTCTATGAGTGTAGCTCTATCAAGTCATTTAGCTTGCATATATTTACAGAAATGTGAGTTTGTAAAAATGGCAACTTGTTACTCAACAGAGCCCCTTCCTTCATATCCCAAAGGTTTATCTTCCCCCTGACGAAAGCAAGTTTTCATTCCTGACATTCCTTCAGAGCATATTCAGCTGCAGAAAAGCAAGTTGGATTGTATGTTGCCTTGCTTCTAACTTGCATTGCCAGCTTAACAGGGTTTTTTATCATATATTTGTCAAGTGTTAAAATTTTCCATGACTGTTACCCTTGCTTCTCCATGGAGCTGACAATGTACAAGGCAGATCAAAATCAAATCTGATTTACTAAGAGACCTAACAGAGGTCTTGATTTCAGAAATTACATGTTCTCATAATAGGCACTTTCTTCAAGTCTGCAAGAGCAAAACTCTGGCTTGTCAGTTGAGACAGGATCTTTCCATGCCTAAGCTGAAATTTGAGCTGATGTCTGACTGAGAGGGGGAAAAACATGTAAAACCACAGTAAATATACCTTTCATCTGATAGCAGCAGAAATTTTGGTAATATAGAAGTAAGATGAACTGGTACGTATGCTATACTATAGAATTATTTGTGATTAATCCTATTACAGGCAATAGGGTGAGAGTAAATCAATATTTTTCAAAACTCACTCTTTCCGGTGTACTTTTGTGTTGTTTATTGTCAAAGACATCTGCATCTACAGCATCCCTTTGGATCAGTGTCCCCTTCTCCAATAGAGAAGACCTTTGTTGTGTTCCCGCTACACGGCACAAAGAAAGTTACCCCCAGACACGAAAAGCCGAGCCTTAAGTTTGACTCTGTTCAGAGGAAGCCTAGTTCATGACTTCTTAATGTTTGAGTAACTCAGCCTGGCCTTCTCCTGGGTTCCAGCCCAAGCACCCAGTACCAATCCATTGCTGACAGCGCCCCAGTCTGCTGCTTCAGTTCTTTATCCTGCTTTCCTCAACATTTTTTTGTCTGTGGCTCTGACATCTCTCCTAGGTAGTCTCCAGCCCTCCCCACCTGCTGCTGCTATTCTTCAGTCTTCACCAGCATCTCTTTCTAGTTGGCCTTTTAATCACAGTTAGGGGGTCAATTGACTCCCCCATTAGTGCTTTCTGGGCTGCTGTTGTATTACGTGGAGTTCATGCAGCTTATCGTAGACCTTAGAGACAGAGAGTCATTGCAGTGATAAAGATGAGGAGCACGAATCTCATTTTGCACCTGTTTCACAGCAGTGTAACTCTTCTGGCTGCTCTGCTTTATCCTGCTGCAGGGATTTGAATCCTGCATAAAGATGAGACAACCCCCTTCCACGTAAGTGCTACTCCATTAAGTCCGATACTGGGGTAATTTGCACACCTGGAGTGAAATTCAAAGTGTTCTGGAAATGAATTACAGGTTTTCATGGTCATTTTTTCAACTGTAAAATGATGTGCTCATGATTGGTGTCAGACAGGGGTTGCAGTTGCTTTGCAGTTGCCTATTGCTTTGTTGTCTCAATGGCTTTTTTCCCCATAGTAATACTGCCTAATAATGGTTCTCCTGTTACTCTGACAGCCTTGTTGCAGCTTTGAAGGCATAAGAACACAGATAAAACAAACTTTGTAAGGAGAGGTAATATTTTTTTATTAAAGCAAGGTAAGCTTAGCTGTCGTAGGGCACTCTTTTTCTGCAGACCTCACAGTACAGATTTTACTGTTGTTCTGTTTTATGGACGTGGAAACAGTTACCTGAGGTGATTAGGTGATTAGCAGAAGTTAGAGCAGAAGTCCAGTTTAATGAACATATATGATATAGGTTGTAAGTTTAGTTTGTCATGTCCGAAGGAGACAGTGCACAATTCTTAGAGGTTTTTAATGCTCATATGAGGTTTTGATACATTCTGTATTTGCGTGATCTAAGCCAGTAAGCTTTGAGTCTCGTCCAGTATAACTCAGTGGCGAAAGAGGACTTCAGAAGGTTCACTGGCCTGAGAACGTCTTTTTTTTCCCTTCAGATTGGTGGACTTTAAGCTCATATCCTATGCTAGATGCACTAACTTCTGAAATTTAACTGACTAGTTGCTAAATTTCATCAGGAAACGTAAAGTCAAGACAGGCAGGGTACTTCCAGATACCAATTGCAGGCAGTGTAAGGCAAAATGATGATTCTGCAGAAGGACTACGCGTGCGCTCAGGAGTTTTGATTAGTTGGGGTTTACCTAACTTCAGCTGAATTATCTTTTCTTTAATCCTCCATAATTAGAATCTTGTTGCTGATACTTATTTTCTGAATTTTTCTGCAGTGGGAAGTTCTCATTATGGCATTGCACTATTTGTGTAATGATGGGGTTTTTTTTGCATGTGTGAACATGCAGTATCCCCTCTTGTTAGCCCTCTCCCTGACCCATTTTTTAAGAGTACAGGCACATTATCAGTTTCTTTCTTTTGCTGTTTCCATTTGTTTCTATGTGGTTTTTTGATCCTTTTAGATCACAGAACTACCCCGATTCCATTCTCAATTAACATGTTGTGATGATATTTGTCTGTGGCATTTTAAAGTGAATTTGATATTATTTTAATGCTCTACAGATCAGTGTTTTGGAAACCATATAAAATTATTTGGTTAAATATCTCATTAGTAGGCCAGGTATGGCTCATCTTTGAAATCTCCTTAAAACTTGAGAAAATACAGAAAATCTAAGATGTGCAGCATTCCTAATTTGACAGCAATCCAAATCAGTCGCTTAACGGTCCTTTTACCTGTAGATTTAAGAAGTTTCTTCCATCTTCTGGCAAATAGGTCAACATCCTATTTACTGTTGTACTTTCAAGGAAGGTAAATACAGTATAACTTGCAAAAATGTGACAGGTACGTGTGTGGCTTTGATGAGTAGCCTTTCCACCAGAATTCATGGAGGTTCTCTTTCAAAAAGCATTTTCTCTGAAATTACGCTTTCAGAGTCTTTTTCATTTCACTATCATATGCCTAACTACCATTTACTGGGGTGCACTCCAAATTCCTGTCAGAAGGAGTAAATTTAAAAAACACGGTTTTGTACTTTAAAATTTGTCTTTTGATTGCCATATCTTTATGTTTTGCCTTCAACAGATGTCTAGCTACTTAGTCAAGGGAGAAAAAAGCTGTCTCTGCAAAAATGATGAGCTGAGTAAAAATGATTTTTTACTTTGGCGGTGTGCTAAGAGCAGTTTACACTGTGCATTGATATTCTTCCCACTCCTTTGGGACTTGTCACGAATCATTTGTGATTGTTTCATTTGAATGGAGAATAGGAACTTTAATTTGAGGGAAGGAGCAGAAAATAAATCAGCTACGATAGAGGCTATGTTGCAGCCTATAGCTTCTCTGGGGTTTGGAATCCCCATTGCCTGTGCTTGGAGTGCCATGGAAAGGCTGCTTGCAGGTCTGATCCCAAGCATACGTATGATGATGATTACTAGTCTATCGGTCACACTTACTTAACATTTTTCTTCGGATACTTTGACACCTGCAGGTGCAAAGCGCCCTGTGTCATTATCTCCAGTGCAGCAGGCTTAAAGGCAGCAGGAACCCTTACGACCCAGCCTGACCTCCCGTGTAACTCAAGCTGTAGGGTTGCGTCTGGTGATTTCTCAGTCTAGTACGGTAGCCGTGCTTCAGCTGCAGCGTGTTAGTGCTACAAGGCTGCAGTTACTGTGCTACAGCACAGCTGCTGCCTCTGAATACAAAAGACTCCTTATGATGGAGCATTTACCATACCTCAGTAATAAGTTTCAGTAACTCATTATTGCATCCAAAATATGTCTTATTTCCACCATCCCCAGAAGTATAAATGTGGGAATAGAACTGCTGACTTTACCCATCAAACTGTGCAATACCAAAACAGATCACTATAGCTTAAAACATTGATTTTTAGAAAGTTTGCAGACAAGACATATATATTACCTTGCCAAATCATTGAAACGCATGAACAATCAAAACACAAATGAATTATAACACACATCCTGTTTGCAGTCAGAATACTGAGAAATGCGAGCCATTATCCTAAATTTAAAATTCAATGTAGAAAAATATAGATTCTATGGAGAAAATATTTTAATTTCTATTTCTATCTCCACGGCTGCTTGGACTGTTAATGGAATGATTGAGCTTCTTTACTTTTGTGCTTTAAGTTCTTTAAAGAATTGCTCTGGCTGTGCAAATGGATATAAATTACATCAGTATTTAGAGACAATGAAAGTTGGGATCTCTTGGGTGTCCCATCAGCTGTGTAGGATATTACCCCATCTGCTGGGTCAACAATGAGAACTTGCTCTTCTGTTTACTGCAAAATCATTGCAGTGGGGTTTTTTCATTCATTTATGAAGCTTGTTGTTTTAACTTGATTCGTCATAATTTTCCCTGTTTAATGCTTAGTCCCAGTCATTACAGTCTATAATTGCATTACTGTCATTATACTCTCACTTTATAGGTATATGTGTGTGATATGTAAGGATATAAAATTACATCATTTGGCACTTTGGAAGTAAGTGACCAATGAAGTCTCTGTTGAACACTCTCCATGTTACGGCTTGATATTTCTCTTTTTGTACACATGCTTCTGGTTAGGAATTACAGATTTTTTTATCTGACTAGGGTGTGAGCTTTTGCATTAGAGGTCTGTCCTTCGTATCAACCAGATCTGCAGGCCTCAGCTAAAACCTTTCTGTCTGTCTGTCTGCCTGCGTGTCTTCATTTTGGAATACTTTCTTGTGCGTGGCAGTAGAGAGAAAGGGAGAAATGCTGAGTGCTGCCTGCCTGAAATCTTGCATCCCTCTGTGTGATGCTCTTGGAAAGGCTATCTCTTCACCTTTTACTGGCCCAACATATGAAAATCTGTGGACCTATTCCCTGGGCCACTCAGTAGAGAGAAGCAGAGAGGTCCTTGTGGAGAAGTTAACTGTACCATGAGATAGTGGATGTGACTGTGTGATATTCATGAAAGGTTTCTGGGAGGCAAGGCTGCAGCCCCAGGTGGAAAGGCATTTCATGGGGTTTCTCTGGGCATGAGACTGTGGTGGGAGTCACACTGCCACTTCTCTCTCTCTTTAACAACCTGTGTGCTTATCGGGCAAGTGAACTTGGGATAAAAACTCCAAAAGCAGGAGAGAATGGCTAACTTGTATATTCATAGCACTGTAGTGGGAGAATATGACGCTGGGGATGAGTCTTATTCATAATATCTGAGGCTTGAGAGGTCTGAGGAAGTGTTTCCTCTCAACCCCTGGATGACCTATCAGAGTATGGCTCCTACCCTGAAGCACATGGCTTTTATTCTTGTTCTGTTGTGGGATGAGATCTCTGGATATGCATTGAGCTCATAGCTCTGTGTACAGTCCCGTTACATACCAATTACTGCAAATTCAATGGAGCTGCAGCATTTCTTTGATGTAGTGAATCTGGATGTTTGAATTTTAAGTAGGAGTGGGAGAAGTGATTTAAACAAAATACTGTAGCCTGTGACCCATAGCTTTGCCAAACTCGATGTGAAAGACTTGCCCATTTTGAATTCTAATGTAGAAGCATTGCTAATTTATCTTTAGCATGGTGTTGTAAAACAACCTCCTCTTCACTTCACTGCAATATTTGGAGTGCAGTATCTGCCAGTCAGTTGTATCTAGAAGTATCCTCTTCAGGCTTAATGAAACCTTTGTGAAAATTTTCACTGCTTAAATGGAAGCTTTGCAACTAGACTTTGTTGTGAACAAAAAATGCAGGCCATTAGTTCATTAATATCCGTAAACTTTTCAGCTGAATCCTGATTTAATTTGTGAAATACTATGAATTTCACAGGGTTCCAAGACTTTAATGCAAAAACCCAATGAAACTCAGTAGTTCTGGTAAGGTTTCACTTTGGCATTTAACTCTGCAGTGAACCAATCTGATTTTGAAAGGAAAGAAGATATTACATGTGTGAGCTTCTATACAGTAAAACTGATCCCTATCATCAGACTCTTTAGGCAGTTCTGTGTAGTGCTGTTGCTCTGCTAGGCTTCCAGGGGGCTGAGGGACTTCCAGTTTGCCTTTTCTATCATCAAAGCCTGCAGGTCTTTCACTCCAGCTCAGGAAGGACGTTACCTTTACAAGGTTTTTACCATCCTCCCCACAAGAGGCCTCTGATTTAGTGAACTGATTATGGGCATCCAGGTTATCTCTACTCTAGCCTTTAATAAAGATGACAGCCCAACTGTTCTTATTTAATATCAAACAAGTGTTGTTAATCCGAGGAGCAAGCATAGTTGATAACAGAGGTAATGTTTGGTGATACCAGCAACATTTCTGACAGGAGACGGCACAAGAGCCCTCCCTTCACCTCCTCTTTTGCTTACTCTTAGCCTCCTGCCCTCAAAACAAGTGCAATTTGTCTTTGGCAAAGCTGCATCTCAGAAAGTACGCTCCTCAGTGTGACAGAATGAGGTGGGTCAGGAATGTGGCTTCCAGCTCTGGCCCATGAACTGCATTATGATCATTACAAGTACCATTCTGTATGTGGTCGCAGGATGCTAGTGCCACTACATATGACATGGCCTCTTCTGTGTTGGCCTGTTATGTTTTGGCAAATAGCTTCCTTCTGCAAGTGGGTATACAAAGGACAACTTATAAAGTTAAACCAACCATAGCCTTTGACTATATAACTTGGAGATATACCAGACAGACAAGTTCTATTATGGATGTTTTACATATACTAGGCCAACTTGTCTGTGTTGGTGGTAGAAACAATGAAGGTAAATACCCCAAACATGCTATTCATTGCTAAAGCATGAGAACATGTAGGCTCTGGCCATCCAAGACAAGCAGAGTCATGTTTGTTCCCAGTGAAAAGAGTACAGATATGTATTGAGAGGCATGAAAATGTAATTAGAAGAGGAATGCTGTAAATCTATTTAATCTACTTGTTCTCTGCATATTCCGAAGTCATTACACCCTTATTTACTGGAAAAAAGCACAATATTATTGTTAACTTGATCGTTACAGTGGATTGGTCTAAAAGCCTTGTGTTTCCAGGTATCATGAATGACATTATCATGAGATCAGCACAAAAATGGAAGATCTAAGTGGTCTACTTGTGCAGGATCTTTACTGGTGGTGGTAAAAAATACAAAAAGAGAAAAGAACCTAATCTGACTTTCTAATCACAGGTCATATTTTGAGAGATTATATCCCTAGGGGAAACAGCATCTTTTTTATTTTAAGTGTGACATTTTTTACCTGGATACAATTGAGAAGGAATATAATGTACAACATTCACAATGTCATTTTACAATAATTTTTTCTAAGTCTGCCCTTTAAAGGCTATCCAGACATGAGTGAAGAGCAACACCACTTGAATATCTCTCTTTAATTGACTGCCTAAGAGAGCTCTAAAAATAAACTTAGAGATACTGTGGGAAGATGAAACTAGAGGACAGTTACATGTCTTACTAAAAGCCAACAACCAGCCTGTGCTGCCTTTTTGTGTGAGACTCCTCATGTGACTAAAGAAAGCTAAAGGAAAAGTTATAAGATTAAGTTTGGGGAGTATCAAAATCAGACAAGTCTGTTTTCAAAGGGTGGAATGTCACGGCAGTTCTTGTATGACTTCTGTCTTTGTAAAAGGATGAAAACTAAAGCAGTACAATGAGTCTGCGAGGCAGAGTCGAGTGGTTTTGTTAGCCAGAGAAACAAGTCTGGCAAGGATACTTGTTAAAAATGCTCTATGGAAGCTACAGTCGTCAGTCATGTTTGAATGTTAGTGTTATATGCTAGCAAGTACTGAGAGTGGGTTCAGGGTGAGCCTTATTAATGAACTGTCATCCTTATTGGGGACCTAGATGTTCTCCACTGAGAAACTCCAAGTCCTTTGCTCTTTTACTGCTGTCCTCTTCCAAGTCACAAGGCTCGAGTATTTACTGTTAGGAAACTTCTCTCGCCAGCCTAGTGTTTGAAAGGGGCTGAAGCAGGCCCCAAAAGCTAAGTGGAGGAAAAGCCCTCCAGACCTTGAGAAGCTTGCTGGTCTGTAGTGCTTAGCACTCAGGGAGTAATCAGTCCAGTGCATTCTTGTTATGTTAATAGCTTCCTACTGAGTGAGTCATCTTGATGTTCATTAGTTTACCCTGGAATTGCTTTTGGTTTTAGAATAGTTTTCAGTGTCTAATGGAAAACTGAAAATCTATTCATCGGGTCTGACAGTATGTTTTTAAAAAAAAAAAAAAAAAGAATATGATGTCTTACTGGCTACTCTGATTTCTGTGGTGTTTTGTTCAGCTGGCAGAAGAGAGTTGGAGCTTATTAAAACTTTGACATTGTCGTTTCCAAATTGCAACCTCTGACGGGACAACACATAATTTTTTGAACCTCTTCACTCAGTGAATGTAATTATATCTCGAAGAGATTTTTTTTTTCTGACCAAACGGGATGGAGAGTAGAACATGAATGCCGTGAACAAGATGTGCCGAAAATGGGCCATCGAGAATACAGAGGTAGTATTTGCTCAGAGCAAGAGGATAATCGAGGTATGAAAAAGTGTGCAGTGCTGCCTCATAGAGGCACACGGTTCCTTATTACTGTAATTCTTCAAGTGAAAACCGGACTCCAAAGGCTAGCACTTCCCATTATGGAAACCGAAATAATCTCGGCAGGTGCCTTGGACCATCCCTGCGGGCTCACAGCCGCCGGCAAGGAGTTCCCGGGGGAGCGGCGGGATTCCCGAGGGAGCGGCGGGATTCCCGGGGGAGGCGCGGCGGCGGCCGGAGCTGACCAGGGTCCTGACCCGCGGGCAGGGGGGGCCGCGGGGCCGGCCCTGCCCTGGCGGGCCCCGGACGGGTGCGGCCGGCGAAACAGACCCGCAAGTTACAGTCCAAGACTGCCTGACTGATGAATAGACATTGAAGCACGTTAAGAAACAGCATATATTGGCCAGTTTTCACGGGTGACCCTGCCTGGAGCGGGAAGTTGGACTAGATTACCTGAATTACACGATGCTAAAACCAGGGGAAGCACCAAGTCAGTCAAATACAGGTGTCCCTTTATGTGAAATTAATTTTGTTCTGTATTGCCTTTCAGTAGGTTTGCAGTTGTCTCAGGATGCACAATTGAACTTGGCTTCCAACTCTCAGATTCTGATGTGTACGCTGCACTACTGAGACTTCAGTCTTAGGTGGGGTTGGGTCCCTGAAGTCTAGTCTCCCTGTTTTGCTGTGCTCTCAGTAGAGGAGCTAGCCCCAAACGAACTTTTGTGTAGGCTTGCAAAAAATTACACTTTCTGTTTGCTTGCTTTTTGGGGAACCTACACCCTTATATAATGAAATGGCACTTTTCCCCATTTTAATCTTACATGATCATTGTTTATTCAAATCAGTTTATGATAAGTTATTCAAACAAATTAATTAATTACTCTCATGCCTCTATGTGAAATACTGTTCATTTTAGGGAGTTTTGTTTTCATTACGAGAAAAAACAAATAGCTTATGGAAACTTCATTGATTCTGTAATTGTAACAGCTTTTCCCTTCTGCCTCCCTGGACTTCTAAACTTCTGTTTTCATAACCTTTAGACATGACATTACATGGCACTGCACTTTTCTCTAATTGCTTCCCTGTTTGGTAAACATTCCTTTTTAAACAATTTGGTAGTCACTCATGATATGTCAATCCTCTTATGCTGCTAACCACCTTTTTTTACTTTTCAGCAAGGTCTTTTAACCTTGGCTCTACTTTTCTACAGAAGTATTGCCTTAAAGAAAGATACTACTCTAAATGAAGGCCTGTACCCTTGCTTTACATGCAGTCCTTAAAATTCTTTGTGTCACCTTCTTTGCATACTATTATTTGCTTTTCAACTCTTATGGGTCAGCTTTTCTTGTGTTGTTAGTTACATGAGCCAACTCACATGCCATCTAGGTTTGTGGATGAAGGACAGGCTAAAGATGTAAGATACAGATTGATGCAGGCTCCTGACCTGCCCCAGATACAATGGCTCTTTGGAGCTGGGTACATTTATGGATTCCTCAAACTGGTTTTTATTTCTTAGTGTATTTTAGGTATTTGGTTTGACTGTGTGCTATGGAAGGGTAAAAAAAGTGATTGCTCACTTCTTTGAATTCATGCCATTGTTTCACCTGATTCAGTAGTGCATTTAAATGAACCCACTGTATCTGTAAGATGATATTACATATTGGATTTTTTTGTAATGTTTTTGGGCAGGACAATATCATAAAGCTTTTCAATCCAGTCACTACCCACAAACTATTCTAAACACCTTGGAAGACCAGAGCCCCTAAAATGTTTCCTAGGTAACCTTTCTCTGTTGTGGTTCCCTTTGCTGTTTATCTACATTTAACTAATTGGAATCAGAGGGAATTGTTTGGTTTTTACCAAAAGGAAGATCGGTAAATAAATCTGCATCTGTATTGTAAAATTTGGAACTTTCAAAGTCTAACATTTGTCTTAAAATAGTTAGATATTTCCTCCTTATCTATAAGTGAAGCTTTCTTAAGAGGCTTAATTTTTCTCATTAATAGAGAAGAAAAAAATATATCTGTGAGTATTAAAGAAAGTCAACAGTGCTTCCATGCTGCCAGAAACCAATCTCCGTGTTTAAACTCCACTCACACTCTAATTGCAAATTTCCTAGAGAGATGAATCCTTGCTAGTTATCTTTGATGTCTTTTTAACTAGTGATTCTCAACAGACGTCACTGATTCATCTGAACTATTTAGACATAAAGCAAAGGCAAGAAACATTTTTTGATTAGTGGATCTTTTCCTTGTAGAAGCTCATTGTTTAATATTCTAGCTAAATGGAAGTGTATTGCTTTTAAGACAGCCTAAAAAATAAAAGCCAAAGCTTTAAACTTCAGTATCTATCACATGATAATGAAATCCATATTTTGTTGCTGGTATAAGTTGATTTGCTACTGGTCCTTATTCGTATCAGTGGGATCAGAGGTGTCTCAGGGATTCAGAGAGCCATTCCTTTGTTTAAGCATTACTGTCTTTTATACAAGTAGAATTGGAAGCCCTTTATATTTTTTATGAGCTGAAACTAACCTTATTTATTGCATATACTGTGTGCTACTAATAAGATGGTAGAGAACTTCGTGTTTCTATAGCTGGATGAACTTGTTCGTAAATCAACCACGTACATGCATATGGGTCTCTTGACACCTTCTTCAGAGTCCTCCTACGTGTTTTTATTTCCTACCCCCTCCCGTGTTCAATGCAGGCTATTGTTGCATTTCATGATTATTTGTATTCTGCTCATGCAATTGTAGGAACATTAATCCTGCATCAGTTCTGCAGAGTTAGGACTGATCTTAAAATGCTTAGGAACTGTGTGTTTGATTGTGGATTGGTTCTGGCAATAACCTTGCACATATATGAAACAGTGTTGAGAGAGCCTTTGTAAAGCTGGGAACATAAGCGAGTCGTACCTGTTACTGAACAATAGTTGGCCTTGCAAGTTTTCCAAATATTTTCCTATCTTTGCTGACTGTGTGTTGTCCCACGCTCTCACGAAGTATTAATTCAACACAAGAGTGCATTTTCTGTATATTCTTACACCAGGCATACGTAAGCAGATACCCTGCAATTTTCCTTGTTCTGTTTTGGTTGCAGCTTGTTGCTGTTATTCCATCCTAAAGTCGCTGAGGAAGAAAGTATAGTCAGAATTGGAGGACATCGTCACTGGGAAATCACATTATTTGTTTTCTGTCTACATTTCTCTAACTGGAATGTAATAGTTATTTACTTCAAAAAAAACTTCTGTGCATGAAAGTTAAAATGTGCACCTGTATACAGTAAATTCCCCGGCTAGGAAATTGTACGCTGCAACACAGAAGATCAATTAAAAAGTTTATACTGCATTTTCCCAGGCCTGTGGAGTAACTCATTAAACTCCCATAAAACAGTAACTACTCTTGTTGTTTAATAGACATGCATGACATTAAAAAAGTAGTGTTTCCTCCTGAAGTGATGATTTGTGCTTACCCTATTTTCCTTGAAATATCTAGTCAAAACTCAAAAATGTTTTGAAGCATTTTTTTGACTTAAGCTTAGAGCATTGTGTCCATGCAACCCTGGCATATACAGTTTGATATACTTAGCTTTTTCTCTTCTGCTCAGACTTGAAGCAGAATAAGAAAGGAAGAGGGAAAAAGCGGAGGATGGGCAAACCGTTTAAAAGCAGCATCTGAAAGTTTGGTTTCTAAGCCCAAAAGATAAGGGGTTGCTACTAAGCATTCAGCGCAGTGCAGTATTAAATAACCACTGGAATACCTGGTGTGCCTGAATGTCTTTCTGCCGTCAAGTGTCAGTGAACCAGGAGGTGAATTGGTGCCTGGTGTGTAAATGCTGTACAGCGCGAGCATAAAAATCTGAGTCAGTTGAAATCTAAGTGGGAGGGTGTTGTGTACCTACCTCTGGAGGTGCTGGCAAAGCAGAGCGGGGCTGAGTATCCCACACAATGGATGGTGTTTTCCTCTAAGCTCATTGTGGCATCTGGTGATGTCAGGTGGTCAGGTAAAAAGAAGGATTTTCCGAGTGTTTCTGTGGCTGTTGGCATAGTTTAGTGATTTGACCTATGAATAAAGTTTACCCTTCTTATCACGCAGGATCAGAAAAGAAAAAAATAAAGTGAGTTATTCAAGTGTATGAGAAGGTGGTTAGGGAAGCCAACAGAGGCAGTTGTTTACAAATTCTGGCCAAGCTGTTTCTCAAGGAATTGGTACGTGATTTTTCCATTTTGTACAGCTTACATAGAACTAGGTTGCTCCATGGAACATCTAAATGCAGCTCTTTGGAAGGAAGCTCAAGCCCTTCTCGAGGCCTCCCAGTTGTGGAAATGTTGGAAGCTATAACATCTTCCAAAATAAGAGACACTGTCCCCACGCTCAGTAGGCTGAGTTCCTTTTTTTTAATTAATCATGGAACAATATTACCTTTTTATCATTTTTAATCCAAAGTTTGGGGTCCTAGTGCGTTGCAAGTCATAAAGTTTGGATCTAGAAATCTTCCGGAACTTTGGAATTTCCCATCCATTAATGTCTCTTTGTCTTATAAAGGAGAATTCCCTTCACGTTCCCAGAGCATTCATTGTTTAAAATACTGTTTATGATATACCATCAACAGTCTATTTTCTAAAATAAACCGTTACAATCTCCAAATGTGATTTTTTTTTTTTCCCCATAATCCCCACACTGTGCTGTCCTGGCTGTATGAAGGCTGATTCCATTGAATTAAATGCCACAGTAGCAATTTGAAATGTTCTTTTAAATCACAGCAAGTACTCGCAGCGACTTCACGCTGGGTGGAAAGCTATTAGAGAGCATACTGTTTTGAAGTTCCTACTTAAAGTACAGCTTGAACTAAAAGTGACTGCCAGCTAGTTACTGGGACTCCACGTTTTTTGTGAATATGCAGGTATGTTGCAAAGTTTTCTCTCTTTTCTGTGTGTTTGCTCTGCAGTTAATATCCCAAGTACGCTTTTGGATATAAGAGGGTTTCCTGCAGCAGCAGAACAATGCGTTCACTCTCCTAAGTGGTCTTTTGCAGTCCTGTGTCCCCGTATGAATATTCATGAGATATTAATCTCATGGAAAAACAATACCACCTGAAGTACATATTTGTGAACAGCACAAAGTTTACATGAGCTTGAATGTTCAATTCCACTTCAATCCTTGATAAAGACACTGCTGTCATGACTGAGACATACTTGCGTGGTACTACAGAGAAGCTTGCTCCACCTGGACCACTTCTCTTTTGTGCAAGCAGTGAGCTTCAGGTTTCAAAATTTGTTAGTTGGCAGTGTCTCTGTGGAGCAAGGAAACTATTAAAAAAAAACCAACCTGAAAAAGGTAGCTGGAGCTTCATTTTAAGATCTCTTTCTTATCTCCTAGAGGGATTTCATGGTTAGTCACTGTCACAGTTTCTTCCTGTAATAATTGCTTTCTAATCAAATACTGGGGTTTGGTAGTATCCGAGTCCAGAATTTGAGAACCCATGCTCAGCTTATTTATTGATATTCAGAATTATCATACACAAAAAGGGCAGTGGGCTACATACCTGGGATCAGTCTGTCAGGGGCTCCATTCTGATCTGTTCCACAAAATAAGGGTAAGTATGCTTAGACCTATCCCTCTGCTTTGTGACAGCATTACCATAGAGGCAGGGTTTTTGGCTTGCTTCTCGCTTAACATTTCGCACATTATTTCACATATTAGTGGAATATAGAGAATTTTGTACGAGTTGTATCTTAACACACACGTTTAGCAAGTCTCAGTGGAACACACATTGTGATTCTGACAGATTTTGCACAGGCGAAATACAGCTTTCAACAGTTCCACTAATGTGCTTTTGTAATACAGCTTTGTGTGAACATGAAACAATTTAGGAATTGTATGGCATTCAGTAAATCTGCCAGTAAAGTATCAATGTGGTTTCTTAATATGTTAAAACGCACGCATCTTCTAGCTCACAATATTCGCTCAAGACTTATGATGTGCAAAAGATTTTCTCCCTTTGCAGCCCTCGCACACAGGCATTTTACTGTTTCTCTACACAAAAAAATGAGATCTAAATTATTGTTAAAATTTTCAATGCATTTCAAACTTTGTGCGGTTATTTCAAACTTTGTGCAGTTATTGCAATCAATAACTACAAACAGAAAGGCCAGGCTAGGAATAGGCGTATGATAGAAAATGTCTGAAGTTATGAATTACTCCAGGCAAGACCTTTCAGATAACAGTGCACCCAATTTTAAAGGAAATCTCAAAAACAAGGCTCATCCTTTATTTTTCAAAACTTTCAGTTTTCACGAAAAATCCCCAAACCCTAACCCTAAGCATTTTTTGGTGAAAACAGTTATTTTCCTGAGAAAATAACTATTACTTCTAGAGGACAGAAAGAAGAACGTCCGTCGTCTCCTTGTGGTAGTAGAGTGTAGGAGGTGGGCTGAAAATCCTCTCTCTTTCAGGAGGAGCAGCTGTGATCCCGACTGCTGTGATGTTCATTACCTTGCCGTCAATCGTTTCTCCTTGCTCTGGGCTCCTGTAGCTGGGTCAGGGCAGGACTGGAGCAGCTTGGTGGGGAGGAGTGAGTGAAAAGCGGGGAACCACAGCTACCTTCCACATCTCCCTATAGAGAATACGCCGTCCCTGACACCGATGTTTTTTGGAGCCCGTTGCCATCAGGCTGTCATGTCTTGACAGCTCTGTAGGAGGAACAAAAGGCCCATCAGACCGAAGATGATTTGTAAACAATGAAGAAGGAGCTTTTGCCACCCTGCTCTGTCTGACAGTGTAAAAAACCAACGCCACATTACCTGTGGCTGACACTCAGGGAGTTATCCTTTAAAGTGTCAGCTGCTTCCTTATGCAAAGGTGCAAGAAAATGTTTTATTAAGAGCTGAATTTGACTTCTCGTTAACTCTCGGGGGTTTGCTGTCTCCTTAGGAAAATCCGTAGAGCAACACCTTTCTTGTCAGGATGCTGCCTTCTCAAAAGGGACAGTAAAATCACAGCATCTCTTTCAAATTCAAAATGCTCATTTCAAAAACCATTTTATTCTATGTTGTCAGTGTTTTCAATGTTTTTGACATCTTCAGCATTAAATCAGAGGCTGAATACTGTAATTTTTCCTGTTTTCCCAGTAAGAACTTGGTTGCTGATTAAGGTCTTGGGCAGGGAGTGGGCAAAAATTAATGCATTAACAACCTAACAATGAAATCAAAGTGAATTAGAGTGGCATTATCTAAAATAAATTATATTTTGTTAGTACTTTGTAATGTTCTTTTAACTGATGACAATGATTTATTTCTACTTAGATGAATGATGAAACTAATCAGTGAATTGCTGGATAGATGCTTTGTTAAATTAGTCCCATATTCAATTGGGAGTCTTTAATCTATTGCTTTGTGTGCTTATTTCTCATTGAATTCACAGGGGGATGTGCAGGTTCTTCTTTCGTTACATGCATATAAAATAGAAAATCTTCATTGATTATCAGGGGAGTTTCATTGTATTAAACCAGGGAAAATGAGACAATGGGGCCTTTCCATCCTTGGTTTTGTTTGGAGATGCCTTTTAAAAACCACCTTAAGAAATTATTTTAAAAATTATTTGAAACTTACTTTTAAAGGGAATTCATCCTGCTTATTTCCAATATGCAAGGTGGTTTTAGTTAACAGTATTTGCAAATCCTATGGTAATGACTGCTTAAAAATGGAGGTGAGTTGGTCATTTATTTTTACATTTTCTCTATTACAGTACATGAACTGATGCTGTGCTATTTTTTCTAGTCCACCCACAAGACTCCGACTGTTCCTTAAAGTTTTATGAATGAAGAAAATAACAAATGTGTTGACAATGAAAATGACAGAGTTTCAGGAAGCTAATATTAGTAGAAGTGCTTTTGTTACAAGTTTACTGTCCAAAGCCAGCATTTTTCAGGCCAGCTTACAATTCTAAGGAGAAAAACAACTGAGTTTTTTGTAAGCATTTAGCATAAATGATGGCTGGGTCCCCAACAATGTGAGAACTTACATGCTGTTAGCTATGAACTGACAATTTGCCTACAAGGAGTTACGCTGTGGGGAGGTAAAGAAGGAAAGCATGAGAAGGTTTTTATAAGTCCTGTGAAACACGTTTTGCCAATAATAGAAACCCAGAAGCAAACTTGGGTTTACTATATAGTATTATCTGCAAATAGCATCACCACCCTAAAAATGTAATACTCTTGATTGAAAATTGCCTCTTACTGAAATTACAAGTAATGCCCAAGTATATTTTACAAAAAAGTAAAACCGGTTTAATGCTGGAGCAAGTTGTAGCATTCTTCTAACCCTTCAACCCCAACATAACATTCAAAAAATCTGAAGGCAGATCACCCACACCATGAAGATAGTATAAGATCATTTGGCTTGAGGAAACAAATAATTATTGGAGTCCATCTTCAACGGTTTTTACCCTTAGAGGAATAAAATAACTCCAGGTTTTAAATATTAATTAAATATTAAATTCAACCTTAAATCCATAATGCATACCCTGACAAGCCAGCAGTAGGAACAGCTAGAGGATGCAGGGAAACATCTTGAAAGCCCAGTAGTGATGTGGAAAGCTAGTAGTAAGCTGAGTAATTCTACTTTGTGTTACGGCTGGCGCTTCCTTTTGGTTAATTATGTTGCAATTTTGCTTAACCTGTCTGCACCTCCTATGTAGGGCAGCACAAAGGAAGGAATGAGCTGAATGCTTATGGGAAGTCACAGAATGAAGCCCATAACATTTCAGCTTTGAAAAGCCTGTACGTGCCTTTATCTGTGCTCTCTGTTCCATGAGCATCCTTTGGCTGTGGAGGGAAGTGTGCCATCCATACTAACGTCCCCTGCAGCGGGTTGGCTCTGCTGCTGCTAACTGGATTACAGAATGGTGATTTCCCAACAATTTCAAAGCCCAGGACCCTCTTCCTTTGAAAGAGAGGAAAAGAGAAATGCCTTTTGCAGAGAGTCAAAAGAAACCGGATGTTTCGTAGTCTCTTATGGGCAGCACTTGAGTTTGACTTGTATGATTTGTATATGACCAGGCAGTTTGTTTGGAAAAACAGGCTCAGGTGGGTTTTTTTCAGTTCCTGAAATGCGCCTGCAGTCTGAGCAATAATACACAGCTGTGATTTAAGTGTCTGAAGAAAAGTCACGTGCAAGATAACAAATCCGAGTTTCTCCCGGTCACCCTAAGCAATTGCTCTTCGTTAACCTAAAATCAGCTGAAATCCCACCAAGCTTAATCCTTAGGCCTTTACAAACCCAGCCACCATTATGGTTACTGGAACTAGGTCTTTTGCATAATGTCTGTAGAAAGTTTGTAAGTATGGTCTTTTGGAAGCTGCATCTGATGAACATTTTAAGCTAAATGGTGCAATGTAGACTCTGTCTGGTGTTTGTGTCACCTCCTGAATTTTCAGTACTTTGACTGGGGAGGCAAAACTTCTGTGGGCTCTTGTAGGCATGGTGACTTTTCACAGAGAACTGTGTTCAGCCTGGTTTTCCTCCTATGTCCATAGAGCGAGTTGATTTCTTCACAGGTTAGGCAAAGGGACAACCACTGTGGTGATTTTATCTGTGATTTTTTCCTTTGGCTCCCTCCATCACCCTTGCAGGCCTGATCTTGTTCCTTTGTTTTCTGGACTCTCTGAAGGACAAGAGTTTCAAAGCTTCACATGCTTTTGGAAACAAAAGTGTGTATGCAAATGACAACTAATATTATCCTCTTTGAGCATAACAGGATATAAGCCTCGCTTGAAGGACAGCAAATTGTCCCGAACAATATCAAAGGCTGTTTGCGACTGACAGAATTTCAAAGCATTTAGTAACTCCTAAATGTTTATTTTAGGAGTCTAAACTCACTCAATACGTACTAAAGACACCTAATTTATGTGATGGTGTGTCCACAACTCTTAAAAGTGAGAGTTAATGGCTGCTGCCTTTGTCTGTGATTTGTCACAGCCTTGCCTCTGTATAACTAGCTCTTGGAAGGAGCTTTGATAGATATTGAATAAGAACAGTACTGTTATTTATAAAACATCTCTCTTCTACATTTCCTCCGATTCCCACCCCTCCTTACTGAATGTGTGAGCTCTCATTTGGTCAGGGTCACCTCAGAGATGAGATGTCCTTTGAATTTCAAGATATGCTCCTAGTTCAATAATTGTGCAAATTAAAAAATCTTCTCAAGAAGACAGATGCCGGACAAGAATGCTGCTGCATACCCGGTATTACTTCGCTGTGCTATCACTGGGTTCCTAATCGTGGCCAGGCCTCAGGAAGCTAAAATCTATTTTTCTGCTTTAGCATATCTTAATCTAGAGTGAGGATAAGCAAAATGCTTTAATGTTTTTCATTAGAAAGCAGGTTGTGGCTTTATAGTAGCTGAATGGAATCTAGTTTTCTGAGAAAAGAAGATAAAGCAAATAAATATAAAGAAGAAAAGAAATAAGACATTAGAAATAAGTCCTAACAAATACAGAGTTTGTGCTATTACGCTGGGTCTGCTTTCTGGACCATGTACACTGTCATAATGCCTGGTAAATACATGATGCAATATTAGACGTTGCTCTGTGCATCTAAGTGAGGACAAGTGCTGCCACCGTTCTACCTTGTCCTCTTGGAGAGGAGAATTGTTTTGCAATGCTGCATCCTGTCACCGTGGCATTTGCATTCTCGGAGGCCTGTGCAGTAACTTCTGTCTCTACTGCAAAGTCAGGTTTTGACAGGTTTGATAAATAATAAATCCCTGCACAATTTTTGCATGAGGAGAATATTAACTCTGGTATTGTAGAAAAATTCCATTCTGTAACTAAATCACACTGCTTTAAATTCACATGTCTTTTCACCACCTTTTTTTTTTTTATATGCTGGGCTGCACTGATGCACTGTGTGCTGTTTAAATGACTGTCCTGACCTCACTAAAGGTGAATGACTTGGGGCTGACAGGAAGATGCCCCACCCATAGTTTTGAGATCCTCTAGAACAAAGAAGACTATATGGATCTAATTTATTACTGTGTTTGATGCACAGGATACCATGACAATTTGACCTTGCACTTTTATGCCCTGCTAAGCAGCTACAAGAGCTCCTTAGTTAAATGGTCCCTTTCTAATTTTATTTTACGCTGTGTCTGGGCAGCTGAGTGTTTAAGGAGCTGCTGTCAAGCTCTAAATATCTTTGCCTAAGGCTTCAGAGTGACCCGTCCCAGCAACACAACCGTGGAGGGAGCCAGGGTGACTCCTGATTCTCAGTGCCCTTCTGTCATCACCTCGTTCCCTCTTCCTTCCTTCCTTTCTTCCCCAGAGCTGCCTTTTGTGTGTCAGCTCAGGAAGGTCACTTTCATGGATTTTTTTTTTTCTTTTTTTTTTTCCTCCTGGTTGTCTTATTTCCCCTCTGTCCTTGCAGCTGGGCTGGAAGGCTCATTCTGACCTGACTGCCTGACTTGGTCCGTATGTGCATCAGGACTTTAGGCAGTTTTGTTTTTTCAGAGAAGTTCTTATCTTCTGTATCATGTTTGTTGCGTCCTGGTTGGGGAGTGGGGATAAGAACTGTCTTATGTCTACTCACTCGCTAATTTCTGTCCTTTTTTTCCCCCCTAGCTCCTAATTCTCGCTTTTCTTTCATTGCTTTGAGCTCTGCCAGCTCTCTGGGTTCTCCAGGAGCGGCTTCTACAAAGATGCATGTGTTCTCCTCTGTAAAACCGGTCCTTGTTTTGTGTTGCTAGGCTACTCCCTTCCAGCTGCCACTGAAGAAATGCTCCGTGGTGGGAAACGGTGGGATCCTGAAAAAGAGCGGCTGTGGCAAACAAATAGATCAAGCAGATTTTGTCATGCGGTAAGACAGAAACCTCAATGACACATTGTCTCCCCTTCCCCCTGCTAAGTCGTGGACTTTTCAAAGCTATTCAGTTACGATTAATCAATTATAATTTGCCTTGTTCGTTCCTCCCTCGCCCCCTTTGCAGGATGCTTTACAGAAGTGGTTTGGATAAAAGCGTGAGGACAGGCGAAAAAGAGAGTTCTGACTGGCTTCTGGAAATGTGTGTGTAGTGTGGGGGCAATCTGCAGATGGATGGGTTAAGGTTGTCACAGATTGTGAAGCGTCACAGAGAGGGACTGAAGAGCTGCTTTTCTCTTTAATTACTCAGTCTTAGGTAGGGTCTCATCCTGCAATGTGCTCTGTCCTGTGCAACTCTAAATGCCGTCATATGCAACCTATTGAACTCAAGATGAGTGGCTACTGACTTAATGGGGCAAGGCTTAAGAAGTAGGTTGGAACAAGCTAAAAGGTTCCTGTGTTTTTCTTCCCTCAAGACTGATTTCTGGCTGACTGTCTTGAGGAAAGGCCAAACCTCTTTCCTTGATGCAGGTTTTTTGGGATTCCTCACATTTCGTTTCCCTCCAGCCTTCCTGAAGTTATAATAGCCTGTCAGGAGGGATGTTGAACCAGCTACTGCTTTCGTGATTGAATTTGGCACTTTCTAGGTCTGCATTCTTTAAGGAAGAAAGACAGAAATTAGTTCCTCCCTGTTAAACATGAACAAGAAGAACATTGTGGGGGAGAAACTGGAGGAACGCTCCCAAAGAGATGAGAAATTATGTTTCTTTGCTTTTTGAGATGGATGCATAATGGACACCCACTTTAACAAGTCTCCCTATTAGATCCTGATGGCTTATTATAAAGCCATACAAATTCGCTGCAAACCAAACAGTATTACTGTAATTTCTGGTTTGCATCTCAAAGACCAAAAATGCCTACAATATTAAAGCAAAGAAATACAAGAGACTAAAGGCAAAAGGAAACATATACTTAGAGCATTCACAGAAGAGAAGATGTAAGGCACAGGGAAGATGTAAGGCACGGGGGGAGAGAGGCAGTGTGCTGATTGCCATTACTGCAAAACTCCTTAGGTGTTCCACAGACTAAATATAAGAAACTGCAGGGTATATACCATGGTAATATTATCTAGATGCAATGGGAAACTGAAATGCTGTAGGAGCAATCAGTAACAAAAACAATAGAAACTTTTTTTAAAAAAACAGCAGTTGTAGCTTGATCAGAAAAATCCTTTTCTCTTCAGGGAGGGTAAAGCAACAGTTATCTGTACAGAACTTATTTTGAATTGGAAATAAGTGGTAGGGAAAATCCTGCAAAAATCCCAGTAGCTGCCTGCAGGCTGTATTGTATTAGTGATGTGCAGCCTTATTTATGGAAAATGTTTCCATTCTTTTGGGTTAGAAGCTAATATACCACTGGGAGAAAATATTTTTATAGCAGGTGGAAGACAGGATTTAGTTGATCTTTTCTAAATCTGATTTCTATAATCTGAGAGCTGAGAGAGAAAGAGCACAACAGTGACTTGCATTACATGTTTCTCTTTTTTTTTTTTTTAAAGAAATTTGTGTAATATCTTTAAAGTATTTCCGCAGTGTGAAACGTCATGCCAGGTTTTGCCTGTGTTGTTTTCTTCCATTCACATGGTTTTTCATTTCACTTAAGTGTATTTCCATAAGCTCTGTCATATGACTGCAGGCATCTTCTCTGATATATTGCAGTCACTGAAGTTAATTAATGAGTTTAAACTCATCTTTTTGCTGAGCATCTTCTATAAAAACAGTTGTGCCAACGTAGAGATTAAAAGAGCAGCAGTTTTCAGCCCCAAAGGCTGCATCTGCAATGAAAAAGGTGCACGGCACATGGTCTACATGTTTAGGTAGTGTGGTTATAACATGCTCTTCTTCTGATACCTGGCTGGTTTTCAAGTTTGTAATTCTTATTTCTAAGTAAAATGTTTTATTTGCTCTCTCCCTTCCTGCTAACGCTTATTTTAAGAGAGAAGTGTTGGGTACTAAACCCTAAGCAATGTTTTTGTCTATAGTTTGACAGAAGAGACACATTTTCTTGGCATTAGATTTTGAAGAAATATTGCTACATCTCCCAATTCTCGCTTTCCCCCAGCCACTTTCCTTGGCTCTGCTGTGGTTTGTACATCTCCCAGAGACAGGGTTTCTCTCTGTAAAATAGCAGGGGATTGCGAGGAGTTCTCCAAGCTGTTTGCTGGTGAATTTATTCCAAAACTAGAAGCAACTTGTCACTATTTCAAGTTGACTAGTGGCTGTCCTGGTTTGGGGAGGCCAAGCTGTTATCTTTTAATCATGCTGTGCCATGCCGTCTAGCCATACCAGCCCATGTGGAGCTGGGGAGGTTAAATATGGTGGCACTTTGGGGTTTGTAGACAAGCCCAGAGAAAAATGGCTTTCAGCTGCCTTATGCAATTATTGTCTTGATGTTGGCCAAGGTGCCACGAAGGAATAAAAATGAATGCTTGCAATTACATATTAAATTCATGTTAGTCCCTAGTGTTTAGTATGTGTGCATATATAACCCTCTAAAATAGGTAGATAGTCACATAGCATCTACCAAATGCACAGGCATCAGCCAAGTTGCCTGGATTCTCTGTGCCTGCGGGACATGGACTTCTGTCTGGGCCAAACCCAGAAAAGTCATTTCTGCCTGGTGAGGGTTGAAGTATCCCTCTCATTTCACCCTTGCTGCTGTTTCTACCTATTGAGTTGGAAGGTCCCAGATGTCAAAAAGGCACACGTGGACTGCTCTGCCTGTTGATGATGATTTTTCCCCACCTAAAGGCTGGGTCTAAGTCATATTGATTTTCTATATAGAAGACCAGTATGTTCCACTCTTCCAGTTAGGCTCATGTCAAAAATGCTAGCATGAAGTGCTGTCCTGGTACTTCCTTCTTTCCTGCACATTCACATACTTACTCCTCAGTACCAGGAGCAAGAGTAAGATAATTAAAACGACCTTTCTTATGATTAATCTTTTGTTTCTTGGTGTGTACCTCACCTGCGCAACACTCAGCACTCTGCTGACCTGTTCAAGAAAATAATCTGAAAGGCCAAGAGGTTTCTGTCAACCAACTGATTTCTTACTGAGTTTCCTCTGGATACTCGGGCCATTTCTTAATATTTCATGCAGAACAAGCTGGGAATGAGACTTACTGATGAAAGGAATTAGATGTGATTAAATAATGCATCTGGGACTGGATTCTGAAAGAAATTTCATTATTGAGATGTTAAGATGATAAAAACTAGGGAGAAATCTTGGTCCTTCATAGTGCTTTTAATAAACTTCAACCAAAAATAGCTTCTTAAAAGCTTGCTTTATGAGTTTATGTTTATTCAAATTAGAGAGCATTAAACTGTAATGTGCCAGAGGTCATTTATGTGATCTCTGTGCTCTGAGGCAAATCACCTATATATTTTGCTTCACAAATATTTCTTTGACCTGCCATTGAAAACTGCTACTGAGACGGTTTCTATAACCTCTCCAAATCTGATTAATTTGTATCCTATCCAGTGCAGGTGCAGGAAGCAACCTATTGCTGCCTTTATTTATTTATCTATTTATTTTATTTTATTTTAGGTAAACCTTTCTCAGTTTTTAAGGTTTTATCATTCTTTATGTCTGGGAATTAAAATTCCCCTATGCTTCTAGTCTGTCTTTTTTTCTTCTTCTCAATGATTGCATTTTTTGAAAGCTCTTATTTTGATTCCTCTTTTCTGGCTTCTTTTTAAATTGTCTAGCTTCTCTTAAATTGTGGTAGACCAAACTAGAAGCTGTTTCCTAACTGAGATCTCAATACATTGTGCACATAGTGACAAATGTAGTCATGAAAAGGAGAAAACATTCCTGGAAATTTTATTTTTCTTGGTGAACATGGTTGACTTTGCTGTCCTTCTCCTTGGCATTTCCTGATGATGTGAATTTAAGAATGTGGTTTTGAGAGCTGGTATTTGTATGCAAATATATGCAAGTTAGCACCACTGAGTTTTTTTCTTAGGGAATATGGGATGTTTTGCATTAACTAACATTGCAGGGAGTATACTGTGTGCACACTAGTGCCCTCTCCGGGCACCGACATTGCACAAAACCGTAACACAGGGAGGTGCAGCCAGGAATTTGTGCAGCCTGGTTTGCTGCACTCTGCTGTCGCAAGCGCCTGGATGTCTTCTCTGAACACTGCAGAGGTCTGTGAAAATGCTAACGGAGGCAGTGACTGCTGTGGAAGCAAGAGCTTTCCTTGTGACAAGACTGATTTTCCCAGCGTGGAGGAAGGGTATGGCAACCCATTGCGACAAAACCCAACAGTTTCTGCAGTAGCCCCTGGAAACTGTTGTAAAAACTGAACCGTAGCTGACTTCCCCAGCTCCTGCCTCTCACTAGGGTAGGAAATGGGCCTCTGAATTATTAACACAAAAAAACTGGATAAGCAACTTGTTGTTATTGGACGCAAGGGTTTCATGACTGACGCTGGCTGCCTGGAGGATGCATGCAGAAGTGGAGTGCTACAGAGAGTTTAATGAAGAGACGGAAAAAGTGACATATAATAGAATCACAGAATGGTTTCGGTTGGAAGGGACCTTGAAGATCATCTAGTTCCAACCCCCCTGCCATGGGCAGGGACACCTCCCACTAGACCAGGTTACTCAAAGCCCCATCCAGCCTGGCCTTGAACACTTCATCTTCACCTTGAACACGTACATCTTCACAGGTGTAAGATGTGCAGCAAAGGAACCCATGTTTCCCTGGTACCGGGGGGAGAGTTCATGAACACGAAACAACTCTTTGTGCCCCTGCCTGCCCTCTTCCAGTGCTGGGGCCTTGTCCTCTCTGAGGGGTGGTTGTCTGCAGAGCTTAAAGCAACCAGAGGCTGCTTGACCTTCTTCTTTAGGGTCAGCATTTGCTCAGCACGTGCTGTCACTGGGAGCAGGAACTGGCAGGAGCTGGTGCCCGAGCATGCCTCTTGCCTTTCCTTACCTTGTGCGCTCCTTCTCTGTGCTGTGCTTTTCCAAGGTGCTGTCGAAAAACACTGAAACCAGCAGGTGCAAATGGGGATGTCTTGATTTGATGGATGAACTTAAAAATGGGAGGGCAAATTTGGTTATGGTAGAGCTCAAAACCTTTTTTTTTTTTAAAAAAAAAAAACCAAACAACAAAACCCAACACCATAAAAAACTAAAAGTCTTTTTCTGAAAAAATTCCAAATTCTACTTGTCTCTAAGAATCCTGGTTTCATTTTTGCTTTTTAAGCATTAAAAATATTGTTCACATATTTGATTTAAAAAGTTGGACAAATTTGAAATGAAAAAATTTTGACACCATTTTTTGGTGCAATTTCTATGTATTAAGTAGATTTCTCCTGACTGTAATTTTTGGAGCAGTGCATAATTGTTTGAATATATTTTCATCTTTATCTGCTGCACCTTCCTTCTTCTCCTAGGTCTTTACAGCATTTAGGGCCGTTCAACGTCTGGAAATGTCTCTCTCCTGTTTTTTGGAGTGTTGGTGCCCTGCTTTCGTTTCTTGCTTTCTCTTTATTATGTTATCATCCTGCCCACCAGAACAAGACTGTGAGCAGAACTGAGATGCACATATTTAATTAGCCACTTAAAATTTTTCTCTGTATTTTCATGGTAAATTCTGTACACTGAAGATACCCCGCAGTGTAACATTAAAAATGCCAGTCGCCCGTTGTTTGCAAGCTGTGTAATGCTTGTAATACCACAGAGTGGTAACAATCTGGAGCCGAATACTGGTAACAAGACAGAACAGAGTGAAAAACAGAACTTTAGAAGAGTTTGGGAAAAAAAAAGGCTTTGCTATAGATAATAATGGCCTCTTCCACAGCCTTTCAGCCTGTCAGAAATTCCAAATCTGTGTCTTTGTTTTTGCTTAGTAGTTACGTAAGATCATCTCTGCAAAAGGTTTCATTTCTACATTTCCCCACAATCTGGTACAAAAATATCCTATTGTGCTTATAGGTGTGGTCCAGTAGAGAATATTTGTCACATGGTCTGGTATTTATACAGCACTTCTACATTTTCTGACAGCTTGCTTTTTTAAAAAAAAAAACAAAAAACAAAAAACAAAACACCTGCAAACTTGCAGATTAAAAAAGCCTGAGGTTGAAGCCTGTCAATCCTGAACGTCATTTAAAGTCTTGACTGTCTTTCTGTGCGCAGGTGCAACCTTCCTCCTCTGTCCAGCGAATACAGCAAGGATGTTGGATTGAAAACCCAGCTGGTGACTGCAAATCCCAGTATAATTCAGAAAAGGTAGAGACCATATTGTTCCTTCTCTGGTCGGGGGAAACAAGAAGAAAAATGCTTCATCTGTATTATAGATATTAGTGCATCAGAGTTATGTTCTTAACGATCTTCTGATCCTGGAAAAGGATCTGGAAAAGATGAAATAGACAGTGGTTTGGCATCAGGTGAAATAATTCAAGACTAAACCCCTGATCCTTTCACTGTAAGCAGGGAAACTAAGGGAGGCTGGCTTTTACAGAGTTATTTCTTCTACCATACTCCCCTCAGTGCTTCCAGCTCCCACCCTTTACCATGCACCGGGCACGTGCCAGAGGTGCTTTGGCTGCTCCCAAGCCAGGCATGTACTGATGGGTGGCCCGAACTACTCTGCTGGTCAGGCCAGCTGGCTGCTGCATCCCACAGTTAATGAAGATGCTAATTGGGGTTTCTCTTTGCTTCACCACTGATAACCTCTGGGTCCTTACTGTCTTCGTATTATTTGTTTGATATTGACTTACAGATACAAAAGCGGTTAGGATGGAACTGATTGGCAGGTTGTGATCATACAAGCCTCACTTTCTTAGGAAACCGGGACAAATTTTTGTTGTTTATTAGAGTTGGTTGAAATTTTCAAATGTCAGTAGCTGATGAGAGAGGGGAAGAGGGAGGGGGAAAAAAAAAGTCAACGCCATCTCTCTGATTTTGTCTTCCTGAATTTTAATTGCTGTGTTATTTGTTTATCACCCAGAATGAGGTAGGCTGTTCTCAGGCAGAACAAGGTCTGGTAGTAACCTGCCGGGTTCACTGAAGAACACAGAGAAAAGGCATAAACCAAGGGGATGAACAGGAAATGATTAGCCATAAAGAAATGTATAATGCGGGTACTGGGAGGTGAAGGATTGTGAAAGGAAGCAAAGCAAGGAAATAAAATGAGTAATAGAAAGCCAGGTGTTTTAGAAAGAAGAAAGGCACAGACTTGGAAATGGATGTTTGATGGTATTTAAACGCAGTATTTTTCCTCTCTTTCAGGAACTGAAGGGTTCTCTAGTTTTGTGTATGGAAAAGATGACAGCCTTTGACAGAGTAGAAAAGAGAGGGCGAGCAAGAGGGAAATGGAGTAGTAATCAGCTTCAAGAGCTGATTCCAGGCAGAGAGTGGCTGAATAGGAGAAGGCACAGAAGTGCTTGTGGGATGAGATCAAAGCAAACCAAGCAGAATTGGCAGAGGATGGCACCAGGTGCCAGGCGAGAAGAGGGAGCTGGTCAGGGCAGTGGACCTGAAGAAGGGGAATCTGAAAATCTGGTGGGGCATAGATGGCTAATGGGGTTGATTTTAAGAAGTGGGATGAAATGGCCAGAACATCCCATCAGGGAAAGATCAGTTTGGCTGTGGCATTTTGGATAAAATGGAGAGGAACAATATGAAACATGAAGCTTACAAAGGATTTTACAGTTGTCAAAGCAGAGGATTATTAAACTCATGGATATTTATTTTGCACCCTCCCCTTCGTCAAGGCCTAGAGTGGAAAGCTCACTGTACTTAGTATTTTTGAACAGAAGAGAAAAAGGAAAAAGAGTTTTAGTGATGCTACAGGGAGACTATGGAGCTACACTAGAGGGGCTGTGGAGTTATCCAGCAAGGAGGAAGGGAAGGAGTGAGCAGATGGTTGAAGAAGCAGGTGGAGAGAGTGAGACCCTACTTTGTGAGAGGGGGATATCACTAGGAGGAATGGAGGGGGAGGGAAATGGGAAGACAGAAAGGGAGGAAGTAATAGGGAACAGGAAATGGGATTGTGTTCAATGTCAGTTTTCAAAGTGAGTGGATAATAACTGCGATGCAAGACCTTTGATGAGAAAGTAATATGGGATGTATATGCGTATGTATTGATTAGGAGGAGATATACAACCAGTGACTGAGAATGACACAGAACAAATTAATAGCACTGAAAATTGGCAGAAACCTTCTCTGAGGCTTGGAGCTCTTGAGAGATCTGACACTTTGCTTCCTCTGCCTGGTCAGGAAGACTTTTTTTTAAATAATATTTTACTGATGTTTCCTGTATGCTATCCAAACTCTTTTAGAACTGGAAAAAAAGGTGAAATCTTGGAAGTTAAAACAGAAAAAAAGACTACTACTCTGTCAACAAATAATCCATTTCTATGGAAAGAAGCTTTTTAAGGAATTAAGACTGCATATAAGCCCAGACTTTCATGAAATTCAAGGGCATTCAGATTGGTGACTGATAAGTATCTATTTCTAAGCTATAAGTTAACTAGCTTCACATAATGGTATTATTCATTATCATTCTTCCCCTTCTCTCTCGTCTTTACTTTAAGTAGGTTGATATTGATGAGGCTTGACATCTCAATTATCTCTCAAGTGTTGGCAGATTTAGTGAATTGGACCTGCAACACCATTCATGGCTTCTAAAAGATTTATCCTTACCAGATAATTTATGATGAGGCATGTTGGATAGGGCAAAGTTTTCATACCAGGGAAGTGGAGGCAATTTTCTGTGTAGTTTTAAAACCAGAATGATTGCCTTTCGAAAACTAAATTGTTGGCAGTAATTACTGCAGAGTGATATCTGAGCTACTGTCATTTCCCCCTAGACTTAGAGCCTTAGGATGGGAGGGTCAAGATTTTAATCTGGGAGTACCTTGATTTAAGAGATTCCTTCTCAACATTGCCTTCTGCAAAACTTTGAGTAGGCAAATAATAATGAAGGAGTTAGAGATCAAGTTTCTATTCTGTTTTCAGCAGGAAATATGACTATGCAGGCAGTACAATTTTCACTTGTAAAATATTGTGCTCAGTTCTCATTTGTGTTTGAAAAACAATGAGGAATTTTGTACCCTAACTTTGCTTCATATAATACAGGAGTACTGACAATAGAGGTATTATAAGAGAAATTTGCCCAGCTGACTAAAAGGACTTGTGATGACTGCCCCAGGTTTTTTTTTTTGTCTAAAATATTTCACAGGCATCTCCAATTAATATTGGAAGTCACAGACCATTGAGCCTGTGTAAAACAACTTCTTCTGCCTTGCATTCAAGCCTTACTTCTCTATTAAACCCTGGTTTGAGGTTGCAATTGGGATTTAAATGTTTCATAAAGCTACTCCTGGGGCCACTGTGACCTCTCCCGCTCTCTACCCACCAATACGGTTGAGGGACTGCAAAAAGGTTGGTATCTTTGATGTTTCCAGTTCATTCCTCTACCACTCTAGTCAGCTTGGCCTTACCTTCAGGGAGACGTTTTGTACGCAGAAGATTATTCTATATTTGTTCTGGGTTTTTTTTTCTTTCCATGAGTAGCTACTCTAAGTCACTGCTAGGAAAGAGGCAATGCAGTAGTGAGACCTGTGATGTGCCTATTGCTGTTCTTAGACTTTGTGAAAAAATCAACAAGGTTGATATTCTGAACATTTGTCTACAGCTGTGGAGAGGGATTAGTCAGTGGGTCACACACGAACACAAAAATGCTTAAATACGTAGTGATGATTCTTGATCAATGGCAACAGATTTTGAACAAGAAATACGAAGAGTTACTATTTGAGATGTCGATATTTTATCTTTCTGAAGTCACTGACTCTGGGCTACTTAAGAGAAGCAAATTCTAGCAATTTCTTTCCATTTTCAACAACTCTTGCAAATGTCATATAATAATACTCTTACCTTTTGTCTAAACACTTAATTAGATCTTCAAACGAATGCTCTTTGCAGCAATCTTCCGTTCTAGTTGCCATGTCTGTTTACTCTGTCTAACCCATAATAGTCCAAATAGATGGTTTCCCAGCATTCAGTAAGTTTCAGATTGATGGATGTTTGTTGGTGAGTATTGTCCACAAGCTGTGTGAGTGTTTCTGACCTCTGTAGAAACAATCTCATTAGAAAATGGCACGACGACTATGATAGCGTTCTTTATTTGCCATAATTCAGCATCAGTGTAACTAACAGAAGCCCCCGAGGTACGTAACACACACCTCCCAACACTGTCTTTGAGACATAATCCGATAATCGGTTGAATTTTGTGGAGCTTTTCCCCCTTCTCCTTTCAGGGTGCTGTATTTTCTCAGCACTGATGGTGCTGGAAGGAAGACGCGTTGCACTTGGGGGAGAACAGGCAGCTGTGCAGCTGCTTTGGGGGCTGCTGCTGATGCTCTTGGCTTCAGGAGCAGGTGGCAAAAGGGGACTCAGGGTCTCTGCCCTCGCAACCCCCACTGTATGATGAGTAATGAGATATGCTTCTTCCCCTGGAGAAACCCCTCCCTGCCTCCTTCTTGCCTCTGAAGGGAGAGCCCAGACTCTTCTGCTGCCTGAGCCCTCTGTGCTGGAAAACACATCAGCCCATGGCAGGGGCAGAGCGTAGACTGATGCTGCTGGTCAAGCAGGAGAGGAGAGCTCTTCTGCTGAAGGGAAGAACCAAGGTGCCCTTCCCCACCTCCGGCTCTCCTCTGCGGCTGCTTCGGCGCCATGGAGGTCCCCGAGAGCAGGAGCTGTGTGTGCTGCAGAGCCAGGCTCCGAGGCAGAGCTCTGCTGCTCCTGTTTGATATCCTCTCCCCTCATCACATAAATCCACTTGGATGAGGACTGGGTCATTCCTGTATGTGTTTCGGGCTTTGGAGGTTACCGTAATTAGATCCATTATGAAAATTTCTGTGAAATACCTGCGCTGTCAGAGACAGGGTGAGGGTGTAGGTGATCCGTATTTCTGCTACTACAGGGTTTCTACTAGAGGGTGCCTTGTTGCTCTGAATACAGAAATAAGTGAAGGGTTAGTTGAGGTGGTACAAAACTTAATTCTTTGAAATGTGGATATTTTTGTTTATGTCATTATAGTGGAGCCTCTCAACAGTTCTATAACATTGCTAATGGAAAGAGTGTGACTGAAACTTGGATAACGAGATTTAGGATCAGCCATTACACTTTGCAGCTCAGTATGAACTTCCGTCACTGAATGTGAACAATTTTTTCAGTAAATTAATTCACTTTTTTGATCTCTGTGATGTTTGACAAGTTTTTGCTGCATCCAGTTTCCTGCACTAAAGCATGATGAGTGAATGAGACTAAAGGCTAACAAATGCAATGATTCTGCCTCTGAGCTTTGAAATGTCAGTTAAATATCGCTGTTGTTTATTAGGTTCCCACAAAATTTGAGTGGGATTAAATTTGCTTTCCAGTTCTCCCTGAATCTTAGAGCCAACTAATAATCTTTCCTGGATTCAGTCCTGCAGACATCTTTGAGTCCAATTGGCTTAAGCCATTAAGAATAAAAAGACAGAACCGAGGCAATTATTTAATTTGATAAAAGCTTCCTTCATTTTTGATTATACCAACGTACAGTATTAAGCCTGTTGCTGACACTCATAAAAATGGTATTCCTCTTGACTATGCCTCCATGTAAAAACTATATATTCCATTCCTGGGTAGTTACATTTTAATTTGGTAATTGAAAAAGATCAGAAAACAAAAAAAACCCAACCCACAACTGAACCACCCATAAAAAAAGTTATTGAAGGAAAACCTTTTTTGCTTATCTTGTCATTTCCTTAGGAATTAGGTGATGAGAAAATCTTCCCTTCTGAAGTCATTTAACCACCAGATTTTAAATAATTCACATAGAGGTTCTGTTTTCATTCCTGGTATCTGAATAAACCTCAGATTATTTAATTGAGAAGCACACCAAAGTGATAAGAATCGTTGTTTTCATTCACATTGCAAAACTGCCCTTTTATGTTCTTCTGCAAGACTTTGTGAACAGCTCTGCCAACAGCAAGGGGATAAAATTTCTGGGAAGCACTTCTTTAGAGGGAAGACTATAATAAATCCTTCTGTGTATGGAAGTTGCATGGACACCCATTTGTTGGTAATCGATCTTTTCTTTCCTCTACTACAAAATTCCTTTAAAAGCTTTAAATTTATTAACAACTGAAGCCTTAGTTTCCCTCTGTGAGGAACACCTTTTTTTGTCCTCATTTGAACAGAAAAGGAAGCAGAAGTGTGGTGATGGAAAGGACTTGCCAGTCTTACAACCAGGCCAAAGGCAGAGCCAGGAAAAAAAATCCAGAATTTCTGACTGGCTTTTGTGATTTATTAGCTGATGAACAGAAATATGTGGAGTTGTAACAGACCCATGCTGTGATTAGGACAGTTTGATGCTTTTATAGCCATGCTTTGACCCCATTGAAATTAATGGCTTTTACTCTCTTATCCACCCCCTCTCTCCTTAATTTCCATTGTGGACAGGATTATAATATATTTGAAACTAAGAAAAGTATACAGAATACTTTTAAAAAATGCTAATCTATTTTGTGTCTTCCTCTGCTTTTCACAGATGAGATTTAGAAGATTTTTCATTTGAAAAGCTGCAGAGTTTGGCTGCAAAGTCATACTTTTCAGTGATCTAGAGATCCTAACCTATGTAGGGAGACTTATGTGGAACAGTCTTTTGCAGCCGAATCAAACATTCCCAAATAACTTAATTCATTTGAATTAAACCCCATATGTACAGCTCCAATTTTAAACTCAGCTTTTGAAATCATAGCAGTAGATCAGTTGCACTGGAAAGCATCTATTTTCCCACTACAAATGCACAGCCAGTGCCAACTAAAAAGGCACTGCAAGCATCAGTGTTAGAATTTAAAGGTATAATGAAAATTTAAACTAAGCAGAATGCTACCCAGAAAGGGCAAATGTAGAGTCCTCCATTTGGGGAGGAATATGCAAAAAACTGGAGGACTAATTGGCTAGGTGGCATTTCTGCTGAAAAGAAGCATGTGGTGTTAGCTCAGTGGCGGAGCATGAATAGGCAATGTCCTACTATTTGGATAACAGCAAATGCTGTGTTGGGTTATCTAAATAAGTATAATGCATGGAGACACATTTAAGCTCAACTGTGGCCTCAGCTGGGGTACTGTCCTCGGTTTTGGCACCATGTGTTCAAAAAAGTCCCAAATCCCAAACATGGAGTGTCAACTGCAAAATGCAGCGAAGAGCAGGAAGAAAGAGAACTGTGAAGCTTAAGCTCCAAGGAAAGGACTGTTGGATCTAGAGGTGTCTCAAAAGGTACCAGTGGCTTCAAAGAGATGCTGTTGATGCGATGAGAAACAATGGGCTGAAATTTTGGGTTTGAAAAATGAGAGCTGAGAGGAAAAGTTGTTTAATCTGGTAGGGGAGAAGAAGGGAGAAGGAAAGACTGAGGAGAGCTGTAACAGTTTCCCAGGGGTACAGTTGGCTAAGGTGGTGGAGGTGAGGACAGCAAAAACAATTGCTAGATATTAGGGAGAACTTCCCAGAGAACTTCTATAAAAGTCTCCATATTACAGTAATTTAAAGGGCTAATTGATAAGTGGACAAAATGGGAAATTGTAAATGAAGTGTCATGAAATCGTAGTTTGATGCTTTCTCTTAAACGAAAATAAATATTTTACTAGTAATTATCATAAAGCAGAGTGAGAAGATACCAGGATTAAAATAATCCATTTGGATTTCTGATTGAAATATCTTCAAATTTCAGTCTAATGTGTGTTTATTGTAGAACTGGCATGCATTATCGTACATGCACATTTGTATGTCTCCTACCTTAAACTGGGATTTTGATGATAATCATAGTTACCTCTATTGTGAATGGCATTTTAATTGCAAATCTTTGCCTTACCAAAATCACCAGTGCTTGCCCGTATGTGCTGATACTCATTAACACATTGTCTCACACATTTTAATTTTCTTGGCAAGCCAGTGCAAGAAGACTGTTGCTTTTCCTTTTTTTTCTTTCTTTTTCCCCCCCACCTCCTGGTGTCTTCTTAAGACCACTGTATTGGAAAGTCTGCCAGCAGTATCAAACAGAAAGACTACCAGCTGTCTGATTTTCCATTATTAGGTTTGTGAAATGAGAAAGCTATATATGTCCTTGAGCAAATCATGCTTTTAATTAAGGTGGGTTTTTTTCATCCTTATATTGCTGCAGTAGGACTTGATACGAGAGCTTCTAAATCCTGCTGCCAGTATGTGGAATAGCACACCCAAGTACTTTATGTCTAAGTATGTGCATAATATCTTCAAAGTCAGTGGAATAACTTATACGTGTTTTGCTGGATCAAGCAATTTAGTGTCTTGTATGAGTGACCCAATTTTTTTCAGGGTAACATCCCCAAAGATTTCTAAGCGCCTACTCCATGTTTAGGTAACTAATCTTTCTTTGCAGTCTTTGGATTTAACCCAGATTTTTCTATCCCTATCCCACCTCTTGGATTTTTTTTCAGATATTGATTGGAAAGCAAATTTATCTTTTTTTTTAAAAATGAAGATACAAGGCATCCTGCAACCTGAAAGACTGCAAATAATGAGAACACAGAAAACTAGTACTTCTCTGCAGTCTCAGGTTGTGACATTCCCATTTTTTCTTTTGCTCCCATCTCTAAAAAATAACTTTCACTTTTAGCAGCATCTGCAGCCATGTGATCCCATAAACTTCAAAGAGAGGTCAGAAGACAGTCACAGGAGTGTGAGAATTATCCTTATGGACTTAGCCACAGGCCAAAAGCTTTTGGTTAAGCATAGGTGTCAAAGAGGCAGAGAGGTTAATGAGTATCTATTTTCTCATTAAACAGTGGAGGGGATTGCTGGGAATGAGATAATCTAGCTGAGAAGACTGGTGGGTTTTATTCCTCTGCTGATCTCTGCTGATTTGTGCAGACTTGTGAGATCCCAGTGCTGCTGATCTCGGTCAGAGGCTGACAGGCTGCGTGGCCGATCGTTCGGCAGTCTTCAGTCTGGGCAGCAGGGTAGGTTGGGAAACCAGTTGCTGGGTTGGTCAGCAAGAGCTTGTGCCTTAGAAGCCTCCTCCCCATTTTTATTTTTGCACTCTCAATTTGTTATAATGAATACGAAAGTATATGAAATGCTTTTTTGCTGACATTTTGGTTTTCATAGACTATTAATATTTCCATTCATATAATGTCTGGAAAGATTTACTTGTTTATTACCAAAAGCAATGCTTTTCTCAATAAACTTTGTATTTCAATGTGAATTTCAGTAAGAAGACTAAATCAGTAGCACTTGAAGGAAAGGACGAATGGCGACAGAAATGCCAATGTGGAGTCCTTCAGGGGAACAGATTCTTTCCTGGTGTAGTTCCCACTGCAGTACTTTACACCCACCAAAAACCTGACTTTTTTTTCTCATCAGGGAGGGTTGGTTCTTGCATTCACATAGCCTTTGGCTGGACTTGCTTTCCAAGCCAAAAAATCCCAGCGGGTGTGGATCAGACAATCTATTCTTCCCAATCTGCTCTGGAGTCTGGGCAGCCTTCTCTGCTCACCCTCAGTGCTGGAAGTATATAGCCTGTCCTTTGAGACAAATGTAAGCAAGTTGATTTGTTGGAAAGCATCAATACCAAGAGGCTGCTAGTAGAGGCAAGGCAGAAGCTGATGCTTCTGAGCTAAGGCATTTGGTGTAGTTTTTAACTGGAGAGTTTTCAGCTCTAGGTAGCAGCTCTAGTTCTGTTCTAGCCAGCTGGCACCCTAGATGCTAGCCAGTGTGGAAATCAGAACAGCTTTTTGACCCCAAATTGGTTATTTCTCATAACTGGGTTAGTACCAGCATGTGTGGGTATCTCAGCACCACCATCTTACTGACGTTTACTGTGTAGACTTAGCAAGTGGCCAGAGTGCACTTCACTATTGTCCTGGTTTCAAATGGGATAGAGTTAATTTTCTTTCTAGTAGCTGTTGTGTTTTAGATTTTGTATGAGAATGTCAATAACATATTGTTTTAGTTGTTGCTAATACATTAGTCAAGGACTTCAGCTTCCCATAGAAGCTGAGAGGGAGCGTAGACAGGACAAGTTAGCCAAAGAAATATTTCATACCATAGATGTCATGCTCCGTATATAAATGGGGGTTTGAATCCGCGATTGCTGTTCGGAATGGGCTGAGCAATCGATCATCAGGTGGTGAGAGCAACTTCTGTTGAATCACTTTATTTTCTATATTCTTTTACCATTATTATTATTATTATTGTTATTTTCCTCTTCCGTTACTGTTCTATTAAACTGTCTTTATCTCAACCCATGAGTTTTTTTCCCTTTGACCTCCTTTTCTCCCTTTTCTCCCCACCCTGTTGGGGCAGAAAGGAGCAGTGAGTGAGCGGCTGCGGCGTCCTAGCTGCTGGCTGGGGTTAAACCGCAACAGTCCTTTTTGGCGCCTAATGTGAGACCATGAAGATAGTCTATCATGAAGATAGTCTCACAGAAAGCCCTGAATTACTCCTAAACAGTCCACACCTAAAGAAAATCCTGTTACATCCCTGGGACATATAAAGATTTGTTGACGCTTGTTTTTCAGACTATTACAGTCCCCCTAAAGCTGGATGTGCAGTTTAAAAATCTAGGAGTGTGAGGTTGTAACTCATGAAATATTTTTTATAATATTTCTTATAAGCAAAATAATATTTATTATAAGCAAAAACTGAGCTGATTAAAAGGACAATTGTCTTGAGTCAGAATGTTAAAAAAATGCTGTATCTTTCTTACAAGAGGATGCTGTTAAATTGCTAGAAATGAGTCATTGTAAGCGTTACAGAACATTTTTCATGATCAGCCTTTTATGTATGGTAACAGAAATAGAATAATTTTCAGTGAAAATACACCTCCAAGTAGAGCTGGGTTTATTTTATTTTATAGTGAAACTGCTATTTTTCTGAACAGAACAAATCCAGTTGTAAAAATTGGCATTTGCATTTCATTGCTTTTAGTTTACTTCTGTAGAAAATTTGGGAAGTTGACAGCTGTCAAATTAGTATTTTCCTTGTATTTGTTTAGCTAAATGTTCAGCTATAAAGATCCTTGGAGGGCAAGTGATACACTTGCTTCAGATGTGGATCATTTGGTTTGTAGGAAGGTCGGTTAATATGGCATGAGAAGGCATAGGGTGATCAGCAAAGGTTGGCTGCTCTGGTTAGATGGGCAGACACAGGGCTTTTGGTCGGGTTGCTCTTCCTGGTGCTGGTTCCTGTGAATATTTCGTGGATTCTCAGAGCAGAGAAAAAACCCTGTTGCTGGAAAATTGAAGTAAGCTATAAAGGGATGCCTGTTGCTCTCTGCATGACAGTTTTGGTGTTATTTTGGGTCAGATGAAGACTAGCAGCTAACCCTGTCTCTCAGATTTTATGAAGATCTGGTGCTAAGTACATCTCTAAAACCATGAGGAAATATGTTATTGGTTCTAAGGGAAAGGAGTGTAGCCAGGAAACCTTTCTAAGAAACAGTCCTTTGAAGAGGAACTGCTGTAAAAGGTTGACTGTAACGGAATGAAGAGACAATTAGAAAGAGGAGGCAATGGGAAGAGGTGCCTTCCTCTTAAGGACCTCAGAGTTTTCCTCCTTCAGGAGAGAAGACCAGTTTTAGATTTTATGATACCATGTTTATTCCTGTCCGTTTCCTCTGCACAGAGAAGAACATGAAAGGAGGCCATGAATTAAGATAATGTGCGGGGGGAAGCATCAGCAGTCACCAGGGTGACTGCCCTCTTCTCCCATGCTGATGTCCATCATTCTGACCATCTTTTCTGCTGGCAAAGAACAACTGGAAAAAGGATTTTTGCTGATAAACCTGTATGGATTAGGCAATAAACTACTCAAGAGCGTACACCTTCCCAACAGCTTCATGCCTGTTGCTGACAGAGGCTTGTGAGGGAAGAAAGGAACAAACTCAACTCTAGATGGACACGTCTGTCCTCCAGCAGTGCTCGTTGTATTAGATGTATCAAAATCATCCTGTGGGGGTATTGAACTTGGTGGCTGCTTTGAGCTAGAGATACAGCAGGGTCCGTTGTCAATTCAGGAACTGCTGTCTTGGAAACCGGCTCTGTCAAGAGCTGGTGTTTTTTCCAGTGAGGCACCACTGACAAAGGAGGAAGGAGGGAGAGACTAGCATTTGTGTACCTTACTAACTCAGACGCTTCTTGTCTTGCGTTATCTCTGCAGTCTCCTGTGAGGTACAGCTGGTTGCATGTGGGTTTTTTTCGGCACGGCTGATGCTACTTAATACAGCCTCATCCCCTTTCTTTGTTAATGCTCCATATTAAGAGCTGGATGTTGACCCGCTATATTTTATTATTTGTTTACTGTTTGCCCTTTCTGTTCCTTGTGTTTCTACTCTAAGTACAAGAACTGGTTTTGCAGGAAATATTAAAACATGTTCTGAAGAGGTAGGAGAAACGAACAGTAGAGGGGAAGAAACAACCTTTTAAAAGTACCTGCATGCTAAATTGAATCTTTTCTCTAATTAGTTTTTTATTTTCATTAGTTTCTCTGTGGGATCGCTGAAAGGCAACAAATCTGGTCATTACATGATAAAGTTAAAACTGTGACTCATGAAATTCCAAACAAGAATTTTGCAGTAAAATTCTGAGAAATTGCTAGAAATTTATTGAAAGTGGAATAATACAACACCTACAAGGCAATATCTGATATCATTGAGGAAACTAGCATTTGAGAGACTGTAATATGCTGAAAGAGAGAGGAGGACATAGGCTAGAGCAAGTCCAGTGCATGACAGTGAAGGAGTCAATACAGTGAAGATAAACATTTAGTCTTAACAAAGGGTTCAGAACAGAAATGAAAATGGACAGCAAACAAGTTAAGGGATTTTTAGGTAAACCAGAAGTCAGAGGGATCTGGAGAAATTTTTTTTCAGGAGTTTATAAATAAATAGCCAGAGCAATATCAGAACCACTAAGGAAGGGTCTTTGGGACTATTTTTTCAGAGGTTTTCAGCAAATCGTAAAAAAGGACGAGTAGTACTGGTATTAAAAGGGTGGGGAAAGATGAAGGACAGAAGGAATTAGTTATTCTGACTTAGTTTAGTACATGGAAAGAGAGTGGAAATGGCTAAACATTGAAGGAAGTATCTAGATGTTGAGAATGCCTTTCACAGGAGGTAACAAAGAAGTTAAATGGCATCATCATCTAGGAAAAAGTATCAGCAAGGGTTAAAACCTGTTTTCAAAGCCAAGGTGTGCAAGTTATGAAAGTCAGTTTTTCAAGTCTGTCTCAGAAAGTTGTGATCTTCTTCTGATACTGATTGATTTATGTTCCACAAGAAGTCTTGAAAATTGTAAATAGCTTAATTCTGCTAACTCTGGAATGTGTTTTTAAACTTGGAGGCAAGGGGGAGAGGGAGAAGAAAGCATCAAGCAGCTCTACCCACAGACTCATTACTGTTCATTAACAGGTCTTTGGAAGAAATGTTCTGATTTTATTGTAGAGATGTCTGTGTTTCACTTGTATGCAGGCTGACAGAATGAACAATTAGGGAACTGTGTATATGCAAAATGAGTAGAATATTTATGGAAGCTAGCATTTCAAAATGACATAGCAAGGATAAAAAGACAGATGATTTTTTTTACCAGAATGGCCCTGTCTTTGTATTTCTCTTATGAGTTAAATTTGTGAAGAAACATGAACTCAAAACTGAAGGATTCAGTTAATATATAACCAAGTCACAGTCTGTTTCTGGAAAACTATTTGGAGACCTTCCAGGAGGAGCAATATGGACAACAAGAGGATATAGCTTGTAGTTTCCTCTTTATTCATCATGCATAGGAAGAGTTTTGCTTCCTTTGTTGGTCCAGGAGTATGTCCAGTGTCTTCCAAAAGGCATCAATAATTTTCTTGTAGCTATATTAGTTTAGGGATATAGAAGATAAGGTCTGTAGTGGGAGAGAATATTTGATAAAAATTTAAGCACACAGAAGCCCTTCCACAAAACATAAAAAAGAAAAAATACCAAATTAAACACCAACAGTTCTGAGAACTATTTCTGTTTTTTACGATGAATCAGCTGATCTAAGACACTACCTCTCCCTATAGATCTTGCCTCGTTTATCTGCTGGGGAGGTAAAGGCATAGGTCTTCTTTCAGTTGTCCTCCACTCCATCCATACCCTGGCAATGTAGCACCACTAATCCTCTCAAGCGTTGACCTAAGACCCACAGAAGTCAATGAAGCCATGCCTAGACTGCAGTGAAAGAGCTGCTTCCAAAGCAGATAGAAGCCAGGGTATTGCCTTTGTTCTTCTGGCAGCCTGGGGCTTTTCCTTCATGAGTGTTCTTAGTAATGAAAGCCTGATTTGGTCCATAGGACGCATTTTGGTAACACCTGAAGTTGGACTCACAGATTCATATCATAGAAGAAAGTCAAGCCTCGTTTTGCAGGTGGTCCCGGAGTAGCCAACAAGAGACAGTGAGTTGTGGGTGCAGAGAGTTCCTTTAAGGTTTTCCCTGGGCCTTGGGGGAGGGATTCTGCAGTGCAGAGGGACTCAAAGAAAGTGTAATGTGTGGCCTACAGTGGCATCAGTTCATCTGCATCTTCCACCAGAGAGTTTAGCAACAGGGTGTCCTTTGCAAGAGGGTAAAAGGACCTCAAAAGGTGGATGGTAGTGACAGGGGAGACAGTCTAGTGATGAAAGAAGTCTTAGTATCTGTGAAGCTCCTGGTGTTGTTTTGATTGTCCAAATGTAAATGCAGAAAACACACAGCAGAGGTGTCTGCATTTTGGGATGTGATGTGAGAGGCTGTCATGATTATTTGTAAACATGGAAGCCTGTTTTATCAATTTATGGTTTCATTTTCTGACTAAGCTACAAATACGTTACAAGGAGAACATGTTTACTGCTTCTCTGTTTGGGTTCAAAGTAAATGGGAGTTGCATTTTTTTTGGACAGGGCTAGAGGAGAGAAAGAAGGTGATTAGGACCAAAGGCTGCAGTGTCAGTTGGGAAATGCTCTGAACACATGGCATCAGCCATCTGACTGGGCAGGGATTCCCCTTATGTGCTCCATCTGCTGCCTTGTCCTTCCCCCTTGCAGTGGTGAGCTGAGCTGGGGAATGTACCCATGTGCTTGAACTAAACCACAAAGCCTTCCCTTGATTTCCATCAGCACATAGGCCATACCAAGGGATAGTGTGGCAATTTGCGCTCCACCTCCTAGCAGTTTTGTCACCCCTGTAAGACTGAAAGTTTTCAGTGCATTTACTTGCATTAATTGGGGATCCCTGCCCCATAGTGCTAGATGTCTGAACAAAAGAGAAAAAGATGGAGCAGGAGAGCTCCAAAGAACTCGTGGTGGAAGTGAAGGACAAAAAATAAAGGTACAGAGACATGGGTGAATTCAACAAAGCCATACGCTTTGGCATGACTAGCAGCAGCCTCTGCATTGCCCCAGTGCTCTTTTTTTTCATAAAGCCACTTGGCCAATGCATAGGCTGGATTCAGTTGCTTACCTTTCACTATGCTGTTCTTATGAACAGAATCTGTTTCTCTTTGGACATAAGGCAACAAATAAAAGTGGCCTCTTTGAATTTGATGCCATTTCTAAAGTAAAAAACTTACATTTACATTAATGGAAGCCTTATTTTAAGTACTTCAGAGCAACTTCCACCGAAGTCCATAGATACTGTGGTTTCTTGCAATCTGGCTGGTCTGTACACAGCATTCACTTTTCTTGTTTGAGATTGCACTTAAATAGCAAACACCCAGTTACACTGAGAGCTGCAGAGAAAAGTGTATGACATCACAGTAAAAAATTAAGGCCTCACTACCTAATCATAAAATAAGCTCAGGCTTGCATGAGTTTAAATTTGAGCAATTAGAATAGAAATCTGGATCAGACTGCGTAGACAGCTTGTAATGTTGAACTGTATTGTTAACAGCTAATAAAAGATGGAGCTGTAAAGTGTGAGTATAAAAGAACTCCCAATAGAGTAATTTTAACACTATTCCTTGAGTACGTGAATATACAATTGTAAGATTTGGCATTGCTGATTTTGGCATGCTCTTTATGCATTTGAATAACTTGTGTACTTCTCACTGAAGCAGGCAGGCTGCTAAAATCAGACCCTTAAGGTTCTGACTCTTTGAGTCAAATTGCACACTAAAATTGCGTGTTCATTTCACATGAGTTTTGAAACAATACACAAGAGATTTCTCAAGTGTCTGAAAATAAGAAATTTTAGCCACTTAGGAACTTGTTGTACATGAAATCTTATAATTCTTTTTAACTTCATCTGTGCCAGCCCTTCTAATTGGCTTATCTGTAGGGGTATGGAATCTTTGTGCTTTAAAAGGAAAAAGAAATGCATTTTTTCAGACTAGAATGTTCCACTGTGGCTTTTCTACCTTTCTTGATTTACTCTGTCTAGGAGGATAGCAAACAATGTGCAAAATACATGTATTCTTGAATTTCTAATTCATTTATTTCATTACATCCTGGGAAGGTGTTGATTCTTGTATGATAATTTTTACTTCTGCTACTGTTGGCAGGGTGTACGTACAAATAAGGCAGTGTTTCTGCCTGGGTTTATGCCCAGAGCAATGTTTCAAATCAATAGCAGTGGTGAATACAGACTGTTCTCAGAAATACTCTTGTCTCAATTTTTCAGTGCCGTGCCGGTTTCATACAGCAGGTTGGCGTTAGTGAGTAATGCTGGTAGGAAGCACAGTGTAGAACAAAGAGCTGAGTTCGTCACTGTTTCTCTGGCAAGAGTTCATCCTGCAGCTTAAAAGATTGTGGCTCATTTATAACTTAAATAAAAGTTTCCTTCCTGATTCTGGTCAAACTCTATGAGCTTCATTCTCTGCTATCTTGCACTATCTAGTAATGAAGTACTGTAATACAGTAATGTAGACTTATAGCAGATGGTTGTATTTACTATCCAAGTAAGAGTGATATTACCTTTTCCAAGCCTACTTCAGGGAGAGGCTTGGCTAAATCCTGTGGGTAGATTTTTACATTCCCAAGTCTAAGCGTGTAATTTGTAAAATTCTGCTTACTCTGGAGAGACTGAATGGACGCAGTTTTTCATAGCTAAGGTTACTTGCCCAAGTCTTTGCAATGCTGCAAATATACAATCAAAACAGCCACCACCTTGGCAGGATGGAGTTGAAGTCTTTTTTATAGCTAACCTTGATCAGGATTCACAGAATCACAGAATGGTTGAGGTTACAAGGGACCTCTGGAGGTCATCTGCTCCAACCCTCTGCTCAAGCAGGGCCACGTAGAGCTGGCAGCCCAAGACCGTGTCCAGTTGGGTTTTTATTATCTCCAGGAATGGAGACATCACCACCTCTCCAGGCCACCTGTTCCAGTGTTTGACCACCCTGACAGAAAAAAAGCTTCTCCCTGTGTTTAAACAGAATTTCCTGGTTTCACACACCTGGTCACTGTGTCACTTGAGGTGTCTGGTTTGATAGGTCTGCTTAGATATGCATAGCTGAGAATGCTATCAGTAGTTACTAGAACTTGAGCCGAAGCACTGTGCTATAACCACATCTTCTGTATAATGAGAATTTAATCTCTTCTTTTTTTTTTGCCTCCCTCTGTTCCTATCTAGTAGCTCTTTCTTTGTACTTGCTCTTCCATTTTGCATGCCAACACATATTAAGGTGGCATTCTCCTTGTCACTGATACCTTAGGTCACGTACACTTTTAGAGATTTTTTTAAAAACAGAAATACCCATAGTGCTTCTTCCACTCACTCCCAATGTTAATAGTGAAGACTGAGCTGAGCTAGCCAACCCGTGGAGCAGCGACCTGGGTGGCACTGCTCTGCTGTGTCCTAACTGAAGGTAAATAAAAAACAACTAGAAAGAATAACTGCCAAAATGAGTGAAAGACAAAATCTAGTAAGCATGATAAAAGAATGAAACATGACAGTTATTTTTCCTTTTTATAAAGGTCAGTTCAGTGACTGGAAGATTTACTTACACTGTAGAAGGTAAAAGGAGATGTTTCTTAGAGTCATTAGACTAATTAAACTATTTGGCTTGCTTTTGATATGGTGAAGGTTTGCTTTTCAGGTATTTCTGACCAGTCTACATGCTACCTTCCACCATTTTTACGCCAGACTAACCTCTGGGGGAAACAACACTCCAAGAAGTAGCCAGGTTTGTATCCTGACAGTGGACTGCTTGAGCAATAGTCAGGACAAGAAAACAGTAAGAGTTAAGGCTAATTTTTTAAGAAAGCAAGTGCGTTATAAAACAAAAGGAAAAAAAAAAACAACACAACAGCCAAACAAAACCAAACACACTATTCTTTAACAGCAGCTGCAGCGTTCAGTTTTGTGACACCTGGGTCTTAAAAGAGAAGATAGAAATTTAGTCAGATGTACATCAGAGGTTGCCAACTAAAATACAGTGAAGACCCTGCCTAAGTGCCAGGTTTGTTGTAGGCTCTTGTTATTTGTGGAAGATAGGAAGGGTGAATAACCAGGGGAATAACCTTGTAAATCTGAAATCAGGTTAGGGGCTAAGGCGGAGTAATACTGAGCTTGTTTACTGGTAAGAAAATGACCACACTGCGTATAGTGATCCAGGCCTTTGCATGGATATAAAGCACAGATGTGTGAGCCAGTAAAGCTCTCACTCTCTAAACAATTCATTACAGGAAATGGGCAGCCCATCATCTGCACATGCTCTTCCCATCAGCCCTAAAAGGGTCAGGTAAGTTCTGTTTACTCTGGGGTGACCCGGTTGGGACTTTAGCAGGGATGTGCCAAACAGATGGATATCCCAGGGGTACTAGTTGTGCTCTGTCCTCAGGTCATGCTCCACGCTCTGTCCAGCTGTGCAACACTTGGTCGTGCTGATTTTCACTGTGCTCGACTCTAGGCCAGTAGAAGTTAATGTTAGTGCAGAACAGGCTTGGATCACTGAGTGCAAGCTGCTTGGAGGTAGAAGAAAAATAAAAACAAGTATTCGTATTGGCACGAAGGTGTCTGGATTCCGCTAGCAAGTAAAATGGGGGGCAGTGCAGAACTTCAGTTCTTTCACAGGGTGTCTCTTGGCTGGAGTCCACTCGTGCCTTGTCCCAGTCAGTCTCCCAGTGAATGATGACTTCAGCTGTTCTCATCCTTCTGTGTCAGGCAGGAAGGAGTCTTTGGAAAAGCTGTGGAGTGTGGGTGGTACTAAAGCATGTTTGACAGCCAGCTGCAAGGTTTACAGTTGGTCTCTAGGAAAGGGTTCTGACTGTTGATCGTGAACTGTTATGGAGAGCAGGAACCAAAAGGCTTGTTTGTGGGGTGTGACGTAAAAGATTTGATCTCCATCCCACTTCAGAAGTGTTTTTTTAGTAAGTGGAATAAGTTTAAGTCAAGCTGCAGTTTACGGGCTGTTGTGGAGCTGAAGCATTTAGCAAGGCCGATGAAATATCACTGTACCTCATTTTCAGACAGGCTAACAGAAACACGAGGGAGCCATCACAGACCAAGTCAGAGTGAAGTCCAGAGCAGCGTTTTCCTGGCTCTGTGCCCAGTCTTCAATCATAGGTATTTGTTGAGGTACCTGGTGTGAACAGCAGACTTACATTCTTGGCTACTCACGCAGTCTCTTTCATGAGTATTAAATCTCCGTAAAGAGATTAATGGGACCTGCCAGAGAACCTGTTTCTGTCTACAGAGTTGCTAATTGCTGTTCACACGTTGTCAGAATATTGCAGGGTTTGGTTCTCATCTCTGATGCTTCTTCCTCAGATACAGAAGTGTACATCAAGTGGCAAACTTTACCACTTACAAGTGGCAAAATGTCCAAGGAATGTTCCTCTGGCATGGACTGGCAGGATCCTGAGCATCCCACTTTCCTACAGAGCAGATAATATTCATCAGTTGTTCATGGATGTGTCCCTTCCTATTAGTTTTCCACAATCACGGAGCAGCCACAGCACAGATGGACCTTCAACATCCTCCTTTTATTTTCATTAATGTTCCTGAATGTTGCTGGGTCAGCCCAGTTCTGGAGTAATATTTGCCCGTCCTCTCATTTTGCAACTTGCAAAATTGCCTGAAAATGTGTCTCTCTGAAATGCAGCCTTAAATAACCACCATTAGCAATGGCCCTGGAAACCCAAGAAGAAAAAAAAAATCATTAGTGGTGGTGGTGGATGTTACTTTCTTACTTGAAATAAAGTGTTTGACATATTAGTGCTTTTTCTTCCGTTTGTGTGCTTACTAGTTTTGAAGGATAATTCTGTTCTATAGAGTGAACTGTCTTTTAAGGGACTGATTCCATCTTCACATGGACAAAGGCATGCACACATGGCAACCTTCAAATTGTGTTTTGTTGTCTTCGGATGGCTCTACTAATGGTCTGCTGGCTCCGTTAAGACAATGGAGGTACAGCAGCTGAAGCCCTGACCCAGAGTTTTCAGTTTGAATTTTGCTTGTTTTGCACTATTCAGAAAGACTTCTATTCCCTGGAGGACACTTATTGTTCATAGTGGCAGGGACATTGTAGTGGGCAGGGCAGGAACTGGGAAGCAAGATTTCTGTTGTATGCTAGCTTTCTGATGTCAGGAAAGATAATTTTTGGTTTAGATCACTTGTTTGAAAAATTGGCTATAATAATACTCATTGGGAAAGAAGGGGTTGATTTTTAGAGTAGATGTTTGTGGAGTTCCTGGTGACCTTGGTTAGAACTCAAATAACATCCTCTTAACATCCTCTTAAAACTGGAATGAGACTGCTTTTGCTTTTGAGCAGGGTGAAGTTCCTACATGAGTTGAGCTGGCATATTAGGTAATCTCATTCCTGTTTTCTCTTTTATGCTTTATTCTGCTCTTTAATCTGGCCTTATATGTAAAGCAGCATTGTCTAACTAGGGGTGTGTGTGTGGACGGAATCTAGCCTTTGGAAAGCTTCTGTCCAGTCTATCTCCCTTTCCGTGGAGGAGATGGGGAATAACAGGTCAAGCGGCAAATGCAGTCTGATTAGCCAAGTGGCTCCTTCAGAGCCTCCTCACAGCCTAACAAAGAGAAATTTGCTGCTGCTGCTGACACCAGGGAGGTATGGGGGGACTGGCAGCTACTACGTAGTACAGAGAGTTGGAAGACAAGGTGGTGGAAGAGAGTGGCGTGCGGGTGGTTGGCAGATACAAAGATCTGAACCCTAGATCCACTTCTCATCTTTCTTGTGTTATTTTTTTCCCCTTTCCTTACTGAACATGTAACACACTAACCATGTAACTCCAGTTCCAACCTGCATGGTTGGAAGCAAAACTATGTCAGTGCCATAGGAGAGTTGGCAACGATAATGTATCTGACTGATGTAGGGGCAACATGTGCCCCTAACGAGGCACATGGTCCCTCTGCTTCTCTGTATTGCATATTGACTAGTCATGAACATCCTTCAGCAGCCGCCTGGTAAGGACTCCTCTGTGAATTTCTCAGAGGGTTCTTTGCAACCTCCTGTTATGCAGTTTGCCAGAAGTTTTGAGTTGTGCAAAGTGACTGAGCGGTTGCGTGCATAGACTGTAATCATGAAGCGCAAGCTGTTCAGGCAGCTCTGACAGCAGCAGCCTGAAGAAAGAAGACATCTCAGTACATGATGAACTGACTGCTTTCAGGATGGTGGCTCACTAATAGAGCTGGGCGTATGTTGTCACTGTTTTTCTGTGCATATCCTTTAACTTGCTGAGAAAATTTGTTCAGACCTAGATTTTTCTTCCCTTTTCTACATTCGCTCACAATAGATAAGCACATTTCTTCTTAAAATGTTTGCTGAATCTGTAAATTTGCCCTGAATGCTATGGGATATTAAGGGGAGGAAGAAAAAGGGTGGTTAAATAAAGAATTTTAAGAGCAAACTCTTCATAAGGTAGGAACCCTTTGGCTATGTCCCATCTTGCAGCAGCTTTGGACTTTATGCCGAGTGATGACTTGGAGTGTTCAATGCTCATAACAAACTGCTCACAAATTGCACAACACAAGTCATTTCAACAAAAAAATAATCTCAATTACTTTTTTGTGTGTGCATGGACCACTCAGTGGACTGTCTAGTAGCCCTCTCAAAAAATGTGGTGTTGGTTTATTTGCTCTGCCATATTCACTTAGCTCATTGTGAGTTGAGGGAGAAATTATCTATGAGTCTTTTCTTTGTATTTAAATTGTATTAAGCAGTCTGCTTCATGCCATGCAAGTCTTGACTCAAAGATCTGGCTGGATTAGCAATGCAGGCACAGCTGGAGTTAGAGATAATGGATAACATCCTCAGCTGGTGTATTATATCCCTATAATTCTAGTGAAGTCAAGGGGGCTACACTAATTCTCACCATCTGAACAGCTATAGTTCTCGCAATTGCTCTCTTTCTCTCAGCTGCCAAAGCTTATGTTTGGGCCTTTGTGCTTCTCCAACAGAACTTAATGATATCCCTTGTGTTTGAATAGGTCAGAGTGCCCTATAAACGATAGCTTTTCTTTCGAATTGACTGAGTGTTAAAGCTGCGAGGTGCTTTTGCCTTTCCTCGAAATTGAGGTGTATGCAGCAGTTCTGGAGGACCAGATCTAGGTTACTTGTGAGGTACTTGTGATTTTTACTATACTTTTCATTTGTAATGAAGGTAGCACTGAACTGAGGCTCATTATTTAAATTAGCAATTCACAAGACCATTTTGTACTGTAACCCTTAATTTATCAGAGACAGATTCCCCATTTCCTTTACCATTTTAATTATTTACACTTATGCTCTCATATGCTTACATCTGCTCTCCAGATGTCCACAATGAAACACAAAGTATTACAGGAATCTGTAAAAAACAAGCTTATAGTTCTTAAAGACACAGGCCTGTAATTTCTGAATATTTTTCCAACGATGTTTCTGTGGAGCCCTTGGGAACATTTTCAGTACAGAAGACATTATTTGTGTTTTTGGCCAAATGTATTAAAAAGAGTAGGATTGGAGTAATGTGGATAAATGAAGCACTGCTTTGGATTAAATTTAATAACCTTGCATTTCCATGTGACAAAATACAGAACCTGCTATTGTAAGTGCAGTTGTTCACTTGGGACAGCTGTAGAACTTCAGATCCAACGGTGCTGCAAATCATCTCACCTAACTGTGGGTATGAGAAAGTCCAGGGTTTCCTCTAGGCTTCTGCGGTTAATAGCGAGAGAGAGAGAGAGAGGAGCGCCTTGTGAAGATGGACTGCCCTCTGAAGGTGCTTGTTGCTCTGAGCTGGCGACAGGCGTAGTTAAAATGACCTGCTTAGACTGAAACGTGCCTTAGCCCTCCTCCAAAACCAATCCTCTCCGGTCTCTCAAAGAGACGAGAAGCTGCCTTTCCTTGTAAATGTCTTTGATAACTAGCAGCAGCTTTTGATTTAGAAAGTTGTTCCATATCAGAAATTTGGATTTGTTACTGTTATGCAGTAGACTTAACATGGCTCTTGTTATCTGTTTGCTACCACCACACAAACAAAAAATTGTTTGCTAATGAGTGTTACTGCGAAGAGACTGAAACAGGCTGCGCATACCATTCGAGCAAACAGTAAAATATACCCAACTCTCTCTCCTTCTCTTATATACGCACATATGCATGTGTGTATATATATAAAAAAATATCAAGATTTACTTCTGACAGTCTAATCCTAGAGCTGTGTAAATAGCTAGTTACTGTGTTAGCTGGAGGGTCCATCGAAAGTAAAATAATTACTTTGAGTTGTAGGAAACGTTTTTGAGGGATCAGACTGGAGTATCTGATTTTGTTTTGAAGCACTGAAAGTATTTGTATTTGAGAAAAATGAAATCTGAAATAAAATTTAGAGCAAGACCTGACTTTGTTTTGTTTAGAATATATTGAAATGTCTTGATACTTTTCCCCTCCAGCTCTTACTGTGAGGTGATTTGCATCAAAGCATTTCGGATAGAAGGCTCCATCAAAAACATTGCCTAATTCCCATCAGTTAAGGTCAGCAAGCAGAAAAACTCTGAATCAAACTCTTAGTAGGCTTTTATTCTCATAGTAGCATTTTATCTCCCAAATCAGTTACTCTGGATTTGCAATTACATAATTAAAAGCCGAATTTGGGTTTGTTTTGTAGAAAACCTAAAGTTATTAAGAACCAGAAGCTACTGATAATTAGCTGAAATTGTAATTTCACAGGTTTTATTCAATGATGAACCTCAAAATGACTAAGAGAGCCCTTCTAGCCATGATTAATATTAATAGAAGTCTTAGTGTTTCCAAAAGGCTGTCACTCTCAGTTCCTATATATTTTCTGGTACCTCTGCCTTTAAATTCATGTGATTTCTTTAGGAAGTGTAATTGGATGTTTTTATTGTGTACAGCCCGGAAGGCTGTCTAATATTTTGAAACATGACATTTTGATGACTACCCATAAAACAGAAGTCTGCTTTTGGCCACCACAATGCTAACATTCATTTTTCTAGGAATCAGCCAGCCCATAATACGTGTGGCAGCAGCAGCGTGTTATTTATAAAGAAAGGCTCTGTTATCTGATTTTTAATTTACTATAATGTGTGTACAGACTCCCACAAAAGCTTTAAATCACAGTTTACATTCTTCTAATAGGGTAATGCTATGACTAAGGAGATAGACTCAAGTAAAGTAGTCTTCGTTTTTAGGTATGACTTTACAGTATTCCAGAAAGAGGAGTACCTCCTATTTTGGACTAATATTTTTAAGTGTTGTACATGCAGCAGTTACAATATTGGATCAATAAAACCAAGAAGCAGCCCTGTGACTCTAGAGACAATATAATTGGCGTTGCCCATTATGGTTCATGAATTTCTGCTGCAACTGAAGTTAATTGCTAATATATTTGTCACCTTCAAAGCCCATCTCTGGTATAGATACAGGTACCATCTACTCTGCACCTCGCTGCAGCTCAGCTCCATGATTGGTTTCTCTGCATTTTTGCACAGCACTTCTGCTTGATTTTGCTTTTGCCAGGAGACACTTTGAGCAGCTTGAGCACGAGGCAAAGCTCCTTTACCTTGCCTTGTATTTAAATGGCCAGAGTGGGTGCAGTTTCACAGCTGCAGTTTCACAGCTTCACTGGCAGTGAGAACAGTTTAACTGATTGTGAAGTGAGAGAAGTTACAAATCTTCTAGCCGAGCACCGAGAACTGAAAGTAGCACCTGGCAGTCAGAAGCTCAGACCAAGCACACGTGTGAAGTCCTAGAGCCAGTCGGTGGCTGAGCGGGACAGCCAGCTCACGTGTGACAGCTACGCCTCCTGCTTCACCCTGTCTTAGCAGAAGTGAAACGTGAATTTATATCCTCCCTCTAGGGGATCCTAATCTCCACCAGCTGTGAATGAAGAAAATCAGTTTTTCCCTGTTTACTTACCATTTTAATGAATTAAAAATAAGTTAGTGAGTGTAAAGTGTTACCTCTTTAACTTTTGATGTTTCAAAAAAAATGCTGATTAGAAGATAACCAACTAATTTATGGACGAGGAATTATTCTCTCAGATAAAAGAATGTCTACACCAGTTGGTGAAATCCCTCAGAGTGGCTATTCTTCAGGTAAGCTTTAAATTTCTGGCCCCTTTTCATAGACTCACAGGCTTAGACACAAAGACCTTATGCCTTAGGTGTGTATTGACTTAGCCAACACTGGAGGTGGATTTAAGTGCTACCTGTCCCCCATCCCTAGCTGCTTGCTAGTAATTCGAGGCAGAATTTGTGGAATTTGGTGCATATTCAGTGGCTGTAACTCAATGCACTTCTGGGTGTGGTGTTAGCAAACTTGCAGAGCTTTGCCTTGAAGCAGCCCTCACAAGTTTCCTTTTACTGAAATTCCTTGGTGGTATTAACCCCTAACAGGAGGCAGAAACAGACAATTGGGAGAACCGGTCATTACATTTGAAATCATCACAATGGATGTGAGTCAAAGCCTGAAGCAATTCTCCAAAACCATCCAACTGTTTCTGTTTAGCTTTCGACTGTGAATTGTAACCCCTTTTAAATAGGCATCCTTTTTTCTTGTCCTTGCTATAAGACATCAAACCTAGAAGTCTTGCTCTTGTGTGGCTGACCATCATTTACATCTGCCAGTGTTGGTGTCTCTTAACGTCATAACTTAACCAACATAATTTAAAAAAAACCACCCCTGAAGTGCATTTAAAAGCGAGAACTACGAAGCGATTTGTGATGGGTATACACTTCTTATGAAAAAAACCAGAGGTATGGGGAGTTTATAGTTGTTCAGAGTATGATAGCAGGACAGTCAGAGTAAGTCATGCTGTGATATCTGGAGGGAACGTTATAGTCCACAATTTTGAATGCTCCACAGGGAGAATCTCTGTTTTTCACTAAGTGGCATCAGCCTGTTTGCTTCAGCACTGCAAAAGCTTAGATGCTCTTGCTAAGAGTTCCCTGTTGTAGAATGAGGGGGAGAGCTTACAGGAAAGCATTTTTAAATCAGCAAAAGTGGGAAGTTGATCCCTGAATTGCACAACAGCCATGCTAGCTAAAAATGGATAGGAAACAGCTGTTTTCAATAGCAAGGGTTTTCTCCCCAGAAAAACAAAAATGTTCTTATCACAAAAATGAAAATTTTGTTGTTGTTGTTGCACTGATAAGCTGAGACAAACACATAATTCAGAGTCCTTCAGGACTGAAAGAAGCGTAGAGGTCCTTGATTATTTCCTTCGCTGTTACGAGCAGCTCTTTCTTCCCTCAGCCCTAGGCAAGTGTAATATGCCTGACGCATTTAGCAGAGTCACAAAGAAAGGGATGGTGTGTCTGCCTTGCTTCTGGCGCCAGCAGATCTACCCTCAGGAAAGAAGTATTTTTGAGCAATGGTTCAATGATGAAGGTGAAAGTGGTAAAACTGCTTGGCCTTTACATGTTTTTCTACACTCACTTTTCCTTTATCTCAGTACAAATTAAATGAAAGAATTTCTATAAATATGTGCTCAAGAGATCTGAGAGTGAAAGCTGTTGTTTGAAATCCCAAAGATGATGGAAGCTTATTTCCTCACTGATCTTTGACTCAATTACAACATTAGACTTTGGTTCCTGTTGGGCCTGGCTTCCTGGGAAGCAAAGGCAAAAATACCCTTGGGTTCACAGCTAATAAGAAAGTTCCTTGTTGTTCTTGGAGGCCTTGTTTCAAGGGAGTCAATGCAATTAGTTGATGCAAATGATGTGTATGTTGCTATGTATTATTTTTGTGGTAAGAGCCACCTGTGCGTTACTGTACTGAGGAGGATGTGGAAAGATAAATGAAGAACAGGGATAGGAAGAGGAAGCCCTGGCAAATGGGCTTGTGGTGACATAGAATCATAGAATCATCTAGGTTGGAAGGGACCTTTAGGATCATCGAGTCCAACCATAACCTAACACTGCCAGAACCGCCACTAAACCACGTCCCTCAGCACCACGTCTACCCATCTTTTAAATACCTCCAGGGATGGCGATTTCACCACTTCCCTGGGCAGCCTGTTCCAATGTTTGATAACCCTTTTGGTGATGAAATTTTTCCTAATATCCAATCTAAACCTCCCCTGGTGCAACTTGAGGCTGTTTCCTCATGTCCTGTCACTTGTTACGTGGGAGAAGAGACCAACCCCCACCTCTCTACAACCTCCTTTCAAGTAGTTGTAGAGAGCGATAAGGTCTCTCCTCAGCGTCCTTTTCTCCAGACTAAACAATCCTCGTTCCCTTAGCTGCTCCTCATAGGACTTGTTCTCTAGACCCCCTCACCAGCGTTGTTGCCTTTCTGTGGACATGCTCCAGAATCTCAGTGTCTCTGAGAGTTCATGAGATGCTGTTGGGAGGTGAGGAGGAAAGGCAGATAGAGCACAAAGAGGGAGGCGATGAGAAATACTGTGCAGTGTAGGTACTTGCTACAAAATAATTCACCAGGAAGCATTACGAAATTTTACTTTGTGCTGTAAGTCAATTGACAAGGGTCTTCCGGAGAGGTTTGCAGGGCAGGGAGCATGTTACTGAACTGTCTCAGTTTGATTATTACTTTTCTAGTGTTCCTGTAAGCAAAATAAATGCTTTTGCTGTCATGATTGCAGCTTCCATTTCCAACTGAATGAAATGTGAGAAATAAAATCAGAGTATTTATTTACATATTTATAAATCCAAGTCCTGCAGAATTAGGCATTTGAGGTAATGGTTAGGTTTGCTTTTTCTTCCCCAGAGCTCTCCTCTGCAGTGGTCAAAAATGGTTATTCTGGAATCTTAAACCTCCATGAGTCCATGACTTGGTTGAAAATGGATGCAGGTGTGAGTTTCCGCACTACACATGATATGAGCCCGCTGGTTAACCTGAAATGCTGGAGAATGTTGTTCATAACTTTTAAATGGGAAATGGGAGCAGCCCTAGCAGATTCACGGCCGTTTGCTCATCAAAACCTGAAACCTCTAATGAACCACCAAAAATCAGTCTGCCCTCATCAGCCTAGCTACAAAATAATTTGCAAAGGTTGTCTCCTCATCAGCCTAACAATAGAGGATGTCCGTGGCCTGCCTGGCCTTTGATGCGGAAAAGCCTTCACAGTCAGTCACGATGAAGGTATTGAGAGGGTTTGTGATATAGAGAAATAGTGGCTAGATCAAAGGGGTGGTTAATTGTTACTATGCAGTTAAAACCACGTTCAGAGAAGCTCCCCAGTACTGACCAGGAGGCAGATTCAATCTCTCTCTCTCTCTCTCTGGTTTTTTGTTTGTTTGGTTTCCCTCTGGTGTGAGAGGCAGGTCAGGCAGACCACTCTCTGCACTTGCGGATATGGCTTCTCTCACAGACATGGCAAAGGGACTTCCAGGATCCTCAGGAGCAGCTCTGGCGGACGTTTTTACTCCTTGCTAAACTCTGCTGTTAGCAGGAACCACCTGGTTCCACTGAACAGCAGCTCTCCTTGGGTGACAAAATGAATTAAAAAATGCAGGTGGGTCCCATTCATTTCGCATCAGAAGCAGTTGGATGCAGTCTGATTTTTTTTTTTCTTTTCTTCCTTCTGTCTGCCCTTTAAATCAGTATTTAAAAACAATGCAATGAGCCCGGCAGCTCTGCTTCTCCTTTGGTTTGCCATTCCACTTGCCTTGTCCTTGTCTTTGGTGATGACCTGTGAATTACGTGTTACCTCCTTCTGTTTTGAAGTAGCTTCCTGGAGGAATTTGCCTGGTTACCCGTTTCCTTTTCCACGTATTGTGCAGTGTTTAAAATAAACCACCCTTCCTCAAGAGGGTTTGTTCCCTGTGCGTATTTCTCTTGGCTTCTCTTGCTTGGGGCCGTGTGGGCCCCTCCTCTGAGAAGCTGAGCACATCCTCTAACGTGCCATGTATTTCCTTCCTCCTCCTCTGTCTTTTCTCTTCCCTGCTGTGCCCCCAACAATTTCAAAGAGATTAATGGGAGTAGAGAGTATGTAAGAACACAGGCTGGGCCAGGTCCCCATTTATAATCATTAAGCCACGTTATCACTGCACATGCGCAAATATAGGCACGTACAAACAGCAGATCCACAGCTGGGGGAAAACTGTCACGCTGTCGTGTCACTTGAGCTGTTGGAGAAACTCTGGTATGAAGAGCTCTTTGCAAAGTCTCCTAAAAATAATTTTTTTCACGTCTCTCTAGTTGCAATATTTTGGAGGGTTTCATTCCTTTGTGTAGCCACTGCTTTGCCTTTTGTTTTTGCTGGGTCGGTAAAAGAGTACAAAAATACCTGACATGCCTCGTATTCTGTGAGGCTTTAGTTACAGCTGTATGAGATAAGTTTCTTCTATATTATTTGGTGTCTGGACAGTGTCTGTAAGTCTGCTTTGTTTTCCTTCCTAAACTGTAACCTTTTCATTGCAGAGCATGTGTTGGGGACATATTATACTAACCATTTCAACACTGCTTATTGAGTATGGTAATAGTGATAAAACTAGAAAAAAACAGGGGAAAATGTCATGGTTCATCCTGAACAATATGTATAGAATTATAGGCACCAGCATATCCTTTTCTTAAGCTATCAGCTGACTGGCCCTGTGATTCTGCTTAATGAACTAGGAGGTGGCTGGATAATGGAGTTAACGGTTCAGTTTTGGGTGGGCATGTAGTTTGTAGGGATGGTGGTGGCCTCCAGGGTCTAGATTCATGTTCATTGGTCCCAGAGAGAAAAGATTTTTCTAACAAATGTTAGCAAAGCATGAAAAGCTTCAGAGAAACTGTGCCACATTTGGAGCCTTTGGGCATGAACCATAGCCCAGACAAGGCAATGGAGAGATTTTGGAAAGGTGTTTAAACTTACATATAAACCTGTGTCACTTTAGGTCACCTTTGTTTTTCTCACCCTCTCATAAACTGAACTCAGCCTGTGACTCCCTTGTGGTTTGCACATTGCTAGTTTTAAAAAATTATTTCCACATCATTGCTTTTTGATGTTTCATTGGGAATTTGCTCACTCTGCTTTTATGCTGCATCTCTCAAAGCATCTTTTCCCTGGCTCTGACCTCAGCCTGTTCCTAGGTGGTCTATGTAACCTTTGCATCTTTTTCGTCTCTGCCTTTTGCTTATCTCATTATATTACAACCCCAGCTTTGCGACAAAGGCATGATTAGCCATTTAAATAGTCGACATCTGCTAGCTGGTGTTAGTCTGTGGAGCTGCCTCATTTCATAACATGTTCAAAGTGCTCCAAAGTAGAGATAATTTTGCACAGTGCAATTTTTTTGCAGAGTGAGGACAGTGTGTTAAACAGATTAAGCTATGTGTTAACAATGAAAAAGCAAGAGGATGGGCCATCTGTTGGGCAAGACATTGCCTTAGGGAGTTAAAAACCGGTATGACGCTATTATGCCTGATCTTTGACCACCTGCACTTGTGCTGCACAAGCAGGCTTTCAGGCTGTGCTGATGGGGCTTTGTTTTTATTCATGATTGCAGCTGCAGTGTTTTCACTGAGCTCCTGGTGAAACTGTTTGTTTTCATCATTCCTGTCGTTGCCTGTGTGATAGGCATATCCACGCATGTCCTTTCAATATGTATTTATGTCTCTAACTAGTTAAAGCTGAAGCAGGTTTTTTAGGTGGCCATCCTTCAGGGGTTGTGGCTCATTTCTTGCACGGGGTCTAGTGAGGCTGACGGACCACTGTTGATTCCAAAAGGCTTGGATAAGGTCCCAGAGATTCCTCTTCTCTTCCTTTGCTCCTGCCCCTGACCAGCGTGCATCTTTCAAAATGCTGCTGCTGGAAAATTGTGCCCTAATTGAGAAAAATCCTGGAGTGACTCCACCAAAGTCAGACATGACATCAGCAGCGTTGCTCAGGCAGCGAATGTTTGTTCCATTGTTCCTGTCCCACAGCACACTTCCCGAGTCCCAAATCCGGGCGGTGTAACTACGTCAAATGCATAACATCTTTCAATAGGAGGTGCAGCCTCAGCACTTCAGGCACAGCATAGGGATTTGGATGTGGTCAGTGTTTGCACTGGCAGACTTTTTGTTGTTTTCAATAATTCTGTTGTCTAACCAGCGCGATTGGTGTAAGATACCAGCGTTAGATAAGGCATTATTCTTTGCTGGCAAGCAGATTACTTCTCATAACATGTTCGGGGTGCACTGCTGGTGTATGATATATGATCCGTCATCCCCTAAATTTACAAGGATAAATGCAATCTCTCAAGCTAAGCTGATATATATCATCTCAAAAGTACATTCACCTGGGATATATATCAGAGTGATATTGAATTAATCTTTGTTAGGTTTAGATAACTTCATCCCAGTGAATTTCTTGGTGTGACAATGATGCAGCTGGATAATAAGTCCACTTTCATCAAGTGATGACAGCTTCACTTTCCAGACAATTCTTACCACCTTTGATTTATGCAGCGTGTTCCCATATGCTGAAGGCAACAGGAATTTCTTTTTGGGCTCTCTGGGAGTAGGATCAGACCCTTTTGTTTGAGAGAAGTTGTTGTCTCTTTTCTCTGATGGCATCTGTTTCTAGAGCATGACAGGCATTTTCGTGTTTCATCAGCTCTGAGGTATCTGTTTCTACGTGCGTTTTAGCGTCTGCTTCTGGCCTTTCTCCTTTAGTCTCATTATTGTTTTCTATGTATCTCATTGACCTGATGAGGCATGGTTTTTATACAGTGATTTTTAGCTCAGTCACATTGGAGATACAACATACTTAGGAGGACTGCTCCCCACTATACAGCCAGCATAGGTGAGCTTGCATCTGGGATCAGCAATTCAAGGGTTATGAGGACTGCTTGCTCACTGACATTCCCTCTTTATACCCTCTTCATCAGAAATGTCCATATGATTCACACCATTGACAGCCTTAATCCAGCAAAATCCACTTTTAAAGATTTTAAGTTTGCACAGTTTCTGCCTCTGGTTCGCAGAGAACTGCAAGAGTCTGCGAGGAAGCCTGTTACCTCTCAAGGATCTGAGCATGTTTTGCTGGCCTTCCTCCTTATTACCTTTCTTCGTCAACAGCCACCATGTGCATGCTGAGCAGCTTGTCCCTGGCTATCACAGCATCTGGTATTTAGGGCAGCAGTGTTTTGTTTCAGAGTGTGCTTTCCTCCTGGTGTGTCTGTGCATGGAGTAGGACAGCTGTGTCCAAATCACTGACCAATCTTGGATCCTTCTTGCTCTGATTTTCTTAGTCCAGTACTCTTCTGGGGCTGTCCATGCCCAGTGTCCTTGCAGTTTAAGCCACATTTTTTTTTCCTTTGTGTTCTCTTTTAATATAATGTTTATGATTTGGAGAGGGTGGGTGGGCAAGGACAAAAGATCAATGTTTGATTTTTGATCTGAGCTCCGAAGCTGTGTTCATCGTTCATCAGGGAATTTATGTCTTTCTGATGCTTGTGGTAATATATCATGAGCATAATTTTGAATGTAGCTGTCTCTAATGGATTTCCAGAACGTAGATTATTATCGCCCTTCACAGTATAGGAAGTAGGTTTGGGTTCCATAACTTACTTCTTTCATTACAGCTTCCATGCCTTCGTGGTGGGGCTGCAACTTCTGGATAGCTCTGGGGTACATTTTCCAGAAGAATAATTTATTTATTGAAAAATACAATTCACTACATTGTGGAAGGCACAAAAATGGTTTACAAGTTCTTCTCAAGTGTCCTGGTTCCGGCAGGG
>VYXH01003161.1:7569-36815 GCA_013397275.1 Burhinus bistriatus
AGTTTGTAATTCACACATCAGCAAATAGAAAACAAGTCTCTATTGTTGCAGCACTGCAGATAAATAACTGCTTGGCCACCCATTGCAGAAAATCATGTCCTACACTTTCTGTTGATTTTATTCCCATAAATTTCAACCCACACAATTGAAGGGAATTCTCTGTTTCTAACAAAAGACCAAGCATTTGGCAAAACAAAGAGTACCTTTTAATCAGGTATATTTTTAATCTTGCTACCTTTTGGTTCTCTAAAATTGTTCTCTGTTCAGCACTAGTGCTATTATTTGGCTGTAGAAATGGCAGGGCTTTCTTTGTTATTTCCTGTGAATGTTTGTATCCCGAGTGCTTGTGTTTCGGATATATTCAGAGATTGACTTTGCCCGTTGTGCTTTCAAAATTCAGGAGATTAGCATTCAGCTTTGGCTGCAATTCATACCATTACCAAAGATCTTTGGACAGATGTGGAATGTAAAAAAAAAACCCACCCTAATGACATTTCTGGGCCAAATTTGGCTGTGATATAAATGGCGGCACAAGTTATATGCAGGATATATATTGATCAGAGGCAGAGTGATGAAGCATACCTGATTACAGCAGGGTAACTTACCTGCGGCTGGCTTTAAGTGCATAAAATGAGGGTAACTCGAGCTGTTGGAATGACTGTGTGTGTATCTGTGGTGTGTGAGTGTGCGCACATAGGGGAAAGTAAAGCTTTATCCCACACTGGCAGTATGAACAAGCCTTAATCTGGATGTATTTGTATTTCATTCCCAGAATGATGTAAGAGAGTGTTAGGGTCAATCTGCACCTCATAAGGGAGTCAAGTGCAGAGATTTCTGTGCGGAGAGCTGGAGACCTCAGAAATCAAGCCAGCCCCACCAAAGGGTGGCACTGCACTGGGGGAGCCCCTGGGCTCCAGCACCACCAGGCTTGGCTGCCTGGTGGAGCCATCGTAGGCTGCAGGGGTGGCTCCAGAGCCACCCACACACAGTCCTTCCACCACCTGCCTGCAAGCAGTCATCCCTTCTTCCTTTTTCCATCAGTGCTCCACTAATTCATCCCCTTGACTGGTTTCTTTCTTCTACTTTCAAGCGCTGATTATAGTCTCCTGATGCTTATTTCCTATTTTCTCTTCCTGGATTGTTGTAACCCTCCTAACCCACCAGGGCTCCAAGCATGACCTGGCTGTCTACTCCAGCTACCCAACGAGCCCAGGGATTCCCCGTTCCTACCTGTGCAGCCCCAGTGGGGAGCATACACAAGGCAGTTCCCATTCGGTGGCTCCAACCCATGATTTACAAGGCAGAAGCAGGACATACATGTTCTGGGCATGTTAGATGTTGTCTCCTGATACAGAACCTCAAGACTGGCTGAGATAATGAAATACATATTTATTGAATTAAAAACAACTCCTCCATTCACTGTAGAGCCTTAGTATTGCTGCCTTGCCAGTAGTTAAGACAGTCACCATGTGAACCTTTGAACTGTGGGAAAACCATGGAACAGGTTAAGACCAACAGATGTGTTAAATCTCCTTCCCTCAGGTGAAATGAAAGGCACAATTAAGTGTCTAGTTGTGAAATAGCTGGGAACAATAGAAGCTGCAGCTGGAGGCATATAGGCCTGAGTGAAGTACTGTGCAAGGAAGGTTGAGTGAAGCTGTAATGGCATGTGAACTGAAGCTGCTGCTGCTGCTGTAAAAAGTCCCTGCCCCTCCATTCTTCCAGCCTCTTATTCCCACCTTCACACCTCTCCGCTGGTGGCATATGTATTTGTGCAATGGCATTGTCAGCTGGAACAGGGAATAGCCTGACTAAAAATCAGCCGGTAAAAACTACCCTAAATCCACAGTAATATTTTAGTTGCATAAAGTCACTGAATAGCCAGTACTGTGAAGCCACAGCTAGAAATCTTCCCTGTCACTAGTCTAAAATCCAGGACAATAAATAGTATTTTGACATGCTGTGTGCAGGAGGGAAAGCAAGAACTAAGAGAGGAATGTGGCTCAGTAGAAGCAAGGGATAGAGGTTTTCAGGTGCAGGACTTACTAAGAAAACATAAGGCTGGGGAAATGAAACAGCTTTATGCTTCTAAGGTGCATGAAGCAACTACATCTTGCACTCATGTGCATGAACACGGCTGAGCAGCGAAATGTCTGTTTTGCAGAACACCTTTCTTCAACAACCAGAAACTATGCTGTAAGGAGTTGATATTGTCTGACTACTCTTTTCCGAGCAGTCGGGCTAGGCTACATGTTTTCAAAGCCCACAATCTTCTGACGTGGGTGTTCCCACAGAGGGGCTCCTTAAAGCTAGTATGAGAGTAGAGACCTTTATATGACCCCTATGACATCTGCCTTTATATGACTTAAGAAGTGATCTGAGCCCCAGAATAGAAATGCCTCCAGGACTCTGTTTCCCTTTGCATACTGTGCGTAGTATAAGATATTTATTCTGTTTCAGTATAAATTTAAATAATATCAATTTCTTAATGCTAATAAATAAAAAATACAAAAAAGTAAATATGCACGCTTCAGCAAATATCAGTTATATATAAATGTATCAGGACACTTTTCTCAGTCTTCCCAGAGGCAACCTCTAGTATGCCTTACAGATCATGGGATGAGATAAAGCGAGTGTTATTATGAAATGATCATGAGGGTGATGCTGTTTTCTAAGGAACTATAGTCTAATTACTGAATGACAAGATCATCTGGCTATTCTTATTTTTTTGTCATATCCTACTATGGATTGGTTTCCATGAGCTTTCTGGAAGATATTTTCCCCCTTAATAAAATAAATTCATATTCATTTACCATAATGAAATTCAAGGTAACTTTCAGTTTAGGGTTTTAGCTTCTGATAACAATTTCTTATGTAAAGCAGATGCTATTTTAAGTCTCTCTTTCTCACTCAAGGAAGAGTGTAATGGGCTTTTGTTGGCTATCTATAGCAACCCTAGAATGTTTGACTTTTTTATTTTAGCACACTGCAATGAAAATATTTAATTAATTTATAATATTTAGAATGTTAGCACCAAAGTCCATTTGATAAAATAAATTTTATGTGTTATTTATGGGGAAAACACTTACGGATTTCAATAATTCTTAAAAATATTTACATTTTTTTCTTCTGACTTTTTGTTTTACACTGTGTTTTATAGGTCTTCATTTCTATTTGATGTAGGTTTCTAACTTCAGATTTACGGCTCAACACCTCGCAACAAATTTTGTAAATATTCTGTGGGGGCTTGGTCCTGAAACATAAACACTTCTTCCTATTGAGGCACTGAGGAAAAACAGACCCCCTCATTTATTATGTGATATCCAGAAGGCTAAGGAGATTTTGATCTCCTTTTTCAGGAACATCTTCTTCAGTAAGAAAAATGAAATGTCATCATGCTAAGGTGAATCATAATAAATGTTATGTCTTGGCTGACACTGAAAAATAAATCAAAGAAAGTTGTGAGAAATATTGGTGACTTTTTTTTCCACAGAGATTTGGACCGGCTTTATAAATTAAACAGTACGCGATGACAGCTTCAGGGCGGTAAGTAAACCATTCAGTAGATAATCTCCATAGTAACAAAAAAAGTTTAACCATCTCAAACCAAAATAGCACATCTGGACTTGGCTGTGTCATATGGCAATAGGGAACATTTTATTGTTGTCAAAAGTCACAACACACAAGAAAACTGCGTACAGCTTAATCCTTGCTAGCAGAAATCGGTGAAGTGCAAGCCATGAGTTCAGGAGGATTCTGATCCTGTAAATCATTACCTGTTTGCTTACCTTTATGCTGCGTAAGGGTCCTGTTGTGATCCATCTGCTGTTTGCAACTTAGGAAAAAACCAGCCTTTTCCTTCATGAATATGGAGTCCAGTCCTGAAAATCCTTGCTCATGTGAGTGGTCCTAAGTCATGATGACAGAATTCATTTGAGTAATGAGCTGAGGCACTGGGCTCCTAATTAGCAGTATTTAGTTTTAACTGCATTGAACTTCAAAGTTGAAGACCTGCTTTACAAGAGAAATGCTTTTGTGTGCTAAATCAAAGATGGAATAATTTAATTGGTGTGGTGCTGTAACTTGGAGATAAAGAGCAAACTGCTGAAGAGAATGCAAAATTTTACTCAGTAAGACAAGGCTGTGTGTGACACTCCATATCTCTGCCTGAGAATAAAAGAGAGCAGGGGCTCTACTTTGCCTCTTGTTCAAGCTGCATAAACTCTGGGTCAAGCTTTCCTAAACTGAGTGTGTAGCTGATGGCAGGAGGCAACCACGGGGTGGTTGGCAGAAGTTGCGTGAGGTCCAGCTGCTCCCTTACCACAAAATTAACTTTTGGCTTCACTATGGGGTGTTAATTTGCCCCTGTCTAAGGCAGAAAACACTCGGGGAAGGAAACAGATATAATTTTCATTCTGTCTTTACAGTGAACTTGCTGTTCCAGCCAAGTCATTTGCATAGAGGGATGCAGCAATTTGTAGGTTTGGGCTATGGCACAAATTGTGTCTCTTGAGATAAACTGTTTCAGAATTTGTGCTTCCTGAGGCTTTTCCTGGACTGAAGCATTTATGCATCTCTTTTTACTCAGAGCTGAGTTCGAAGGCGCACTCTGGTGTTTCAGAGCTGTGAAATCCTGCGTCACTAGCTAGTTCTCCAGGACTGTGTGAGAGCTCTACGTCCAGTCTAGATCTCCTGAAGGCAGTCAGCTCTGTCAGACTTCTCTAGCATGCTTTCGGGTCTTCCTCATCCCTACCTCTATACAGCCAAAGCTGTCACACCCGGGAGGCTGCTCAGTCTCCTTGATCGATTCAGTCCTTTTCATCTGTTGGACAGTGCCAGGACAGCTAAAAAGGGCCAACATGGGTTCCAGAATTGGGACTAGAGAGATTCCTAGATTTATGGCAGTAGTAGTTACAGACAGCAAAGTTTGCACAGCCTCATTCATTTCTAGCGCCATCTCCTTCCTCACGGGGCCACAACATGGCCTACGTTTCTGTCTTTCTCTGCTAACCCCTTCTTCTCAAGGTCAATCATTTCCCTTTTAGCTCCAGACAGGTCCCTGAACATACCCAGCACCACAAAGTCCTGTGGACTGAGGATGCTCCTGTGTGAATGCGCACTTCTTCCCCCTCCCATGCTTGTAAAGGAGGGAGTCTGCCCATAGCAAAGTCTCCCTGTGCAAAAAACTTTAAGCGTGATTCTGACATCTCTAAAGAAGAGTTCAAGTATGAAGGAAGAATCCTGCCTGTTTCCCTTGGATGCTGCAAAAATATTCCCCAATCCTGACCAAAAAGGATGGCTGCAGTTGCAAGCCAGGATTTGCAAAGTCTTGGCACAACGATGTATGTGATAACAAGTGATTTGACATAAATCCTTCCAAGACAAAAAAACCCAGCCATGCACAGTCAAGACAGGTTTATAAAGCTGGGTGATGAAGCAAGGTCAGTTCCTCTATCTAAATGCAACAATCCTTGTGTTGCATGGCAAGAAGCCTTCTAAGCAACGTTTCTACGCCTCACTGAAATCATACACTTCACGATCTTCCCTTTCATGCTTCCTTTGTTAAATAATTTATTGGGGATATTTTGGATGAGAATCTCATCAGCACACGTTTATCTTTTAACACAAATGGTTCCCCCATCTCCTCCCCCTCCCTTCGGCTATGTGAGCGTGCTGGGCATTGTATGTGGTTGGAGTGGAGGGCATCCGGGTAATTACTTTTCATTATTACATTGCACAACAGCATCCTTTACAATTTAAGGTTGCCAGTGCTTCAGCAGCTCTGAGATCCCAACTCAGACTTTAATAATGTGTTGCTAAAAAAGGGGGTTAAATGTTGTTTATACATTACATTTCTGGACGCGGCAAATTTCACTTGCACCTGCCAATGGCTTACTGATAAATATACACTGGTAGAAGTTCAACAGCAGTGGGCCAGTGAGTTAGATAAATACCACATGACACCATAAGCATTGAAGGTTAGTGTTTTCCCAGCTCTCACACTCTGGTAGACATAAACTCTTTTCTTAAAACAGATTAAAAATAAATAAATCCTCTTTGCAAGGTAAAAAATAAAATAAAATATTAAAATGCATATTCAAAACACAAAATAAATTTCTCTTAAAGTCTGTCGCAGTCCTCTGCTAGGTTTCCTGCCTCTTGGATGTTAATTATGCTTTACTCAAGATTTGTGGTCAATTTTTAAGTATAAAAACATCTCATATGACTGGTTGCCAATTCTGAAGTCTAAAGGCCTTGCTTTATATTGCTGTAGTAGAATAGAAAATATAATCAAAGTTTGACCTTCAACTTTAATCCTATAAACAGAGAATTTGCTTACTTTACCTTGGAAACGGATGTGATTCATCACAGTAGCCCATAAATAACATGTCAAACTGTTAGACCGATCAATGAAAATAAGTTATTGAAAAATAATGTGATTGTAAAGTCTCTATGTAAACTAGCTTAGTGTTACTTCAAAATGAGGAGGGCTTTCAGCTTGGGGCAATTTGGTTTTTTTTAAAGAGGATGGTTACTATATACTAAATACGGTAAACATTAAACATATTTAGCCTACGCAAGCTATTTTTTTTTCAGGAAAAGTACCCTAAGGTAAATAATCATTATGCCTCCAGAGGAACAACTGGGCTCCGCTTAGATCAAGACTGAAAATGGCAGGTTACCTAAACTGCCAGTTGCTTATCACTGTGCCTGAAACAAAAACATAGGGTGAACTCTTGTCCACATGGGATCCCACAGGAATGGTTCAGTCACGGAAAACATGCATTACAGACCTCAAAGCTGCAAACAGAATTTCTGGGATGTGAACTGGATGAACTAAGTCTCCACTTTTTCATTGCAGATACCAACTCTGAAGTCTGACAATAGCAATTTAAATAGGAAGCTGTTAACTGTTTCATGGCTTATGTTTTCAACAGGAATACCCAGATAATGGATCATTTCACAAAAGCCTTTCAGGTGTCTTCGTGGTTTCAAAAAGTCTGATTTTAAAATTCTTCGATGTAGTAGCAAAGCGTTTATTCAAACAATACGCTTTCCACTGAAGAAAAATATATGGAGATATTGAACTGAACTGAATATAAAAATAAATAACCTAACTTTGGTCATTGTGTATTACTGGATTTTATTATCCAGTTAACCAGAAAGCTGTTTTACTGAACTGGAAGCTGAAGCTGATTTTAGCCTGCTGTATTAGAATCAGACCTTGTCCAGCATTTAGATCTACCAGCTAAAGTTTGTTTGCAGTCTTCATGTCAGTTATAGTGGAGATATTTCTCACATCTAAAAATTAGGCCAGTTGTTTTGATGCCAAAATAAAAATAACATTTTTCAGCCTACTGTATTAAAAAGTTCTTGTTTGTACACAATGGAGTCTTTCAATATAAATAATTAACATATGAATAGACTGTATTGCTGTTCAATGAGACTGGGAGGCAATGGAGTAATATCTGATGACAGCTATGTACCTTCCTTTTTTCCTTTCGTTGGTGCCATAAAAATAATTAAAAAATAAATTCTTTACCTCATACAGGAAACATTCTGGTGAGATTATATTGTAAATTATGTAGAGAAATAATATAATATGAACAATGATGTTTATGAGGATAATTTTCTGACAGAGAAGCTCTTTAGTATTTTTTGCATAAATATGGTGTTGTATTTTCATTTATTAATATAAACGGAACATAGTTGGAACCAAAAGCATTCTGGATTTACATCATGACAGCCAGAACCCTCTCCTGGCCCTTCCCTTTGTCATTTATAGTTTATTCATTTACTTAAAACTCAAACCTGGTGGGAGGAAAAGAGGAAAAATCAGGAATCCCACACGGACTCTCTGAATGTCTGCCAGTAACAGGCGACCCTAAGAACTACCCTCTGAAGCCTCTGCCCCTAGTGACGCATCACCTTCCTCATCTTGTTCCATGCGTTGTTCCACATGCAGCCTCTGCCTACCTCAGTGCCACGGCTGTGGCTGCACCAGTATCACACTGGTGGATGTTGAGCAGGGGCAACCACGCAGGAGGGGTGAGCGGGCTCCCAGTAAGCACAGGGTGCTGCTCTCAGAAAGGTGCCGTCTTGTAGCAACAGCAAAGCCAAGAGGGCACCTCTATTTGTCATACTCATTACTACTAGAGTGCAGAAGAACAGTAGCTGAGGTGTAAGCTTGCAGGACCCAGAAGAGAAAAGCCCATCCCAAGCGACTCAGGTCAAGCAGAAAACAAAAGATGGTGCAAGGACAGAGATGGGGCAGAGCAGAGGAACAGAGGGAGGGCTGAGGGACGGGGTGTTGCACCTTTGACTGAGGGACCTACCTTTCTATCCAAGCCATCTGCTCTGCCCTCCCTCTGGAGACAGAGAGGCTGCTGTGGGGTATGACCTGTCCCACGTGCAGAGGGAGCGGGCTGTGGCCCCGTGCCATGCATCCCCCTGGCCAGCAACCCTGTGGAACATGAGCTTGATTTCCATCGTGCCCTATGGAGGCGTTATAGCAAACAGCTGTTTTATGGAGAGGTTTGAGGAGTGGGAGTGAAACAGTTTCCCGACTGTTTATGTAAACCTTCCCGCAAATCTGCAAGACAGGAAGAGAGAAAGCACAAAGGTGCCTGCTTGATGATTTAACAAATGGCCTTGCCATTCTCAGCTGCCTGGGATCAACACTTCCAGCTCCCATGTGTTGGCTGTAAAATGAACTTACTACTGCAGTCAGCATTTACAGACTTGCTTCAATATATTGCAATTGAAAGAACCTTTTAAAGAGTGATTTCCATAGACAATAAAGCTTACTTTCTATTTCCTTTTTATGGAATATTATTTTAGACAACTGCATGTTAAAAATCATCTATATATTCACAAAATTTAATGGCATCCTTACTGTAACATCACTTAAAGCATCTACCATATAATTTTCTGGTTCTGCTTTAATATTGTTTCTGGTTTTACAGATTTTTATTTTGTGTTTGAAGATTTATTTGTGGAGACACTTCTGATATGAATACTGTAATGTCAATTCTTCAATCAGTGCTGAGCAGATTTAAGCAAATAAATTCCACTTAAGGTAAGGGAGGTGAAAATTCAAATTGCTTGGTCTGGGAATGGAGAAGAGACTCTTCTGTTAAAATGTTTTAATTTCCCTAAGAAACCAATTTTTTTTTTTTTAAAGAAAAGAATACTGAACACTAAACAACTTTTTGTTGTTGTTATTACTATGCCTGTTTTATTAAAAGAAACATCTGTTTTAAGACAGAATAGCAGTATCATGTCATTACTGCTTTCTCTTGCATCTCTCGCTTCTCACCCAAACATATGTTATGGGTCAGAAGACTTTTTTGTCATTTATACTGATAATGTAACTAATTGACCCACACATGCTGTACTGGTCTCATAACACATGCCAGTTTATCTCACACATTACTCAGCATGTAGAAAAAAGAGCCTGAAATATCACAAAGAAAAATTGAAGAACATATGACTGTGGCTGAGCCAAGAGAAGTGATGCTGGAGTTTATAGATGTAGTTAATACTACTGTGAGCAGTGCTATCACTGGCAATTCTATCAGTTTAAACAAAAAAAAAGTCACTTACTGCGTTCCTTGTGTAGGGTTGAGCAACTCACTAAAAATAAATCATCCATTCCTTTCTACTGACATGAAATAGAGGAGAAATATAAGCATTGTAGTTAACAGCAAGGCTGACCTTAGAGATTCTGTTGCCCCAGAGCTGACGAGATTATAGGGATGGGAGAGTTTATAGCAGAGATTTTAGAAATAAATGCTTTAGGATTTCATTCCACATTTGGGAAAAAAATACAGAAAAACATTCAGTCCTTTGGGACATCTTTCACGACTTGTATATCTTCAACCATCAAGATTTAGCTCTCATAAAATCTCATGCTGTGTTTATACTGCATTGTTGCCAGCTCTTGCTATTTTTACAGCAAAACTTCAAATGACAATGCTGGAGTAAGGTTGTTACCTGAGCATCTCATTTTTCGCAAAGAAGCAGTAACAAAATAGGTGTCCAGCCCATGGGGCAGTAGGCAGCATCACCAATCATGCTGACTGCAAAAGACAAAGTAATTAACTACTGTTTTTAAATGATTATTAATCATCTTTATGATTTTTTTTTATAGCTTGTGAATGGGAGATAGAAAAATACAAAGCAGCCATCTTTTCTCTTTCATCACAAAGACAAAAAACAGGCACAATACTTTAAAGTGGATGCTAGCAAAACTTCATATATTTCTACAGTAAAAGTACATTTCTACCATCTTTGAAAGTACAATCCATCTGTGATATTCCACAGTTTGCTCTTTTAAATTGTATTCAGCAATTTCTATATATTTACATTTTTGCTTTCAGAAATGAATTAATGAATTTTTTTGCATGTTGAATTAACACCAAATTTATTTGGAAATTCACAACCAAATTAGTATTCAGCAGGTCTCACTAACCTAGACTAGCATGCCTGCAAAAAGAAAATACCTATTTTCTTGATACAACTGAGTCAGGAGTGTACCTAACATATCCTGTAATTTTTAAGAAACTTTGAAAACTACAGCATGAAAAGGCATCATAACACATTCATATTCAATGGTGGAAGCAAGATGAAGCACTCTATGGAATTTAACAATACGTGATATTTCTCTTAAAATTTCTCAGTCTGCATCCAGATTTTTGTCATGTTTCAAGCCTTTACTACTGTTACTGTTTTCTGGAAAGTCCAGATTGTTTTAGATGAATTGGCCTTCAGTAATTTGTTTGCTGGAAAATAATTTGAAAGTGTATGAGAGGTAATAAATAAAACTGAAATTTCATTCCTTTTTTCAGCTTTGCTGTGATATTTTTGGAAAAGATATACATTTATGACTAAGGATAGTGTCATCAATAATTTACCCTTCAGCAAAATGCATTATGTTATAAATTTAATCACACACCAGATCAGACTATTCTAATTTTAAGACTGTATCATAAAAGAACCCTTTTTACTGAGATAAAATATCCACCCATGAGAAGTGCCTTTGCCTTCACCCTTAAAGAATTACGTTATTTCAACAGGCCAATATGCAGCCAAAATACTAAAGTAACTTTTAATATGTTGGAAAGTATGTTGAAGTTTTGTTCCTCTGGTTTCTTTTAATTGAAAAGTATTGAGATCAATAATTTTGGGGGGCTATACTTCAGAATTTTCATGTATTTAAGGTTGACATAATGAGATATATTCTATGATGCTGAAACTCTCTTGACAGATGGAGAAAAGTAATTGAAATTAAAGTAACAGAAATATTTGAAATCGAAAGAATGACATAATTGAACAATTAGCAGGAAGTCATTCTTATTTTCCATTAGTTTGTAAAGAGAGTGCTATCTCCTAAAGTTGACATTATAATTTGCAAATGATTACATAAAGTTCAAATTTTTTAATTGTAGTATACATTTTACATTTGCAAATATTTTTAATGCAGTTTCATGTCTTTAAAATAATGAAACAGAAATGGATTATTGCCCTTTTGGCTCTGTAGTAACAAAGGACATTTATCAATATTTTTATATTTCTATGGTTTCAAGCATCAGTGATGACAGGAAACAAGTATGTCCCTTTCAATCAACTCTTTAATTGCTTCCTTAATTATAGAAAGAATGAATACACTGATGGCAATACAGAAAACTTTAATATGAGTCATTTTAGCTACAAGTAAAACTTGGGAAACGCACTTCAATTTGCTGTTGTAGTTAATGAGATAAGACACTGCTGCAGAAGCCATCTTGCTGATCTTTGAATTCCTTAGCAATTAAAACAGTCAACAAAACAATTAGACATTAAAAATAATTTAGTACTTCTGTTCTTAGATGCTGTGATAGAATTATCTTTATGATCAATTCCATTTTCATATTGCCTTTCATCTGATGAAGTGACTGGAATTTTTGAGTAATTTATTTTGCATAAACTCCAGTCAGCCTTATGGTAATTATCCATATGGAAATCTTTGTTCACTCATTTTAGAAAATGTAAAACCACTTCTTCTGCAGTAGAGAACTTATCTTGTTGGTAGACTTATCATGGGAGTTTTTGTCACTACCATGATTTATGTAGGCTTGCAGCTTAATCATACTTCTATCATGATCACTGCTTGGCACTTGTATGTTGGGTACATATTTCCCAGATCTGCTTCCTATGTAATCCATTATAAAACTGAAGAAAAACGTGAAATAAACCAATCTTTTAATACCAGATAGCTGTGTATGAAAAGAAATCCTGGTTGCAATCCTTTTAGGTAGACTAAAAGAATTCTGAAAATACATTTCAGGATTATATATTTCATTTCATGAGTGGTTTAAGGAATTTCTGTGAAAAGCTTGTACTTCCAGGTTCTTGTGTTTTATGGCCACTGTGTAAACAATAATTATTATCTGAGATGTCAACCGACCAGATGTCTCAGAGAAAATTCCTTCAGCAAAATAAGCTTAGATTTACTTCCTTGAAGTCTCTCTGTGGGCATGAATATTTACCGTATCTCATTCAGTTGTTCTGGCATCTTTCCCTTTCACTACTACAGCTACTAAATTTTAAAGCCTGACCTTATACACTACACTTATGTAGCTTTTGCAGTAAGATATACACCTCTCCATTTCACAAGTATTTGTTGTGAACACGAACATTAATTAATTTTTCAGACATTGAATTCCTCTCTTTTCATATCTGACCTTTCCTCACCTGTGTAACAAGTTAAATAACAAACTTTTGGTCAACACCATATTTTAATAAGCGAAACTCAAAAAATGCAATGCATTTTCATTTTCTGGTGATACATAATGAAAAGAAAAACCTTTTCCACCAAAACTAGTTGTCTAGGTTTGTCCTGCGCTTAATAAATAGAGAGAGAGCAATCCCTAGCAAGATTTATCCCACTTGTCCTAGGGATAGATTGAATTGTTCTGTGAAGGTTTCATTTTCCCATTGACTGCAGAGGGTGTTAGACAGCTGGTTTAGAGAGACGTCCCACGTTCGGAGAGCTAGGCTTAGATATCAGGAATACCAGCCTTAATTACTTCAACTTAAAATCTAGGCTGTAAACGTGGCATAATCAACAATTACATTACTTACTGTAACACAGCTTCAAAAGCTTAACTGATTGATTCAGCTTCATCCTTACATATACCATAAGTTAATAAGTAAAGGACATTTCCTCTGAGATGGAATATGTTATTTTCCAAGAAAATGCTTTCTGTTACCAGTGATTATGGTGTGTTCAAAGCAATAGGGTGCCAGTCTTCCTTGTAAATGTTTGGTCCTACTGTAACATAAATAAAATTTCATATTAATGCATGTTCTGTTGCTCACATCTTGAAACAGTTATTAGATCTGATCAGCTTCTACCATTGCTGCTTTTGTACTGTCAATGGTATGCTAGTTGCATTCCATTACAAAGGTATTTGACATTGCAATCCTAAATATTTTACCATTTACTTTTTAGATTCTTTGTTACCACATAGAACTCCTGTCCAAGTACACAAATCCACAAAAGCCAGAGAGGAGACGTGAACTGTCAACAGAAAGATCAAGAAGGTATCTGAGTTTGGAGGTGTAAGAGAAAACTTCTGAGACTTCATGAGCTATGGACCCTCTCTTGGGGAAAGACTACTAAGTCAAAGCAATCCATCCTCATTTTTGCCTTCCTTCCAAAAAAATCCCCCCAAACCCCCAAGCCAAACAAAACCTCTCCCCATGGCTGTTTCTGACATTCAACTAAACAACGAACAGGAGAGATCACTGACCTGGAAGAGCAGACGAGACTCAATCCAAAAGAAGTGTCTTAATTACTGCTTGTGCTTACTCTATGCGGTTGTGTGGCTCTATGCCTCTATGTGGTTTTGTGGCTGAGGAAAACAACCTCTGTCACTCTTTCTTTTTTAAGCTACTGTCTTTTTGCCAAAATAATTGAAGACTTACTGAGAAGGACAGTGGGACTTCTTTCCTCCCACCCCAATGTATTGGTGTTCAGTACATACCTCGTTGCCTATGGAGGGCAGCATAATCTCTGGGTAAAGAAACTGAATTGCTCAGGTGCCCAAAGACCATACATACTATCATCTACATGGTGATGATTCTGGAAGTATTAGTGTATGTACTGCAAGACTGTGTCTTGGCAAGAGCAGTGGTACAGGCAACATTTATTGTCTTATTATTATTAAAGGAGAAGATGAAGATTAAATAATAAGGATAGGTGTTATGGAAATACAATGTTACATAAACTGTTTCTGTGCTCATTTCTGTAGTCAGAATTGCTGATGTCCTTTTAACTGACAACAGCATGTCCCATGTTATTTAGGAAGCACTAAAGGCAATCCTCAACTTTTGGTCTTCTGTTTTGATGGATGTTTCTATTGAATAGAATATCAATATTCAATCTGTTCAAACCATGCTAACCAGAGGAAGTTTCCCTTAGGAAAGAACTGATTTGCAGTACTCCAAATCATGGGAAATTGTGTAGCTTGAGACAGATCCAGTCTAAGTCTTCAAGGAAGTATGCATGGCCACGTGGACATTTCTGAACTGTGGGATCAGGTTCTGTACCGTGCACTGGTTGCTGGGGGGCTACAGGTCCTCCAGCATCTCCTAGGAAATCAGTTGCCAGCTGGGGTTTGATGTACTTTACTGCCAGCTCCTATGTTAAATTATAGTTGAGGCAAGCTGTAGTGGTTTGTTTCTTGGTTGTGACTGGCTTACAGAGCAGTTCCTGAGGAGGAGAAGATGACAGAGTTCCTGGCAGTTTTCTACACTGAAGGTAAAATTCTTAATTTTCGTCACTGAACTTCCATTTTTATTCAAGATATTAAATAGTTTTGGTATTTTCTTCTATACATTTCTTTCCGACTTAGAGGAAAACACACCAAAAAATGTAATGAATTCTCTTCTTGCCCAGAAATGTAAAACCAATAACAATATATCATACATTTAAAAAGCATTTCATTAAAGATGACATTAGAATATACTGCTAGTTATAGATCTTGTAATTGTTATGAATTAAAAATGAGGTATTTCTAACATTCTTTTCAAACTTTGATATCCTTGAAATTTATTACGTCAATTGTCAGCTGCTATGACATCACAAGATGAAGTCAAAGCAATTATTACTTTGTATTTAAAATGCTCAAAGTGTACCAATTATTCAGGCTGTTAAGTGAAAGTAAAAATGTCAGTTTAGCTCTCTAGAATCTCATAATATTTAAAGATTCATGAATTACACATGGACCAGATAGAAAGAGAGAAACTAGAGTTTGACTAAAAGACATTTTCTCTGCAAAATCTGCTGAAACCATATTTTTAACATATTCTAGTGATTAATCAAAGTGATTTAAAGCATTTGATTATTTAAGGCCCTGTATTTTAATTTACTTTCAGTGTAAAGCTTTCCTACATTTATTATGATATGTAAGTAAATAGCACGTGTTTAATGCTTTACAAATATTAATCTGTAAAACATAAGGATCCAGAACTTGCATTTTTTGCTATTTGAACCAAGCTGAGAAATGCAGGCACCAAGAAGACGTGTCTGAGCCCTGAAATTTTATTAATTTGTTTTTAAATCCTTTGTTTTCCCTGAATAGCTTAGCTGAATGCTGAGGTACTTCAGAGGTAAGGTTATATTTCCTTTTCTGGTTCCAGATAATGGAGGTAGAAGAAAACAGCCTTGGGAGGAGACTTTTAGCCTGGTAGACCTCTGCAGAAAACTATTGCTATAGGCTGATGGAGAACTAGAGGGCCAAGTGGTGTATTCTACTTCTTGTTCAAAGTTTCTTTATAAAATATCCAAAAGGATTGGTTCTTTGTTTTTTTATACCCTCCCTGTTACCAATGCCAGTTATAACTATAATTAAGCTTGTACTTATAGTAACAGGAATAAAAAACTTCCAGTATTTACCCATTTTTTTAACTAATCGGAAGATGTTCAGTACCAATTTTCATATTCAGTTATAGCTTATATACATCCTTAAAAAGGAATAATGTCCCTTTCCTTGCATGCGTTTGAAAATCCTTTCCTCCTCCTGCCTACCTTTCTAATTCTTTCTGTTGGAAGTCATAGATTAGCTGTTCTATTTGGTATTGAGCATTTCATATAGGGCACTGTCAACCCGAATCAATGAAGAAACAGGTAAGACCTCTATTTTGCGGCTTTACAACGCTTCTGGTGAGCTTTACGAAGGAGCACAACTCAAAGTGCATGCAAGAACCTCTCTCTTTCTCTGGATGTAAGCAATAGGATCTAACTCAGTTACAGGCAAAGCAAGCCATGAATCAGACATATCAGATATGCAAACTTTCACCTATGAAGGTTTGTTTTAGTTTCTCTTCAGGTATATAGATAGTATGGTGACAGATCTGGTTGAGCCTAAAAATCGTTAATGAGTGTAACGCATTTGTGGACTGTTCATATTTGTATTTCGATAGTTCAGAATAGAAGTTCCATTATAGAAGGATCACGTTGTCTTTGATTATGAAGGATTATTATCTTGCTTTGAGATCTTATCTGGTTACAGCAAGTTGTGTTTGGTCTCAGAATGAATTTCTTATTTCTCTTCAAAAAGACTTCACTGGTGAAATGCTGCAGAGGCAAGTCATTAGTTTTTAAAGGCTTTGGTTTGAGAAATTCTGAGGTGTAAGCAACTGCAATCACATCCGTTCACTGATGATGCACAAAATATCATGACTGACCTGGTTTTCAAGTCTTTCAGAACCTGAGGAAAATTGAAAACTGCAGTGGCAGTCATCTATCCAATGTGAGCAGAGGCCAAGAAATATTATTGTACTAGTCTGTGTGGGCTTCCAAGTGTCTTTAAATTAAGACTGATGTGTTTAGACTCAGAATGCATATAATAAAGAAAACACCCAGTGTTTCCTGGGTGAATACTCACAGTTTTCAGGTGGAAGGGCATCACTGTCCAGGAGATTTCACTGACCAGCAAGGTGTCATAGATTCATATTATCAAGGTTATCAGTAACAATTTTTGAATACTCTTGATGGATTCCAAGTGCAGCTGTATTTCTTCAGGCATATTCTGAATCTTCTTTGGAGAGAGAACAGGAGGGTATGAAGAGAAGTGTCCTTTCTCAGCTCATTGTCTTCTCTGGTTCAAGGCCAGAAATCAGTGTGGCTTTTGGCAAGCTAAAATCCTATTATAAAGATTCTGCTATATAAAAGAATAAACTTTTGCTGTTCAGATCTCTCTGCTGGTGATAATGATAATTAAAAAAGCAATTCATTTATTCAGAATGATTATGCTTAACGACTTGTTTGAAATCACTTTTAAAGATCTTATGAAAAATTAAAATCTCAGTTAAATTCTAAAGTGCATTGGTTCTGGCTTACAACAATTTATACTATATTAATCTATTATAAAAGAGTGCTTTTCATTCAAACTGTGAACCAGAGTTTCGACTGAGTATTACTCTTTAAAATTAGTTATTAAGGACTGGCATCTGAGACAGAGACACATTATTTTCAGTAAGTGTTATTAGCTTTAGGTGATGCTGTTAAGTGATGATGAAATAAAGACTTAACTGTGATGCAAGCGTAACTATGAGGTATACTAGGAAGACAAATTTAGCCTTTTCTTAAAACCTCAGAAAGTGCAGAACCATACAAATGTTAATGCACAAGTTAAAACCTGACCATATTTGAAGGAGTAGCTATGTTTAAACATGCAAATATCAAGGATTGTACAGAGCATATTGTAAGTATATTGATCAGAAAATTGATAAGAAATTTTATGATTAAATATTACAAGTATTGATACAAACATTCGTGAATAAAGGAACCCTGAGGAGAACTGCTCAAAAGTATCACTATACAAGTGCATTATATAATTTATGTTTGCAATGTAATATGACAAAAGAATGAGAAAAAAGGGCAATTTTCACTTTCTTGGTGTAGAACTGGATCCAAACTTTTTCAGAAGATGTGAGGTGTTTTTCCTCCATATACTGTCAGTGCAGTGTTGTACTGTAAATGCCAGGGAAGGAGATGACAGGACTAGGTGATTCTGATCCAAAAGCCCGTGTAGGCCAAGGGAAAGATCTTGCAGCTGACTTCATTGCACTTTTACTGCAGATATTGCAGTCTGATCAGACTACGGTGGCCTGCTATAAATCATAGGAATTATACAATTTTTTTTGAAGTCTGCCCCCAGTCAACTCCATAGATGGTTTCCATCATCATTGCATGACATGTTACTAGGAAATACTGAAAAAAGTAGAGAATTTAGAAGATTTAAAACATGATGGTGAAGATGTCTTCTGAGGTTAGGTAATAATTAATATTGTAATTATTGACTAGCAAAAGAGTCAGGATCACCTGTAAGTAAACTGCAAACACATGAAAACTTTATGAAAAAAGTCTAGAGTGCATTATTTAGTGAATAAATAAAAGCAGAACTGAGATGTCTGTACTGAGGAAAGAAAGTAATTAAACTTAATTTCAGGAATACAAATGAAAATAAAACCTATGACTATACTTTTGCAAATGAATAGGTGAGAAACACTAATTAAGCTGTTTAAAAACAAATTAGAAACAAACGAACACATGCTGTTTGTCTCTGGAGGTAGATGGGATAACAAGTGTCTGCCACCTTGGATTTGGCAACAAGTCCATGCAACAGGCAGAAATATACCCCACACTTTAATTACACTGTTCAGTGATTTAAAGTTTTTTAACCTTATTCTTTGTCCTTTGCTGCACTTCTTCGATAATATGATGCTACGTTCCACAATAAACCTTTTTTCACCTAAAATCAAAAAGGAGAGGTGTCAGATAAGCTTCTAAGAGCAAGCAAGCTAGAAATATACTGACACTAATGACTGAAAGATATGAAAATATGGTAAGTCAATAGAATGGCAGCTTTCAGCATTCAAGCAGAGCTGTAAAAAGTGAAACACAATCTGTGTCCTGTTCCTGTGCAAATCATAATCAATATCTGTAATTTTTAAATGTAGACTTAGGTTTTGGGGTCATCATTGGTGGTGGGATATTTTATCTGTTTTAGCATGAGTACATAAAAGGACTGTGTTCTGATGAGGTGGAAACAATTTTACTGTACTGTATCATTAGCAAATTTACTAGGTGCAATAATTATGTAACTATTTAAAGCATATTGATGCACAAAGTTACATTTGATACATCTTTTGCCTACAGGAGACTTGAAGCATAATGTAGTATGGTGATGTATTCCTTATTCTGTGGTGATTATTGGTATCTCAAGGTATGATGATTAAACAATGCATTTTATTTTTGAAAAGTTAAGGGAAAATACCAAACCAAAATATTTCTATATGTAACAGTGCTGTGTAATAGTGCCTCCTGTTAGGCAGAGGAAACTTTATACTTAGCACCGACATGGAAGTTGAATGTAACTCTTCACTTAAACACAAGGGAAAAGCACATTAAATTCTTTTCAGGTTGGATGGAAGCTAGTTAGAAGTGACTTCAAGCCCCAGAGTACTTGTGAGGATGAGTAGAAGGACACCAATTCAGAGGATTCTTTTGAATATTTTGTTTTGGTTTTAATCAAAGAATTTAATTCAGGTATTTCCCACAGCAGCTGTGTGAATCTCACTAGTATTTATATTGACCTCTTAATTGTTATAAAAACATGTATTTTGGTACAATTATCATTAACCTGAAAGCAATAACCTTTTACATGTTTAAAGTGGTTGCAGTGCTTGTTATTATAGCCCACTTTCAATGCTGTTCATTTAGTATGCTGTGTTTTTCACACAAATGTAATCCACTCTGCATTTTCCATTTAAAATGCATAAGGCAAAGTGCATCATAACAGGATGTAACTACGTATTAATCAAATTAGCACAACACTTCAAAGGCCCTGGCTTTTTACTAGGCTACTGTTAGATCACAATTCATAATGGAAAGAAGCAGTGTAATGAAAGGCTTGGCAAGGGAGCTGTTTATTTTTTTTCCCGAAAGATATATTGGGGGTTAATTTTCATGACGGGAAAAAATGTGGAGGAAAAGTAACAGTAAGCATTAAGCTAAAGCATAATAAATGGAATTTAAAATACTACTGCGGCTTTGCTGTTGACAAACATAAATGTCATAATTAGTTGATGACACAACAGAGCTCAAATGACCTATTGTTTAATTACTCAAACTTCATGACCAAAACAAAGAAGAGTAAGATTATTCAATATTCACATTGTGAAACAGGAACAGCTGGGAAGATTCTTCCCCCATCATACATTTAACTTACTAAATATACATAAGACACTTCAGCTAATACTTTTTCACTACTGTTTCTCAACACTGTCAAATATATACTGCACATTTTCTGTTTATGATCATTTAAAATTAAGTTTCAGAAAATGAAGTCTTGTGGCATATTGACTTCTACATAGAATAGTCATGATTTAGGAAACTCAATCTAAGATGCTTTCAGTGAAGTACAGAAAAGCATCAGGAGCGCATAAAGGAACGGTGTCTGCGTTGCTCTCTTTGCAATGTGTGGGCTTGCGGTAAAACGTGAAAATGGTTTTCCTGCTTGGATGTCTACTCTAACATCATTAGAGTTTCAGCTGAAATTAAAATGGTTTATACTAAACTTTAGAATTACTTTTAAAATTTATTGATTTGTGTTAGTCTCATTAACCCATTTCCATTTTCTTCATTTATGTTTTTAAACTGCAGGGTAATTTGGAAGTCGGTCTGAAAGCCAATGGTGAAACGTCTGTTGACTTTAGCTGCAGCAGGACTAAATTAGTGTATTCATCCAAGTGTTCCCTAAAATAGCAATAACTTCCTTGTCTTTCACATTCTGCCATCCACTCTTTTTCTACTTGCTTATTTATGCAAACTCTTATACATGCAAGCTATTAGTGTTGTTTTCTAAATCAGTATGTAGTCATTGCACCCACTACTCTTTTCTGTTTATTCCCAGTAGATGAAGGAAATAGTACTCAACCCTCTAGTTTATGTTTTGTGAAACATATAAAAGATCTTTATGGCCATATCTCTGTTTTCATTATTGAAGTGCATTAGTAAAACCAAAATCTGTATGAGCACCTTTTTTGAGAAGCTGAAAACAACTTAGATTTATCCTATGGAAACCTGCTTTGACATACTTGATTTGACACACATATAGGCTTTTGCTAGAGAAAATCACTGAGGAAATGTTATCTTAAGTTATGACGGTAATGCTTTCAAAAGGAAGATTGAAGGTGACAGGCTAAATCTTTAGGACCCTTTCAATTATGAAAGAATACAGTCAGTGAAAATTCAGAAACTGTTCGGAGATTAAAAATATTTAAAACAGAATCTACTTCTAAAAGTACATACATCCTTTTATGAGATATCTGTATTATAGGCAGCACATATATAAGAATTTTATGCAAATACTAGCATAAATCTGTATTAGTTGTCCTTATATAGGGCATCTGGGCATTAGATAACACAGATTTCAAATGGTACTGGAACTGTCTGGTGCTTAAAAACCAACTCAAGACACGGTTTGAGGATGAAGCTTAGTATTTAAATATGTTTCTTGCCCTCTGTTAAAAGAATGAGACTAAACTGGAAACTTAAAGCAACTAGATTAATATTCCTTAATGGTTTAGTATGATATTTTTAACCATTGTAACTTCAGTTGTTTTTTTTTTTATTAGTTTATTTCTATTTCCTGTTTGGGAGAAGCTAGATTACTGACAAAAATCCCATACATATTGATATAGATAAATACAGTCACATTGAAAATAGCTGCTGTTACTGATTGCAATATGAGAGCTGCACACACACACACGCACACATGAAAGAAAAATTCCTTTGCTTGTAAAAATCTCAACAATTTAAGTTATTAGCTGGTATCTAATAACAATTGGATACACAGTTATTACAGTATTCACATTTAGTTCTGACTCTGCCATGTGCTGGATCAGAAGTATTTTTTTCTGAAAATTTCCAGGTAACTTGCAGTTTAAGTTTTAACTTAAGCTTACAGGTTAAGTTACTTTTTTTGTTTCATGTCCATCACAATGGGTTCATACAAACTGCTTACATAACTTTTAATGGTATCATGCTGACATTGTAAATGACCAGGATGAAATATGGGGCAAAATTTTGACCTTAATCACGCAAAACTCTCACAGAAAGAGCTGAATAAGAAACAGCCAATTAAACAAAGAGAAATTTGAGATGGGAAGACCTATAATGTCATTTATCTATCTTTTTGTATCATTGACCATGGCATAATCACAGAATCACAGAATCACAGGGGTTGGAAGGGACCTCTGGAGATCGTCTAGTTCAACTACCCCGCCACAGCAGGGACACCTAGAGCAGGTTGCACAGGACGGTGTCCAGGCGGGTTCTGAATGTCTCCAGAGTTGGAGACTCCACCACCTCTCTGGGCAGCCTGTTCCAGTGCTCTGCCACCCTCAAAGTAAAAAAGTTCCTCCTCATGTTTAGATGGAACTTCCTACAGTCAAGTTTGTGCCCATGACCTCTTGTCTGATTACTGGGCACCACTGAAAAAAAACTGGTGCCATCCTCCCGGCACCCTCCCTTTAAGTATTTACAAGCGTTGATGAGATGCCCCCTCAGCTTTCTCTTCTCCAGNTGAATATGTTGAACAGGACTGGACCCAGTAATGGCCCCTGGGGAACATCACTTGTCACAGACCTCCAACTAGACTCTATGCCACTAATCACAATCTTCCTATGTTCCCTCAAGATAAGTTTTAAATGATTCAAATCATTCCATCACATCACTAGAGAGAGTCTTTTTCCTATCTGACAGACCTTGCATCTTGAGAATATCTCTTTGTTTTAATTATGTTTTTTTCTCAATTTAATCCTTTTGCTTCTGGGCTGAATTTTAACTTAATATATCTGTTATCAAAACAGGGAGAGGATTTTTTTTTTTTTCCTGTTGCAAACTGTGCATATAATTCAAACTCAGAAGACTAAGCAATAACACCTTGCAGGGCATTTTGGAGATATGTGTTTGGTATGGCAGACCTACAAGGAAGAAAAAGCAATTCTGAATATCTGGTCTCTTCCTAAAAATTTAGGTACTAAGAATCCAGTGAACTTTCAGAGAAATAAAAATTTTATGGGAAGGTAAATACAGTACTCTGAAGTTTCTCCTAGAGGGAAATCCAGTGACAATTTCTGTAATGGGGGCAGAGGAATCATACTTCTGTGACTTTCTCAAAGAGAAGGGGACTATCCAGTCACTGCTTCAAGAAAAGGAAAAATCACGGTGCACAACTATACAATTAAAGCTGTGATGCAGAGCACAAGTTTCATACTTTGTCTAGGGAATCAGGTTGCCTGAACTGGGCTCTTTTGGAGCATTGAAGTTCCCCCTATACCACCACAACAAGGACAGAGAACGTGAAGTTACTGAACTGCTCTAGATATGAGACAGCTATAGATATGAGGGTGCAGAAGAATCTTCTGCTAGGGAAGGAATACTGTTTTTAATGCTATTTGTCTCTCATATCACCATTTAGGTAGTATAGGTCAGAAGACTGTAAGTACAACACTTCAGGGAGAATTCTATTGTTTTAATGGAAGGTAGAAACTTTTTTAAAATTAATTTAAAAAGAGGGGGAGAATTGTACTGGTAATAACGGAGTGCTTTTTAGAGAAAAGACCATCTGGTGGTGAGAAGAATGGTATTGTATTTTACTTATATAGCTCTCCTTTGGAAATATGACCACAGGAACTCTTCCAAAAAACAAGAAGCAGATGATGTGGTGAGAGTTCAGGTATCTCTCCGAGAAAAGCTCTCATGTCTAGAAGGAGTTTTCTTTAGATACTTCAGACAAAACGGATCTTTCAAACTCTTGAAATATATTCAGCTTGAATCAAGTACTCCATTTTGTCAAGGATTTTACAGGCATTTTAAACAATATTTAAGACTGAATCACAATTTTGGTTTTTATATATATTGTCAGTTCCTCTTAATTTATTTAATTCCTCTCTGAAATAAAGTAATCTTGGGTGACATTCTTCAGCCTTTGTTTATGCATAAAAAGTGACCATCCCATGTTTCAAAAAGATTTTTATTTGCTATTCATTTCCTCATAGGCTAAAAGCAAGCAACCTAACCCCATCCCAGAGGTTATTTTCAAGGCATAAATAGCTAGCTCCATAACTTGCATCTGGTGTTAGGTACAAATGTATTTGGTTTACATATTCTGCTCCCTGTTCTGTTTAAAAATAGCTCAAAAAATTAAGTTATTTCATGAATAAGAGTAGAACTTTCAGCATTTTTTTAAATCATTACTTGATATACATGCCGGAAATTGCACTATTTATTTTTACACTACAGACCACTCAAGTCCAAGTATTAGAGATAAGAATAACTAAACAAATTTAAAATAAAATCCGATGTGTCACTGAAAAGTTTTTATTACCCTGGGCTTGGAATTATCTCAAACTCCAGACAACTATATTTCAAATATTCACACAAAATGCAGTCATGTACTGTAGCCTTTATTCAATAAAGCCAAAAAGACTTTGCGAAGGAACTATTTCCCAAAGAACTTTCATTAAAACAGAACAGCCTTTCAGTGAAGAATTTTTTCCTTTTCAAACTTTAGTAGCACTTTTTGCATCACAATTGACAATTTAAAAAAATGTTTAAACTGAAATGTCAAATTACGTCAAATGATGCTAGGGCATCCAATTGTTACAAAGTTTTGCTTTTAGCCCTATCTGTATCTAATGTTTACCTTTTGATATCTCTGCTGGCTTTTTGTCTTCCAACCAACGCATGCTGCCATCCATACATAGTAGCCAGTTGGTGGCCCTGAAGATTTACTAAATGTGGTTGCTGTTCTCTTTGTCATTCTGCCCTGGGCTGTCATATGTCAGGTACCCGAGACCCATCTAAACAATTTGCTACTCATGGCTGGGAAGGAGCTCTGAAAAAAAATCCTTTTTACTCTTTCCTTCTTTTCCCACAGTGTATAATGAGGTCTTAGCTATCTTTCACTTGCATTCAGTCCTGGTAGAGCAGGACAGTACTGGTAATATAACCAGAAGCCTCACTTGTGAGATTTTAAACCCCATTCCCAGAGCAGAAGGCTTAGATAACGTCTGGTGTCCATCCAAAATGAAATGAATCTCCTAAACTTTTGGATAGTTTTGTTCATTGTGAATATAAATGTGCTGTAGTCAACCAGTTAATATCCTACTTAAACAAAGTTTACTTAATAAAAAAAGACTTTAATTATATACAGCTGTATACCATTAATATTCTTGGATAGAGCTTTCTTCATACAGGAAGATAGAAAGTAAATGAACACGACATGACCTAAGACAATACATAACTGTTTCCTTAGTTCCAAAAATGCATTTATTGATTTTGTTTTCACCATGGTCAGAATAATACAAACATTTGTCAGCTGCATCCTTTAGCACTCAGCCTAGGCAGAACTATTAAAAGTAACTCTTATAGATTCCACCACAAACAAAATGTTGTTGCAGTATATACCATTACATCCCTTCTTCATATATACAAATAAATATAATCTTCACAGAGTAGCGTTAGCAGTGTCAGGATACTTCAGTTGCTATTGGTAACAATAGGGATGATAATACTTTAGGGATGAATTATGTATTAATTGTTTTGTTGAAAAAATGGAGATGAACTTTATTTATGGCTGGGTTTCTCTAAAAGGGTTACAAGGGTTGCTCTTTTATTGTACATGCCAGGTTTTCAAATCAATATTTATACATTTTCCCCAATGCTAATGCAACCCTATCCATTTGTTAAAATAAACAATAAAACCTGACCTATTTACAGTGCTCTATGTATGTTATACCAGCTATTCTATAAACACCACTGTAAAGAATTAACACTATGGATTCAGCAGCATAATTTACCAAATATGCTGTATGAAAATTAAAGGCCTTGTTCTATGGTCCTTTCATGGATGTAATATTCTGAAGTGATGTGAAAGTCTGCATGAGAATGGGTTACTGGACTGTACAACATAATTGTGGTCCACAGAAATTTGGAAACTAATTAGAAACTTGAAAATCCAGAGTCTCAAGGATCAGGCCAGATTCTCTGCTAACGTCCAGCAGAAGTAGCTCTTTTGAATCCAAATTTATACCTTCTGAAGATGTAATTAATGCCTATGAGAATATATCTCCATTCTAAATTGCTAGATTTCTTAATACTCTTCCCATCACTCCTCAACTTTGACCCCACAGAATCACTGTCTACTGAAAGGAGAGGGTTTTTTAGCCTACATGGCTCATTCATCTTTAAATCTTTTCTTCGATCTTCTTTTCTTTTTAAAACCAAGACTGCTGACAACTACACTGAGTGTTAGCTGAGTAAGTAGCCTTAATTTATCTTGTTAGAATCTGAGCCCCAACCACCAACCTCATTTCACCTCAGACCTTTTCCCCACATTTATTAAAAATGACTTATGTCTCTCTCAGACAATTTGCATAGAAAAGATATGTCAAGTGCATAAATGCAACAGATCCTATATTCAATACACCTATATCACAATTTTCACTATCTCTTAATATTAAAAATTAATTTTAGATACATAATGAGAAAAGTGTTTATAAATAAGAACAAACCGTAAGTAGCTGTATTGGGAAATTCCATTTTGCACAATGTAAGAATATGCAGATGTATAACAGTGAGACTAACTGATTCTTCTGTCATGTCTTTGTGCAAAATAAGACCAATTGCACTGACCACAACTGAATCTAGAACAGATTTTGATTGATATATTTGAAATTATAGACTCAAAGCTTGAAAACTAATTTCTAGGACTAGACATAACTTTGGAAATAGGTACATATCTGTCTCATAGGCCATGTATTTAGTATCATCTTATCCTTAAAGGAACTTTAAATACGTATTTTTAAAAAAATCAGCTGTTGATTACTGCACCAGTAAAACATGTACAATCATATACTTCTCTGTTGGAGTTAATGGGAGTGTTACTTCAACAGGGAGTGTTAATCTATATTCTGCAGGAACGTAAACCCGGCAACTAAAACATACTGGCAAATTCCACAAGCAGAGGTCTAAGGTCAAAAGACATCTTTACAATAGCCAAGACTGAGCTTCATCCTACCTAACTTTAATTGCTGCAAGTTGGTCTAAGTCACCATAGAAATCAGAATGCCTGGACAGAGGTTCATCTTTCATAACACTAGTGTCAAAGACAAATGGATAGATTGCCGTTTGGATGCTTGAGTCGCCCCATTGACTATCAAAGAGCACAAACGGATGTTTTCTACTCATTATGTTAGTTTAAGATAACTGAAACTGGGTGATGAATCCAGCCCTGACCCTCGCCTCTTGAATATTGAAAGCTCTGGAGTTTTACACATTTCCTATTCCAATAGAGGGAATTACTCTTTTACTGAGGGAACACTAATGAGTAACGTATGGTTGAACTAAAGATGACTTGTCAAACATACAATATTTCCATTATAATACTCCAAGCCTGTAAGTAAAGACTTGACTGATATCATGTAAGGACCAGGTTTAGCTCTTAGGTGAACATGCACAATTCCCTGCAAGCCCAAAAGAAACTGGCTGCTCCACCTGAGGAATGGCACAAGCAGCCCCAGTCCTGCAACAGCACCATCATTTATGGACTAAACTATTAGCAGACCTGCATGGACAGATGCAAGATAGGACTGATATTGAAGGAGCAGATGTTTAAAGATACTGAACATCTCAATTCCTTTGGTAAATGATAGCCACTGATTTAATGAAGGATTTAATGAAGACCAAATGGTTTTGATATGTACATAGGCACAGTTTCTATTATAAGTGAATAAAAAATTACTTGTTTGCTTTTTCTTCTTGGATACCAAATACGGCCCTTAAGAAAAGACCACTATCCTCAGACATAACTACTTTTATTGCTAGTATTTAGGAAATATGAGGTGAATAAACACAAAAAGAAGTTTTAAGAGTCCCCTTAATTCTCACTGCTCTCATTGTATTTCCTTTTTTTAAAAAAAAGATAGCGTTCAACCTTCTGGCTAAAGTTAAATTTAAAGATGCATTTAAGATTAGTTTTTAGGAAAGTAAAGTGCATAACTTATTTGAATTGACTGCTGATAAAAATCCCTTCGATATCTCTTAGTATGCACTCTAAACACTTGACGGGAAGGAGAAGATACAAGTGCTCCCTCACTGTACCAAGAAGAGGCTGGATGCGCTCTGACGTTGCTGTCCCACATGCTACAGTTGACAAGATTCCTGTATTATCTGTTCTGTAAGTGGAGCTCTCACACTTATCATTGCAGGAGCTGTCACTGTTACTTTTTCCCATATCATATTTAAGGAGACTGCTTAAGATACCCTCTTCTTCCCCCAGTTTAACTGTGGAATTAAACATGGTTATTTGTATTCACAATTGACATAGACGGAATAGGGAAAGATAAAATTATTTGTAATGTTTGCTACCGGAATCTCTTTGTGATTTGCTGTGCAGTAACAACATCATCAGGTTTTATATACTTATATATTATATATATATATAAGCAATTAGCCAAATTTGGAACAGCCCATTTCTTTCTGTAATCAAAAAAAAATGCAAAAAAATATGTACACGAAAACTGGAAGAAAAGAATCACAAGAGTATCCAGCAGCCTTTACAGCTTTGATGATGTAGATTCTCTAGCTATAGAAAATCGAGTTATACATAGCTAGTTAAGAAATATTTAATAATATCAGTCTCAGAAATGTTTCTGACAAACAACTGAATAAGGGTAAATGAAAGGATAGGGCTGTCTGTATTATTCAGGACTTTCTATTATGGTTACAGTCCTTGCTGGTATATTCCAACCATTTGAATTAACACAGAAATACAGATTTGTCTAGGCAAATGAAATTAAGTCTAAAACAATCTCAGAAATTAAATACTCTGTCTCTTATAGTTCCTCTAAAGGGCATTATAAAGCGCACTTGTCTGAAATGTTATTTAGCTATCTGAAATACTTTTGTATCAATGGAATTGCTCAAAAATTAGAAAGCTGGCAAATCATTCTGTGTAAGTTTAGACAGTTCATTGTTTTTGCTTTATCTGATAATTTTTGTGACAGTTGTGACTGTATGAATAGTTTGGGTTTGGTCATTATTCAGTATTCCAGCCTTTTTTTGAGGTTTTTTTTTGAACATTTTATTTTTCTTGTCTTTGTCTTTTTCCCTGCTATTTCTGTGA
>VYXH01003176.1:9071-23666 GCA_013397275.1 Burhinus bistriatus
AGGTCCTATGGTTCTGGCTCTTGTAGTCCTTATTCCTACCGGTACAGCAGGTACCGCCGTGGCAGCTGCGGGCCCTGCTAAATCCTACAGAAAAATCCCAAGTGAGGTATAACTGACAGATGAGATGCGATGGTTTCACAGCTAAAGAGTTCTGAGCCTCCGTTGTTCTGTTCCAAGACCATGGAGCTGTACCCCTTCAGCCCCTTTTGAAATTCTCCTCCTAGCTTCTACTTACAGTTTCTGCCTTAATGCTTCTCCTGTCATATTTCCAAATTGCCTGGGGTAAATATGTAACAAAGTTGCTCAAAATGGTTCCTGTTTGTGCAATCAACAGCCAAGACCCAAGAAGGAAAAAAAAAAAAAAAAAAAAAGGAAAAAAAAAAAAAAAAAAACAAAAAAAAGAACATCACCCCTCCCTGGNAAAAAGGAAAAAAAAAAAAAAGAATCAATCACACGGAACTGTATCCCTGCCTGGAGAACAGTTTCATACTTGTTGGAGGCTCTGAAAATGTATTCTTTTCCTCACTGTCATTAAACATTTATTGCATCAAAGTTGCCATGTTCCAGTGTTCTTTTCTCGCGTTTTTACCCTTGTTATTTTACTTAGGAGAATTCTAACCTGTGCAGCTCTCAGTAATGGTCTAAACAATGTAGATGTATGTCCTGCCCCAAAAAATCAGGGATTTCAAATGGACAAAAGCAGTGGGAAGCCCTCAGCACAGAAGGAACCACTGTCCTGCCCTCCCCATTTTTCAGATAAAAATTCTTGACATTTTTGAAGAAATTGGCTCTTGGTTGTACATCCACTGGTTACAGATTTGTAGTGGCAGAGAAATGAAACACTAGATTACTAATTTTAAAGTCCTTCCTAAAAACACTAGTCTTTAGTAAGAATTTTTTCCCCGATAAGTCTGTAATTCATCTCCTTGAACTTCAGGTTCTCACTCAAATACTTGAACTCTGTCCTCAGTAATAGTCTCTGCAGAAAGTTGGACTAATTTTCTGTCAACTCCTTAAAGAAAGGAAGCTTTCCAGACAATTACACTATGTAAATCTGAAATGTGGGTTATGGTCTTTCTGTATAATCATGAAATCTGAGGATGCTTTTTTGACAGAAAACCAGCAACTCCATACAGCTACCCCAAGGGCTGATTTGTCTGTGCCAGTAAGAACAGCCGGAACAGACAGAACAGAGTTATGGCACCTGGAAAGCTTAAAAGGTAGAAAAAATGATAACCCTGTACATATATCCTCAATGCTGTTGTTGTGTTTCCCAGCTCCTCCTGAATGGGAAGTCCTCAGAAGAGAAACCCATTTCAGCAGCTCTGACTTTCAGCCTCTCCCTCGATATTCCTCATCTAAAATGTCCATTAGATAGAGATAGTCTACCCACCTCTGGGGAAGCTCTTTGCTTTGTTGCAGCTCCTCCAGCCCTCTCCCTCTCAGCAGCTCCGTGCCAATACACTTCACCACTCTCTCTCCACCTCCCTAAATGCCTTCTGACTCAGGACCACCCCTCCCACCTGAGGGCCTCATCTGCCATGCTTTTCCCCATAATCTGCTTTAAATTCAGCCTCAGGTAAGCCACCAGCTCTGCTGCTGCTATGATCAGTGAAGGTGTCCAAACGGCTTGTTGGGGAATGGAGGGTTCATGTGGTTTCTTTCTAAACAGAATGGTGTTATTGTAACCCAGGACAGCTGGGGAGGGAGGATCCCAGCTGGGGAGGGAGGATTCCAGCTTCCAAATGTGTGCCCTGAGTGTGACAAAGGGTGGCTGACTTCACTGAGAGCTGGGCCATTTCAGCTTTGTTTTTGAAGTCTGAGCCTCGTCCTATGTAAGGATGTGAGTTTTCCCCATCTACAGAGAGTACAGTTGCATACGCATAGCAGAAGAAATTAAAACTAAAAGTTGATTTGTTTGATGCAGAGTAGAATCACTTTAATGAGAAATAAACATTCACAGAAAAGCATTGTAGAATATCAAGAATATGCATCAGAGTGCAGGCAATTCCTTCCATAATTGTTCTTCTTTGGCTGGACAGTGAAGTACCATTTTATAAGAATACAAATTACTTGTTTTACCCCACCCATTTTGCATATAGATGGAAAAAAAGCCTAAAAGACCATGAGTAAAGGGTGAAGAAATTAAAGACGTGTTGTGTGCTCCCAGCTCCACTGCAGTGGGGTGGCAGTGATCAAGACTTCACAACATCTCCTTTGGGACCACTGCTGTGGATCAAGATCGTATCTCGCAGTTGCCGGTTATTCCTTATTCAGAGGAGATTTCTGCAGGATTTAGCAGGGCCCGCAGCTGCCTCGGCTGTACCTGTTGGACCAGTAGGAGTAAGGGTTGCAAGAGCTAGAGCCATAGGGTCTACCATAGCCATACAGACCCCCGTAGCCCAGGGAGCCGTAGCCCCCATAGCCCCCATAGCCCCACAGACCCCCGTAGCCCAGGGAGCCATAGCCCCCATAGCCCCACAGACCCCCGTAGCCCAGGGAGCCATAACCCCCATAGCCCCCAAGGACGGGTGCTCCAGAGGATCCCACAACTGAATCCTGGGGGAAGGAGCTGAGGATGGGGCCGGGGAAGGTGACGACGACGGGAGGTGGCTGGATCACAGTGGTGGAGTCAGGGCACTGACGGACACACGGCTCGTTGCAGCTGTCAGCGAGGGGCTGGGGGCGGTAGACGCCGCAGGCGGAGGGGGAGCACAGGTCGTAGCAAGACATCTCGCAGGGATGGAGGTAAGCTGCAACACACGCTGATGATTAGGCTACACAGAAGACAAAGACTTCAAAATTGATTGAAGAGTTCGCATTAAAATAATGAGTCAAATACAGGATTTTGAGTAAATAAATTGATTTTCACTTTGCAATCATCATCCTCATTTTTCAAAAAACAGATTTTTTGAAATTCTCTAAAAGATGTCTGCACATACAAAAACATATGGGAAATATTATGCCTAGCTCTGAGAGCGTTGTCCCTCATGAACATCTTGCAAAGAACTTAGCTATATTTCTACAGATTAAACTGAAACTGAGAAGCAAGAGCAGAGAGCGCAAAGTGACTTTGTCCAAGGGCATTTGATGAGTCAGTAGGAAAACTTGGATTTGGGTTCAGCAGGTTTACATGAGATGTAGTTTATATATAACTTAATTACAGTAGCTTCTTCTTCCCACTCATCCCAATTTGCTGAGAGCTGTAGGAACAACAGATTATGGGATTGTCACTGCCTGGATTGCTCAAAAAGCCATTTGACAAGAGAATAAGGGACAGATGGTAGTGTTGTTATCCCAATTCCCACCTGTGCAGCTGCTGTATTGATACAGTCTGGACAATTTTGATAAAATAGCATTTTAGTCCCTACTGTCTTTCAAAAAACTCATTTCAAATTATTATTCCCAGGACAAACCAGTACTCCTTGGTAAAGCCAAGAATTCAGCCTATATTCTGCCCTCTAAACTTAGTTATTTTCTCCAAGGGTAATTTTACTCTTCTCCACTCACTATGTCCTGCAAGTCCTTAGCTTGGTTCTGGGGAAGAATATGAAACCAGGAAAGTAGAGGAAACCAGAAGACAGACACACAAAGCAAACCAGGGCAACACACACAACTTTCTCAGATGCATAGCTCGTTCATCTCAGGTTGCATGAATGGCTGCAGTGGTGACGCCCTTATTGAATGTTGAACCTCATATACAAATCTTGGAATAGGTTAAATGCATGGAGGTAAGAATCATAGAATATCTCAAATTGGAAGGGACCCATAAGGATCATTGAGTCCAACTCCTTGCTCCTTGCAGGACTACCTAAAACTAAGCCAGGTGACTAAAAGCATTGTCCAGTTGCTCCGGGGTACAGTGTTTCTGACACTGAGAACTCCAGAAAGCCCTACACACCAAATAGGCATATCTGCCACCCCAGAGCCACTGTTAGAATCTTTGTCCCAAGGCGATACAGATACACTCAACAGTATGGCTGGTGGACATCAACTGAAGCTGAAATAAGCAATAAAAAGATACATTGATAGCAAGCGAGAAGAGTCAGACTTACCCAAGTCACCACGAAGTCAAGGGAAGTGTTTGGAAGAACTGGGAGAGAGAAGAGCTTTTATATAGGAGCAGCTGGAGGTACAGGGTCAACATTGGTTGCCCGTCCCAATTTCAAACACGTGTAACCCGCTGAGATGATGAAATTGCTGTGTTCATTATTGGAGTTTATGAGTCCTTTCAAATTTGTTTGTAGTAAGGACCTAAACATTACTTCAGATTATAGTGAATTCTTTCATCTTGTGACGACTTGGGGAAAATTAATACCAGGCATTATTCCAATCACTTCCTTGAAATTACAACAGAAATTATTAAGCCAGCTCCTCTTGTATTAACTTAACACCTGGAGAGTGTCACATGGGTTCATCAGAATTACAAACTGCTGTCATAGATGGGATTTTTGTTTAAGTACATATAATTCACATTACAACCTGCCCGGACAGAAGTTAAAGACTATCAATGTGATATGCAGAAAGGCTGGGGGTGTTTTCTGTGTGGTTTAGCTTCCCCACCTTCAGTTGAGGGACACAGCACCCTTGGGAGTCGATGATGTTTTCCAATAGTATTTGACATGGGCTGCAATGGGCACAATTGAGCTCAGAAGAGCAGCAGCAACTCCAGGGACCTACAACGTATGCTTCGGACTCTAAATAGGGCTTATGTGGAGACTGAGATTTAACCTTGAGCAGAAAAAATGGTGAAATCCTTCATTTTGGAGTGCTGGGAACTCTTCATGCAGATATGAGCTGAATAATTTTCTCCATCCATCCGTCACTCAAAGCATTGTACTCTCTTACAGAAGTGTGTAGGACTAAGTCTGCAGAATTTCACACAGGACACGGTGAGGAAGCCTTTATCTTCCTCAGGCTTGCTTTTGTTTTTTAAGAGATAAACAAGGAATGAGTTTCTGAAGTTAACTAAAGCTACAAAGGGATTGGAGATCCCAAAGAGACTTTTTCCAGGTGTTGTTGGCTTGATGTTGTCAGTACCAAAGATGGTATATTGAGAATATTTAATAGGCCTGAGGAAACCTAAGCTTCTTCAGTATGAATGGATCCCCTGGTGCAAAAATTGAAATGTAACAGAAGTGCTTTGAATTATTGACTTTGATTCTTAGGAATTCATGACCTCCTGTAATACACTATTGTTGCTGCAAGCCATGAGCCCAGAACAGGGCTGAGCTGGCAGTTTCTGCAAACGGGGAACAATTATGAACTGGGAATGCACCAAGCAAAACAAAGGCTGGTTCTTCCCTTGTTTACAGATGTGTTATTTTAATACTGCAGACTCTATGTCATAGATTATCTCTAAATTATGAGGTGGGTTTCTTAGCCTTTGAGGTGGTTAGAAGTTTTTTTGGACAATAATATTTTCGAGCTTCCAGGGAGCGAGTCTTTTCAAATGCCGCAAACTATTCACTAATGGTTTGAGAACGCATTCTTACAATTAGATTAAAGGCATGTATGTGGACTTAGGTGCCTAGCAATTATGGAATGACATCACATCAAAATATGTAAGTCAAGGTATTTGTGTCCTTGGTATAATCAGTTCATGGCTGAATACTGGGGATTTGTGCATCTTTTCAACGTGTAAGTATAGAATGAAATATAAACTTTTAAATAAAATACAGCATTTCATAAGCTGTATAATCGGTGTAGCTTTATCATTTTCAGTTGCACATCAGAGCACAGAAACAGAGGATTTGATTCTTTTCTTGAGATGTTGCAGTTCTATCTATGATCAGACTTTATCCATGTAAATGATTTCTCTGCCTCTACCGTGGGGTATCTCCAGATAGCTTTCGAAGCTGCCACCAGCCACGTTCCATTTAATTTCGTTTCTCAGTAGTCTTCAATACTGCCTGATCTGAAGATGGAACTAAAGACAAATCCCTGAAGGTTTTGTGTCGGGAGACAGAACACTGGAAAACGTGGGTGACAAATGCCTCACAAAGAAAGTGCCTTGCGATATTGAGAACAGAAAGGGTAAGGATTAGTTTGCCTCTAGACTCCAGCCTGGGTTGAAACACAGTGAGAAAGTCCTGTTAGAAAAATCTGAGTAGTTTAAAAGGATGTTCTATCTCTGCATTTTGCTTAAAGTGGTCCCAAGGACTTGCTAGCATTTGAGAAAAGGACAGGAAGGGTAATCTGTGGCTGAATGCACGACAAAGCAAGCAAGAGGTATTTCCCCAAGTCCCTCTTTCATTAGATGAGGGTAGCATTGTGTTCAGGAGCAAAAGCCACACAAGAGAAAACCATTTAAGCGCCACAAGATGTTTTCTGTGCCTTCCTTTGGGTGCAGTGTTGGTCTCATGTTAAGTAGCTGAGATTGCAAATGATAAAGATAAAAATGATGACCCCCAAAGCTGCTCTAACAAGCTCCATTTTATCTCCAGGTATCTTACAGCCTGGATTTAATGGAAAAATCTCTGCACATCAGGTGGCCACAGCCACACAGTGAGCAGCCAGGTTTTGCCATTAATAATGGAGAAGCTAAGGAAGAGCGTTAGTGTAATTCTTGTAACGCCAAGGATGCGAATGGAATGATAACAGGAATGAATATGACATGTAACCATCTGAGATGAAAGAGGCTTCTATGATGAAATGCACCTATCATATTTCACGAGACTTCGAACCAACAAATAAACAAATAGTCAGCAAAACTTTGAGGACCTACGTGTCATATTAGTTTTGGGTTTGCCCCAATTATCCACATGCACAAATTGCACCTTAGGTGATCTCCATGATCTTGGGAATTGTATAAAAGCTCTCCCAACTCAGGGCTCTTCATTCCACCTTGCTTGCTTTATTCACCTCCGTGAAAAAGGTAAGTATCATTCTACATAATGTCTTTGCTAAACTTTGAGTATCTCTTTTCTGCTGGTCTTAATTAAGGTTGGAATCATCCATAAGTATTCCAGGATTCTTAATAATGTTGAATTATTTTGCCATGATTTTTTTTTTCTTATTTGGTGTTGGACATCCATGTAATCAGGTTTAAAATGGTAAGACTAGGTTTTTCAAAAATTATTGTTTCCTGTTAACACAAAGTTGAGCTATCAAAGCAGCTTCCAAAACAGCAACAGAAGGCTTGTTCAATCGCTAGGAATTTTTTAAGGATTTTGGATGTAAGTTTTTTATATGTGTCTACGTGTATGTATGTATTCGTTGAGGAGACAAGCTTAACCAGAAAGAAGGTAGAAGTATTGTTTAAAGAAGTATTGGAAAGCAGAGATGAAACTAGGAAATCCTAACCTACCCTTTACATTGTCCTTGCTTTGAGCAGGGAGTTGGACTAGATGACCTTCAGAGGTCTCTTCTAATCTAATTTTTTATTGGTTCTAGCAGGGAAAAAAAATTGTTCACAAGTGGTATTGATTCCTAGTTCTTCCATGGGTTTTCTTTTAGATCAGATCAGATCCTACGGAGAAAATCTTTCTGAAGATCTCAGATCCCAGCATACTTATCTGCAGTAGAAACCTAGCCCTGGTTATCTGAGTGTACCAGTTTCCCATCTGGGAAACCAAATAATCTTTTCACCCACCCTGTGACTCTCAAGCTACTTTGCAAACACTTCAGGGCAGGGAATGTCTTATTTAATCCATATTTAGAGCAGGTTCAGCATCCTGGCAGCATGATTTTAGGTGTTGCTTCTGGAAGCACGTTACAAGTCAATATGCCAGAGTTGTTCTTCCAGCTACCCATTAATTTACTACATGAGCTTCGCTGGTTGGCAGGTTACGCTGCTTTGTTTTTGCTAATATAAAACAAACACGAAACAACCTTTTTGACACAGACATTGTAAGGGTGGCTGCATAGTATAGTAAAAGTAATTTGCAAAGTAAAGTGCTGGATAATATTTTTGCAGAGTTTGACAGTGGGGTAGAAGAAAGAATTGCTTTTTAAAGGGAACCAAGTAAAAGAAATTAGGAATGACACCATTAGAAGCGATGGCTACTCAGAGTGCAATCTGGGTAATGCTGAGTTACAAAAGGGAGAGATGTCACATGGAAAGTACTAGAGAAGGAAAGACAATCGAGACCTGAAAGATAAAGCCATTGTTCTAGTCCATGTGTCCAACTTTCAAACTCTTTTTCCTAATGAATTTGTGTCTTTCCTTTACTCATCAGCGTGTGTTGCAGCTTACCTCCATCCCTGCGAGATGTCTTGCTACGACCTGTGCTCCACCTCCGCCTGCGGCGTCTACCGCCCCCAGCCCCTCGCTGACAGCTGCAACGAGCCGTGTGTCCGTCAGTGCCCTGACTCCACCACTGTGATNCACAACAGGAAAATCCACTGAATAATGTACAAGTGAAAAACAAAACGCAGGTTCCGCAGTGAGCAGAGGAGTGACAGCTTTCTGAAAGCGCTCACAGATCCTGCTCAGTGCAGTGCCTTCTGCACGCTCCGCGCCTCTCCTTCTTTAACTTTGAATTCTCTCCTGTTATCTTCATGGGTTCGATTCCTTGCTACCTTCTACTTTATCATACTTGTGACTGAATGCAGTGAGATATTTAACAGCATCTTTCAAAATGCATTTGGCTGACATCTTGGATATACATTCTTGATACTGCAATACATTTTTGTTCTTTTCATTCTCATTAAAATTCTGTTGCATCATTTAAAATAAGCGTGTTGTGGTTTTGTGGTCTCATCCATTCTGAATTTGCCAGCTTTTCTGGATAAAGCTGCCTGTTGTACATGTGGCTGCAACAATATTGTGCAAACCCTGCCCACATAGTGAAAGTCTCCACGAGGAGCCCTTGCTAGGCCTGTTTCACCGCTGAATTGCAACAACATGGTCACAACACGCTGGCCATAGATGAGCAGCAGCCTTTCCTACACATCACTTTATTAGACTCCCCCTTTATAAGCTTGTGAGATAATTCTTTGAACTGCAAGTGGCTCTTCACACTCTGAAAATTAAGCTCTTGCTTATTCCACTGCAGACTTTGAATCCGACATTGTACAAATAATTTTACCACCGCAGCTCTTAATGGAAGACTGGTGACTGATATTACATGAGGTTCAGCTTCTGTGTTTCTCTTGCACAGACCAGCCTAGATCCATGCTATTAAGCTGTCTTACTCTCTAAAATTCTATCTGTGTGCAGATGAACTTCTTCAAAACCACAATAAGGACCATGTGCGTGATTTCACAGTATATCTGATTGAGTTCCTGGGTTTGGGACTTCTTTGGTTCTGTTTAAGTTATGTACATATGAAATATAAATAGAATTTGTGTAAATATTATATAGGTAGCCTAAACTCGAACAAAAATGCTGCACTATACATGGCTTATCTTTTTAGGTTATCAGTAAAGCATGTAACCGTCTCCTGATTCAAGCAGATGTTTATCTCGCAAGATAGCTTTCTTTATGTGGTTCAGCTGCCAAAAGATCTTAGGCTACGTATTTTTCCCCAGTAAGAAGTATGGTGAAGCATAATGCACCGGTGTTCAGAGAACATCCGACCAGAAACTGAAGGCGGAATATGAAGAAAGAAAGGCAAGAGCTGCTGCGCATGCCCGACTCCACTTTCTGTAACCAAACAGTGCATACAGCACATTTCCCAGTGCTCGTTACCTAAATAGTCAGCTATAAATCTGCCCTTTATTTGTTTTTATTTAGTTGTCTTTGGTAAATTGAACCTCTTCCAGCAAGACCCACAGCTTCCACAGTAGTATCCAGTATGAAAGCAACAGCCAGAAGGGATGTTCTGCTTGCTGCCAAGACCTGAACATCTGTAAGAAAATCTGTTGTGATAAAGACTACCACAACAAAAGCTCCCATAGCAAAAGGAGCCCTTAAGTATGGGTGCTAACAGAGATCCCGTATGCTGTCCTGAAGGAAGGAACTAAGCATCTGGGCTGTAAGGTGGTGACAACGGATGGTGGCTGAGCCACTGCCCTCAGGTCAGGGCAGTCAGCTCCTTGTAGTTAATGGCACTGGTGTTGGACAGGAATTGGCCAACTGGAAACATGACTAAGCATAAGCGTAACACAGCACAAATCCCCCTGGAACAGGAAGAAAAGCTTAGCTCTCATGGAAATGGGAAAGGCACAGCAGTCTGGATCCTCTGCAACACTAATTTAGTTCCAGATCCAGCCCACCTAATTGTAGCCACCCCACCAAGATCTACTTACTGCCATGGATATGTTTCCTCAAATTTGTATAAGCCTGTAAGAAAAATTATTTTTAAGTGATGGTTAATTATTGCTTAGTGGAAACACAGGAATAAAGAAGGTCACATGCTTCCTCAGACAGTTGGAAGACCAAGTAATTAAGTATGAAGAGGACATATCCTCCGTCAATCACGGCTGCAACTGCGGCTATTGTGGTGCAAGAGGACAGAGAAGGTTCTAGGGCTACAACCTGGGGTTTGTTATCTGCTGTCCTGGTTTGAGGCAAAACAGCATCAATTTTGTTCAGTAATTTTACTTTTTAGCTAGGCCTCTTCTAACCGCTGAAATGAGCAGCACACTGTGCAGAAATCTGTTGGCTCTCAGAATGATCGGACCCGTGTTTACAGTTGATGCCAAGGAATGGGATGCAGCGAGGCTCCTGCTTATCCTTATTGCTATCACAACCAAGGGCAGCCAAATTTGTTGTTTGCCCCATTTGAGGGTCGGAAGCAGAAAAGGGTAGAGGGGTCACACCTGTGGGGAGGAGCGGACGGGACAGGTGACCCAAAACTGATCCACAGGGTATTCCATCCCATCTGCCTCATGCTCAGTGTAAAAGCTGAGGGATCAAAGGGTCAGGCCTCTTTCTTCAACAGCCGGCATCCGAGGAGGAATCTGTTCGTCTGCCTTTGAACGCAGTCCTGAATCCAGATCCAGAATCCAGTTCCTGTCTGTCATTCAGTCCAGTCTGGGACTTCCCCAGTGTCTGCTGGTGACATGATTGTCATCCTGGGAGCTTGATACAGTTTTGTGTATATTTCATTATTTTCTTTGATTTTATTTTATTATTAATATTTCATTAAAGTAGTTTAGCTCCTTCTAAACTCTTAAGTCTCTTTTTCTCCCTCTCTTGCCTCCCTTTGAAGCGGAGCAGGAGAGAGAGAACATCTGTCATTCCGCCTGATTGGGCCAGTCCGGCTCAAACCACGACATCTGCTTAGCAGATTATAACCCTGAGATTTGAACTAGTGGAGAGCAGACAGCTCCTATACCATCCATGGTGGAAAATACCAGTTTAGACCTTAAAACCTGCATATAACATTGCCTCCTCGTAAATGACAAAGGAGGACTAACTTCAATTCCCAGAAAAACAACAGTTTGATATTTAGAAAACAGCTGGCTCTGGGATGAAGGCAGCGAGAGAAGTAAATACAAGGCTGCTTTCAGGAGGGACTTTTTATACATTTCCTCAAACTGCATGAAGAACTTGAGACTCCCATTAACACCAGCCCACATTTACCGCACATGGTTCACCTCAAAATGATGAAACAGTTTTGCTCAATATTTATGTTTATTAGTTGATTCAAATTCTCACGCAGCATGAAGTGCAAATTACAAAACAGATATTTCTTTCATCTTAGCACTTAAGTGGCAAGATGCATTCCTGGTAACGTTGCATTAAATATATGAGAATGACAGGAGGAATTATGCTGGCTTCATTTATTTACCTCTTCTTTTATTGGTTGACATAATGATGGTGGCTCAAATGTTAATCATAATTGCCATCTGCTTTCATATGCAGGTTTTCTTTCCATCCTTCCTTACCCATGCTAGATAAAGTGTCATTGATACAACACATGGTGTCCGTCTTGTGAAATCAGCAACCCTTATATGAAGTTGGAATTAAGATTTGGACAGGACCGTCCTGCACTTTTCAGGGGAAAAATCGAAAGATATATTGCAAAGTCCTTTTTAAAATCATCCAGACCCATGCCTTGTCTCCCACTACCCAGCTGTTCAGTTTCTTCCCATTTTAGAGGTAAATTCATTGGTCACAACAAAGGTAAACAGTTTCTTAGCCAGATTGCAGGCAACTTGTTAAATATAATTTTTAAGGAAGCTGAGCATGTGTTTTAAATGGAAAAAAAGTAGACCGCTCACAGTTAGACTAAGAAAGTGCTAGGAAAAGCTTTCAAAACATGAGAACAGAGGCAGATGTTGCAGATCTTTGTGCTAGAAACACTAAGGGGATGTGAATTAATACAACATCAGCACTGAAGGAGCTTACACACAAACTTAAACAAATAAATGGAAACCTAAATTATAAAAGAAAAATCAACTGAAATCCTAAGGTTAGAAATCATGAGCTGGTAAAGGGAATGGGAAGAGTGCACTTGAGCAGCACAATTTAATAACTATATTTCAAAATGCTGAGCTGCTTGAGTCTAACCACATACTTACATTACAATAGTGACGCACCACTTCATGCACAAACTACTAAGGAGGGTTTAGAAAGTGCTTAAAAACACACACAAAAAACATTTGAACACCCTTTGTGAGTATTATTGCTCTTGTGATCCCCTAGGGCCATCACAAAGTCTGGAAAAAAGAACCTCATCATTTAAATATAACTTCTGGTAGAAACGTTGCAGTGTTTGTTATTTAACAAACAACCGATTTGCAGGCAAACGATGATTTCTGAGGCTGGACCAGGCACTGGTTTATCACACAGAATTTTGGAATATGGGAATATGGGTGGGACACATCTCATCAAACCTTCCCTGTCTAAAAGCTGGGTGTTTCAGTTGGGCTTCTTGTCTCTCTCCATAGTCAATGAAAGCAAAATTGTTCTGTTTTGAGGGTGATACCAATTCTAGTAAGGTAAGCATCTGAGACGAGATGAATTGTCTCGAAGAAATTCTTGTCCCTCCCCACTAAGTACTGGGGAAGTCTGAGTAATTTCAAATGACAAGTCACTTGAAATCCTGGCAGTGAAAACTGGGCTCTGCAACAATGTGCACTCTGCAGGTGATGGCCTGCTCGTCAGGAAAGAAAGAAGAGAAAAAAAAATAAATAAATCCATTGTTGCAATAACCATTCCTTGGACAATTCCATCACTTTTCCTGCCACTTACCTAGCAAGTCTGGGAAGAAGCACTCAAAAATTGTTTCTGTGACGTCCTCCAGTGAAACTTTGGTTCAATTCCTTTGTAAGGTGAAGGAGTAGATCTGAGGGCAAACTACGGTCCGTCATAGGAACCAAAAGAAAGAGAAGATATAGACTGAATGAATGCAGTGGTGGACAGAAACATATAATTTCACAAAGAAATTCAGAAATTTGCACCTGCTTCACCACTGTCTTGTGTTAAGTCCTCCTTCGGCGCTGTGCAATGGCAACACAGCATAGCTAGGAACTACGAATCTGTTTGCATTTTCAGCCATTCTACATTGCGGAACCCATGAGATAATCTCTCTGTGCCTTTGCAGATTCCAGGTGAAAAATAAGGAAAAAAATACTGATATCTCTTCAGAGAAAACTTTAGCGTTTGGTTTAAGCACCGTTTCAGGTACTAAAATACTGTGTTTTCTGCCAGTCTTGCCAAGTAGCAAGGAAAATTCAAAATTTCTAAATCAAAGACCATTAGACAATGCCGATGATTACCATGTTTTGTGGCTGTGGGTGGCAAAAGGATCAGAAAGTGTCTTCCACCTCATGGAATATTTCATTGCAAAATGTGTGAGTAGATTAGATTAAAGCCTAGATCTAAAGCACTTAAATACAAACATGTATATGACAGTAGGTTATAACTCTGATTAAAATCATTACGGGAAGTTAATGAAGGAAGTGCTAACTAAATGGAACCAGTTTAATTCCTCCTGCAATGCCAGCGAGCAGGGTGGAATGATACCAGCAGCGAAGCTGGTCAATTAGGCTTCAAGATGAAAGAGAACCGGGAGCTGGAATGTGCATATCATGCTATTCAGAGATTTAGGGTGATTTTGCAAACAGCAAGCGAAAAGAGTTTCATCACTTTGGGAAGTTATACGTGCTTCAAATTTGGGCTGGTTAGTGATTATGACTTCATGTGTACAGTGTGCCTCAGACCCCCCAGGCAATCGGAGGCACTGTATAAAAGGAGCAGGTACACAGACCCATCCCATCTCCCTCTCCTGCGTATTCTCCTCTACATCAGGTAAGTCTGATGCTGTTTCATTTCTTTCTAAATGCCAGAATGCCTTTGCACTGGACCTTAGAATACTGTTCACCGCTACCACATTAGAGCTTTTAGGAGTATTTTTTGATTGTCTTTCTTTTTCTCCCCTTTTCTTTTTTTTTGGTATGTTGGCAAGTTGTGTTACTGGTAGGCTTTTGGAGTCAAGACCAGGGTTTGAGGCATTTATTTCACTGTAATTCATATTTGGGCATTCTTGTACTGTTAACGGATTGAAAATGTAGGATGGCATAAGCTTTAAAATGCAGAATTCTCCGGTACCATTTCAGTTAATGCCTGAATCAGAGAGACAAGGCCGTATCCTAACTTGTTTAATGACCCAGCTGAACAAAGAGCATTATGAACATGGGAAATTTATTGCAGAATAATCATAGAAACCCAGAAGGGACCTCAAAGACTATCAAGTTCCA
>VYXH01003177.1:0-17249 GCA_013397275.1 Burhinus bistriatus
CTATTAACTTGAGTTCACCTTGCTTAACTAACACGCAGGTTGCCTTCTCTCAGACTTGCTTCTGAGACCCTCAGTTGTTTCATTAGAAACAATTTCCGGAAGCTCTGTGATACCAGGCTGCTTCTTTCTGACACAGAAAAATATGCAACTCATCTGGCTGCTACAAAAACAGCTTTTCTCCTACACAGGTTACGACAGATACTACAATAAATATATCAATGTCAAGAAAGGGGGCCTTGGTGGTATCTCCATGGTGCTTGCTGGTTACGTTGTTGTCAGCTACATCTGGAGCTACAGTCACCTGAGTAAGTAAAAGCAGGATGGCTGAGGGTATAGTGCAGCTTGGAAGGTTGGTTGAGGCAGTAAAAACAATTAATCTGGTGCTGCTTTTAGAAATAAAATGAAAAACTGTGCTAACCATTGCTGCTTGAATCCAAGACTGTGGACAAGCAAACTTCTTTTAGCCATAGAGAACTTGAATGCTTTTAGCAAGTTATCGGGTAGCCGATATGTGCTCGGTGATGAAGAAAACTTAGATCTTGTTGCCTGTCTGACCTGACAGTACTTAGAAACTACATGTTCAGATTTTTAGAGTGCTTGCTTTTCTGTAATTTCAGGTGTGTTTTTTTTTTTCTTCTGATTTCAGTAAAATTAACTTGCTTTACTTTGAATGATACAGAGCATGACCGCCACAGGAAGTACCACTGAAGGACAAATTTCAGCAAGTGAAGGTACAGCTCTTGAACAGACTTGGCTACTGGAACAGTTAACCTGACAGAAGACATCCAAACTATTCATATTAAAATCTGTACTATTATGACCAATAATAAAGTGCATACACTTTACATTTACTGAGCTGACACTCATACCTGACTTGTTAATTGTACTGCGCAAGTGAGTTTGTCTTTTTAAGAGTTTACCCCTCAAGGATAAGTTCAGAGATGGTTGGGAAAGCGCCTGCTACTTGGGTTGCATTATGAACTGGGGAAACTATTACAATTGATTCCTATTTAACTGTTTGATAAAAGTAAAAAGCATTGGATTGCTTCTTAACAGCCTAAATGGCCATTATGTACAGGTTTAACAACTAGCTAGAAGGATATGCTATTTTGATTTGAAAGAACAGTATCTGAGCTTTAGGTGGCTTGTTGGTGTGGCCACATGTCAGGCTGTCACCTGGGGACTGTAGGTATTTGGGCAGTTTTCCATCATTGCAGAGCACGGCCTCAGATGAGACTGGTTCAGCTTGAAGGAGGTCCACAACTCTCATTCTGTCACTGGGATGCTAATGCTTCTTACCTCTCATAACCCTTTTCTGTCAAAACTACCTCCTCTCATTCCTGTAAGAAGCTGGAAAGTTACTCTGAATGGGTATGAGCTTAAGAGACCTTTAATATAACAAAGGTCCATGAAGTTAAACTGAAGAAAAGCTTTGCTTCTTGACTTAAGTGCGGTGGTGAGAAGTTTAACAGGAGACACTATGTGCATAAATGCAGTTTAAAGGCGCGTCGGTGGGTTTGGCCCCAGCTGATGACCTTCCTCACACACCCCACTAAGCGAGAGCATCCCACTGTCGCAACGCTACCTGCCGGGGCTTCTAACTGCGGCAGGGCACTGCAGGTACAACCTGCGGTATCCTTTCCCGAACAGGAGGGAGAACAAAAACCACTTGTTAAGGGATATGAAGAATCTCCCAAGAGCTTTAGTAGTAACACGAAGGCCTTCGGTTTTGGAAAACATCTGTTCAGGCAGTGAAGACCTGAACTCCTGAACTATGCAGGGAAGGTAGCCAGACACCGAAGTATTGCCTAGTTACCCACAGATAACACATCTCGTAGCGTGGCTGCTGTTTAGCCTTGGGGGGTACAATGCATCATGAAAAGTGTCTGACAGTCTGTCATACCACAGTCACTTAGACTTGAAACTTCTATTTTGACTGACTCTTCACAGTGAAATAACTGCAGTCATTCAAACCAACATAGGCTCTGGTCACTTGTCTTAATCTGGTCATATTATCTTGTTCTTAAAAAAAAAAAAAATTCACAGCCAGCTTTTTCCATCAGTACATTTCAATAAAAACAAAGTATAAAGGCAGTCAGCAAATGAGAGATGGGTTAGAATCAATAAGGCTCATATTTTAGGTGCATTTTTTTTTTTTAAATTCACATTTTATCATTGGCCCTTTTGAAATAGTCTTCTCACAAAATGAATGGGTTTTGGCTTGCAAAAATTGCTCTCAGAAGAACGCTCTAGCACTTCTAAAAGCAGTGTTCCATAAGAATATACATCTCCACTTCTTGGTCTTCTCTAGGCTATGGAAATACCTGCTCAGTGTGAGCTGGACGACGGGGGGCTGAGACAAGGCTTCTATTCCTACTCTTCAAGTCGTGTTCATTTCCCTCCTTGCTTTTTGCAAGTGGAAAATGAGCACAGATACGGCTTTCCTACAATCATTGTTCCTCATTGTTTGGCTAACCACCAAGATGCCAATTTATTCTCCCCTTGATCAGTTCTCACCCAGAAGATTAATTTCTAACCTTCAGTATAGCAAGAAGCACAGAAACAAAGCAAGTGGATGAGAGTTTTACAGCCTGATGTACGTGATGCGTTAAGTCAGCCACCAGGACAAGCTTACCGACTACAACAGGCTGGACCAGGGAACACGACTTTGCTTTTTAAGAGCTACAGGACAGCAGAATCCCTGCTTCCTCACTGAAGGGAAGGCATTTCAAGTATTAGTTTTCCCAGTCAGTCTTCCTGCTTCCACAGGGAGGGCTGAAACGCTGCAGGTTCTCCAAAGAGAAGTGGCAGAAGGAAAACACTTTAAAGAAACACTGGCGTAAGATACGTTTACTTAGAGTGCCGCACCGGTGAGGGGTTTGCATATCTATTGGCTTTTAGGTCTACCTTTCAGCAGGGCTCAATGAAAATAGGCGGAGGCCAAAATCTATTTTAAAAAGGTTAAAACATAAAAAAAAGTTGTGGACAATTACAAAAATGTTGCTTAGCAGCAGCCAGCCTCTGACCAGTTCTTTCAGTAATGGCATTAAAAAACAACCTGATTAATAGTTCAAGACATAGTGCTAGGCAGAAACCTTTTCTCAGTGTTAATAGCTCCCTTGCACTCTTCGTTCTGCTCTGTCACTGTCCACTGAGAAAGGCCAGATGTCCTTTGGTGCATCTGTTGGCATAATGACCTTTTTCACCACACTAAAAGAGAAAGAGAGAGAGCAATTATTACACAGTTACAGGTTTTTTCCTCTAGCTGCCTTTGTTAAGGTAGCCGGCAACCATTCTGATTTGGAAGCTTTTTCTCCATATGGAAGATGCAGCATTTAGCAGGTGAAGTGAAACAGGGTGTCACAAGGGACACGATTTATGGGTTATTTCCACTCCTTGGAGCAAAAGCTGCTTCTGTGCTGGGAGCAACCCAACGCCATATTATTATAACACATTACAAAGGAGAGATCTCTTGGCACATCGCTACAAACAGCAAAGGGCTCTAACACACAGGGAGAATTTCAACATTTGAGGCTTCCAAGACTACTCCATGTGATACGCATTACCTCAGAAGAATACATCCTGATCAGCTATCCCGAATTAGAGAGAGGAAAGCGCATCTGAACAAGAGATTAGTGATTTTGCAGCTTGAAGCTATTCAAGCTCAGAAACAAATGCCAGTATCTGGTGCAACAGCATTCTCCAGACGTGTAATTTACTTGCAGCTAAAACAATCAGCAGCTATTAAAGGTTTTCAGTGAAATGGATTCAGCTACTTAATATCCGTGTCCAATCACAGTAATTTTTACCCAAACAAGCACCTAAGGCACAGAAGCTGGCATGTACAACGATGTAACTGTTAAAGCTGATGGGAATGGGACAGGAAGATTCTTTGCCCTTTTCTAGTGGCTAGGTTGGAGGCTTTTGTGGAAAAACAGACAGAGATGGAAACTCAATTGCGTCAAAGTTTTACCAGTGCTCCTCAATGAGCAACCAAGGTAAATAGCTCATTTCTTGGTTTGACAGCAACGGGCTGCATTTACAGCTGAAATACTGAACAGTCTTTGCATGTTCAATTTCTGTGACTCGCAAGGACCTTCCAGGCTGACAGGGGAAAAGAACATCTTTCTACAGTCACCAAGTGTAAGCAAATTAACTCATGAGACAAAACTAATATTTGAAATGTACGGTTCAGCAGTCTCCTTTAACTGTCATTGTGGCAAGGTTTCCTATTTATTAGCAGACAAGCACAGCCTGTCTTACAGCAGCCTTAATTGTCACAGCAAGTCCATGAGCTGGCGAACCAGCGACGCAGAGGCCTCAGAACTTGATGCCAATTCCCACAGCTGTATCCATGTGCAAAATGCAACGTCTGTTGAGCATAGCGCACTTTTCGTGAACCTGTTCACACCATGAAAAAAACCTTTTGCAGGACCGACACCCCTCATCACAACAGTCCCTTCCTTTGCCTGTGACAAGCAATCAGCAGCAAAGCAGCATGACGTAGTCCAGGTGACACGCACCCTGTACTTCTTAAATCTAGCACCCTCTGCTTTCCCTCCTCGTCCCTCCCCTCTCAATTACCTTGTAGCAGGTGACCTGCTCCAACGGCCGGGGTCCTCTGTTCCCAGTGTTGTTATTTTGAGACTGCATGACTCCGATGACTTGGGGTGTCCTCTGTTGGTTAGGAGAAGAGTTCTGACTCGTTAAGTGCATCGAGGATAAAGACCTTTATGGTTGTTATTTTGTTAAGAAGGGAAAAGAGCACCCCATATATCAAATGATCAATTTTGCTCCAAATCTGTGTGGGTACACTGCCAGCTGGAGCACCAGAGAGAAGAAATCAAGCACTGAGGCTTACAAAGCCCAGCGCTCCTGCTTTTCTCTGGAAGGCAGATTTAGAGAGTAGGTTTAGGCTGCTAAAATATCATTGTCATCACCAAGAGATGTCACGCAGATTATAAAAACTGACAGATTGCTGCACAACCACGTATGATGTGCTATGTAATGTGGGAGTGTTCTGTGGCTAGATCTCCACGTAAAGCTGGAGGAGTTGTAGAGCTTTCATCACTATAATGGCACTCAAGGTTGCCCACTGCTTAATTCTTGCATAGCACCCTCGCTTCCAGGCAGTGCCCCAAGCAACAGAACTGCCACGGCTGGCCTCTGAGCTGGACGACGGCACTAACGACTGTGAAGGTTAACTAAGGCGAGGGGAGAAACAGAACAAGACACCACAGTCCCAGGTCGAAGACAGCAGCAGTCTGATGTGATCACATGGTGGACGTGAGAGGGCTGGGAGGAGGGGAGAGAAGGTACAGTGCTTTGCGGTTTATTAGGAATTGTCCCCAAGTTCTTAATTACAAGAGTATTACACCCTGCTGTAAAATAGGACAGGTTTTCCCCTCACTGAGTGAGTATTTCCCAAAGACTCTCCAGCAAGCCAGATCCAAGAGCCCAGGTGTCCAGTTCTGACCACTAGACAATACACCCTCTTTTAAAGCACTGCGGGAAATGCTTTGAGGGTGGGCGTGTAGGGGAGGCAGGGAAATTGTGTACCTTTTGCTGTGTTTGTGTCGGTTGAGGCAGTGGTGGTTGCTCTGTGGTTCCCATTGGCAGTTCAAACCGAGGGCTGGTTTAGACGGAAACAAGAAAATTGATTCTCAAATCATATGCCCACATTTTACCATCATTTCAGTCAAGTAACTCCAAACAACAAAACAAACATTCAGCCGATTAAATTCGGCTCACGGGAAATAGACCTCCCCCTCCCTACTTTTCTTTGCATTCTGATGCTCAGCAATCACGTATACGAAAATGACAATCCAGTATGTAGTATATCCCTCTACCTGCGAAGTCTTCTGGAATATAAACCCACGTGATCCCACTGCACTGATGGCATCTGATCACCACTCCAGAGTCTTACTGGTAACTCCCTGAAGAGGCCCTGCCCCATATCCTCAAATCAGTACAACAAACTAAACGTTGGCCAGATCTCCAAAGCCATTGGGAAGCACTGGAGCACCCTCATTTGACATTTACCAGATTACAAGGGAAACACAAGGTAACAGGACAAGCCGGGAAGCATACTCACTGCATGAATTTACAGGTAGGCCCCTCTGGACAGAATCCTACTAGGTAATTCACACAAATGACTCTCCGAGTGTGCCGGTGTCTGCAGAGGGGACCTGCAACACAAAGCTCAGTAGTTCACGTTCCATGTATACGTAGCCCAGCACTCAGCAGTAGCAAGTACACAAGCAGATCACGCGAAGAAAGAACAGCAACACCCTACCCTTGATTTATAGCCACAGAAGCTGCAACTATGCGACATACATACCATGTTTACAGAAGCCTCTGTCATACCAGGGACAGTCTTTGATCTTAGACTCCGGGTCAATGTGCAAGAATGGACATTCTTTGTTACTGCATTCCCCTGTACCAAAGGCAAACACACTTCTTAGTCAAGCGTGCAGTTTCAAGATCACATGACTCTCAAAACATTACCTGGATCATGTAGCTCCCACAAAGCTGTTGCCAACATTTTTAAGTTCAGGCACAACAGTCTTACTGCCTGCCTTAACCTAGATGAAGAACACCAAGGACTCACCACCGGTGAGTAAAGTTCAACCAGACTGGATAATTTATGTGTGCTTTTAAAAACAATGCGGAAAAACTAAATTTGAAAGAGCAGTCATGATAACAAAAACCAAACATTTAGTGCACCAGAAGTGTGGAGAAACTACAAATTGCACACTAACCTCAATCCAAGGAAACCTACAAGACTGTAAGTTTCTGACAGCAAGTTGCCTCATTATGTCCAGATCTCCAGAGCTGGAAAGCAAGTGCATAAAAGTTTTGCACTCCCATGCCCTCTGCTGCTCATCAACTCCCCAAAATAAGAGTCATGCAAAGACCAACTGCTCAGCCTACTCATCTCATACCCAAAACAGAACATAAGGCATAAAACCCAGTAAACACTTGAACTTCCCCCCTCTTCCCCAAAGGGATAAGCTCTTGAGAGAGAAGATATCTACAATATGTCACAAGTTTAGGGGAATAATATGGCAAAGGACTAAGTAGATCTGAAAAAATTACAATCTAACAATATCAACAGACACAGAAGAACTGTAATGCTCCGAAGACAGATGAGAGGGATGTACCAGGATCCTCTTCACCAGACTCCCACGCCAGCAAGGAATGCTAAGTAGGAGCTACAATGCCCCTTACCAAATTTGGAGTAGAAGTAACACTCAGGCATCTTGGTCATGTCGTACTCATGCAGAAACTCGCACTGGTCTCCCTTTTTGCACAGTCCTCGCAGCCAGTGTTTGCAAACAACTGTCTTTTCCCCACTGATGTGTCGGAACGGGCACATGCCTCCTGCAGAAGGATGGGGCAAGGAGAAAGGAAAAAAGAACAATGAAGAACTGCAGCACAAGAAGGCACATAACAACAGCAACACTTCATTCCCCTCTGCAAGAGGGGTTTCAGAATGCATCACTTTTTCTTAGGAGTTTAGCCTTTAGTGGCAATGGCCACTTGGGACAAGTCTTATGTTACCCTCTAAGGAGCTAAGCAATGTAGCCTCCAGCTTTTCACTTCAGCAACCACAAACCACAGCAACTAATACAGGCACATCCACAGCAAGGTCTGCTGTGTTAAGCTCAAGCTCTGCTTATTCACCTCCCAACTTCTTAAAAAAAACCCCATCATTTCACAATTGCTGTGGTTCCCCCAACGTCCTTCATTTTTATCCTCTTATCGCGATTATCCCCTCATCCCTACAAAAAACAAGAGTACTGCAGCCAATGCTAGAAAATGTAGTTTCCTCTCTCCCCCTCAATGAGTACAATTGTACTGGAAATATCACTTGCCTTTTCCACAGGCCGCCTTTAAAAAAAATTCACAGACAGCTGCGCCTGATTCTGTAGAGAGAACGAAAAAACATAATTCATTTTAACAAAGCTTTGTAGCAACTTTTAAAATATTTCCTTCCCCAGAAAGACAATCTGGTCCTCAATATCCAAAGCAATGTTTTGGTTTGGGGAATTCACTTTCCTGCATAAGTTCCTTATTCAAATCGGGCCCTCACAAATACCTGCACTCTTCTTGGTGGACATCTAGGGGGAATTTGCAGAGATTTGGCAGTGCTTGTTTTGCTTTTCAGATATTTAACTGTCTGAGTTTTTCTCTGCTGTTAAGTCAATCATGTCAGTGAACCCTGTATTTACAGTCCTGGCAACAAGAGTAATATCTTTTGACCAAACGGTCAAAATGATTGACTAAAACAACCACTAGTGTCTTAGCCCTTACAGATCCTGACCAACAGGAACCACAACATTGGAGGGAATAAAAACACAAGTTTAGTAGCCCAGCCAGAAAATTTCAGCAGACTACCAGTCTCCCAAGACTACCTGTGTCAGATTATTAGACTGGAGGAAAAGGTTTAGAGACCAGGCCGCGGATATACCTAGAGCTGAAGTCGCCCTGCCATCAAAATGCCTCATCTATCAACAGGGAATAAAAAAAAAAACAAGAGTACCGTGCGGGGAAAGTGATGCTTATTCACAAGAATGCCTCAACTTTCATTTTCCAGCCTAGCTGGGTACTAACTGCAGTTTTCGTTCATTAGGCAAGAAAAACATCTGGATCGAGGCAGAAACCCCAGAGGGAAAGCACAAGTTGGGTGGATCTAACGATAAGAGCCCAGCAAAGCGCTCAGACCCTCGGAAACTCCCTCCCACCCACTCCAGCCGCCTCAGCCAAACCCGGGCTCCCCCCCGGGCGGGCACCCTCAGGCGACCCCAGCCCGGCGGGCGGCTCCGGGGACGAGAACCGGCCCCGAGCACCCCGGGGAAGCGGAGGAGGGAGCCGCGCAGCGCCCGGTGCCCGCACGCACTGTCCATGCCGGGAAAGGGCAGCGGCTGCGCCCCCAGCNCAATCTGGTCCTCAATATCCAAAGCAATGTTTTGGTTTGGGGAATTCACTTTCCTGCATAAGTTCCTTATTCAAATCGGGCCCTCACAAATACCTGCACTCTTCTTGGTGGACATCTAGGGGGAATTTGCAGAGATTTGGCAGTGCTTGTTTTGCTTTTCAGATATTTAACTGTCTGAGTTTTTCTCTGCTGTTAAGTCAATCATGTCAGTGAACCCTGTATTTACAGTCCTGGCAACAAGAGTAATATCTTTTGACCAAACGGTCAAAATGATTGACTAAAACAACCACTAGTGTCTTAGCCCTTACAGATCCTGACCAACAGGAACCACAACATTGGAGGGAATAAAAACACAAGTTTAGTAGCCCAGCCAGAAAATTTCAGCAGACTACCAGTCTCCCAAGACTACCTGTGTCAGATTATTAGACTGGAGGAAAAGGTTTAGAGACGGGGCCGCGGATATACCTAGAGCTGAAGTCGCCCTGCCATCAAAATGCCTCATCTATCAACAGGGAATAAAAAAAAAAACAAGAGTACCGTGCGGGGAAAGTGATGCTTATTCACAAGAATGCCTCAACTTTCATTTTCCAGCCTAGCTGGGTACTAACTGCAGTTTTCGTTCATTAGGCAAGAAAAACATCTGGATCGAGGCAGAAACCCCAGAGGGAAAGCACAAGTTGGGTGGATCTAACGATAAGAGCCCAGCAAAGCGCTCAGACCCTCGGAAACTCCCTCCCACCCACTCCAGCCGCNCGCCGCTCGGCTTCGCTCCCGCCCCTTCCGGCCGCGCAGGCGCGGTGGCTGAGGGGAGGTGAAGGGAGCGGGGCCGGTCGCCGCGCCGCCCTCCCGCGGGAGCATCATGAGGGCAGCGCGGCTGCTCCTCCCCTCCCTGGGGCCGCTCGCCTCGCGGTGCCGGTGGGCAGCCCCTGAGCAGCCCGCGAAGGCGCCGCGGCCGCCCCGGCCCCTGGGGCAGGAGCCCCCGCTGGGCTGGAGGCCGTTCAGTTCCTCACAGGCCTCCTGCAAGCTGCCCGGTAGCGACCCGAGAGAGGCCGGTGCTGGCAGCTGCGCTGAAGGTGTTGGCGAGGAGGACGATGATGACGAAGGCGTGGAGTTCGGGACGCTGTCTAATAAATTTTCTTCTAGAAAATATTATCACAAAACCACGTCACGCTTTCAGAATTTGAAGCTTCAAGAAGAGGGAGAGGAAGAACCGGAAAGAAAACCTCGACGCGGTCCTAGGAACACCCCGTACTGGTACTTCTTAAAATGCAAGGCCCTCATCAAAGATGACAAGGTCTGTTCCCAGCTCTTCGCTTATTTGGTTTTTAATAGCATTGATGAAAGATGCAACTCTGTCCCATCTGTATCATCCAATCGCTTAGTATCTTTACATAAAGAAGTAAAATAAGAATTTGTGAGGAATCCCGTGCTCTGTCCTTTCTGCCACAACCTGCCCACAGCTGTGTGTATTAATATCTGTTGTAATTGATTCTGTTGCTGCCTCATCGTGGTTTTTCCTCTTCCCTGCAGCTGGCAGAGGCCCTGGAGCTGTTTGAGGTGCAGATGCTGAAGGAAGAGCGTGTGCAGCCAGAAGAAAGCAATTACACTGTTCTCATTGGCGGCTGTGGCAGGGTTGGCTACGTGAAAAAGGCATTCAGGCTCTACAATGATGTAGGTTTATGTTCTCTCCTTTCTCGCACCTTCATTATGTCTTCTAAGCTAAAACTGTTTCAAACATTTGGTCACGTTACTTTGTCTCCAGAATGCATTTGAGTTAGTGTTCGCACCTTCTTAGCCTTGAAACTCTTAAAAACAAGTTAAGAAATTCTAGAAGTCCTTTCATAAAAGCCAGTTCCAATTCTTCTTCTCCTCCCTCAGATGAAAAAACGAGGCTTAACTCCCACTGAGGCCACTTACACAGCTCTGTTCAATGCCTGTGCCGAATCGCCGTGGAAAGACTCAGGCCTGCAGAGTGCTCTCAAACTACGGCAGCAGCTGAAGAGCAAAAATGAAGAGCTGAACCTGATCACTTACCATGCGCTGCTGAAAGTCTGTGCCCTGTGCTCAGATCTCAGGATGTGCTTTGATGTACTGAAGGTAAAGACCTGACTTTTCTTTTATTAAGGGTAGTCTGCTCTGGTTAAAGCTCCTGGAAGTTGCCATATTGCATAGACTCTTTCATTTCCAGCAGACGTCATTAGAGATCACATTTTTATATTTCATTGATCCTTGGTCCCATCCAATGAAATTGTCTTGGTACATACCAAACATTAAGCTTAAGTACGTAAAAGGAGGCAGCTGCAGAGGCTGGCTTTAAAACTCTGGTCAGGTGTGTCAAAGACTTAGCAAACAAAGTTTTTGTGGAGTTTGCAGCTACCGTGTCTGCCTCCGTTCCTCGTTTTGAAGACCCATATATTGATACCTAGCTCCTTTTAGAGCTCTTACAGCAGCCCTTTTCAGAAGGGCCAGTCAGGGCCTAGCTAAAAGGATCGCTCTTCCTGCCCCCAAATTCCTTGTAGCTCCCATCAGGCAGAAGCTAGGATCTATGCAGGCATTTCAGGGCTCTTTTTCTCCTGGAGCGATCACTGTGCTCACAGCACTGGGAGTTCACCCAATGCTTTGTTGCTGCTGTATTCCCAGAAGACGACTGGTATTTGAGCTTCACAGGTTGCTTCACAGCCACCTGCGACAGACTATTTGGGTAACTGGGAAGTTTAATGCTCTCTCTGCTCTTCTAGGAAATCGTGCACAAGGGCCATGTTCTCACAGCCGAGACCTTCAGCTTCCTTCTCATGAGCTGCATAAAGGACAGCGAAAATGGGTTCCGATATGCCTTACAGGTATGTCTTCATGTTCTAAGTAGGGGGAAAAAAAGCGGGTTCTGTATTGTAACTCATCAATTGAACAGACGGAAGGCAGCAGGTTGCTCAGAGCTGATAAAGCAGGAGGAGTTCAGCTCCTCCTAGGAGAAGTGCTATAAATCAGACTTCCATCAGGATGTCTTGTACACTGGTAAACTGCCCTGGATGATCTCATAGGACTGTAGTAGCTCGAGGTGGCTTTTCGCTGTCCATTGGCATCTCATCTCGTCATGCTGTAAATTCGCTCCTTTTCTGCAAGCAGATACCGTTAACAGATATGCTTACAATGTGCTAGAAATGCTCCTTTGATGTAACACCATGTAAATCTGATGTTTAATACCGCGTACATCTGGTGTTCATCTTCCCTTCTTCAGGTTTGGAAACAAATGACTAAACTTGGAATAAAGGCTGACAGCCACACTTACAATTTGATGCTGCGTGCTGCCAGAGACTGTGGAATAGGCGATCCGGTCGTGGCTTCTGAGCTCCTGCTCAGACCCACCGATGAGAACTCATCTCAGCTAAGGCTTGCACCAGGGAGGCAGAAGGAAAACGTGAAAAATCAGAAGAAGGAATTGGAGAGTGCAGCTGCTGTCCAGCTGGATGTGGAAGCTATGGAAAAGCAATTATTTCAGGAGAGTTTGGTGAAGCCTGAAGAACTGAACCAGCAACAAAATAAAGATGTGACTCAGGCTGAAACAGAACCAGCTGCTCTCAACAGCCCCAGCGTAGCTCACAGCAGGACTGGAGTGTTGATGAGGAGAGGTCAGAACAAGATGGAGCAGGAACGGGCACGCCTAAGCCAGAAGCAGCATTTCTGCAACCTGCCCAACTTGCTGGATTCCAGGATGCCTGATGCAGCTGTGGTTTCCTTGGGAACAGTGGCCACACCGTCCGATCGACTGGCTTTGATGGGGGATGTGGAGGGCTTCTTGAATAAAATGAAAGAAGACAATGCAGAACCCAATATTAAAACGTTTACGTTACTGGCTGAGCTGGTGGAACCCCAAAGCCCCTCGGAGTCCTCTTTGCTGGCACTCCTAGATAAGCATAAAGTGAAAGTAGATGTGACCTTCTTTAACACTTTAATAAGGAAGAAAAGTAAACAGGGAGACCTGGAAGGAGCAAAGGTGAGGAAAAAAACCTCAGAACCAGCCCTGTCACCATCTCCTTGTCTCGGGCCTCCAGCGGTACCTGTGTTTTGTTGTGAGACCTGTTTCTCTATCCACAATAGAAACTGAGGATCTCACTGTTTTCCATAAACCAGTGCTCGGGTTAATTTCTAAGTATTTATGGATTCTGTTCCAGCATGTTTAGCTCTCTGGAAAGCTACAGTGAGGCTTTTTGGAAACTGATGTCAACGCTTGTATCTTGCAGAGCGTGCTGCCAGCTCTAGTGAAGAGGGGACTATCGCCTAACCTCCACACCTTTTGTAACTTGGCAATCGCTTGCCACCAAGAGAAGGATGGACTGCAGTTACTGTCAGATTTGAAGGTAAGTTCTGCTGCTTAGGGTTCGAGCCGCAGGAAGAGGCAAAGTGGAGCATTAATGCTTATAAAAAGACCTGCCGAGGTTTCTGTGGTGAGTGGTTGTGTTCTCACTCCAAAAACATGCAACTCTAGAGGAGAAGCCAGCTCAGGTGGGCTGTCCTATACCTGTGGTGGGATAGGAGAGGGCTCATGGGAAGGGGGTGTGCTGGCACTGTAGAAGCTGCTACGCGGGTCCTGGAGTTGAGAGCTTTGCTCCTTGTACACAAAATACCCGTGTGCCTTTTCCTTCTATTAGCCCTGTGCTAACCGGCAGATAAACAAGTTTAACTGTAGCATTTGTTGTTTCCAGAGGTCTGGAGTAACTCCCAACAAGTACATCTACAGCACGCTCATCACTGCCGCGGTGAGGCAGCTGGATTACAGTTACCTCACAGAAATCCTGCGAGACATGAGGAATAACCAAGTGCCTCCCAATGAAGTTATCATACGCCAGCTGGAGTTTGCAGCACAGTACCCTCCGAAATTTGACAGGGTAAGTAGCCATGACCAGTCACACTGTGAAGGCATCACAGAGGACACCAACAAGGGAAGGGAAACGTAGACGCCTGCCTAAATCATTTTCCTTTGGGTTTGTCTGAATCTGGCTGACAGTTACTTGAGCCATTTCTTTAGTAGCAGCTATTGCATGCTAGTACTGAAGCAAGCTCTCTTCTATTAGAAACTTGTTTTATTTGGTTTCTGTTTACAGTATAAGTCAAAGAACCCATACCTGGAGAAAATTGATGGTTTCCGTGGGTACTACTATCGGTGGTTAAAAGTAATGGCAGGAGAGGAGACCCCCCACCCATGGGAAAAATACAGAACAGCGAAACGCACAGTAGATGACAACAAGGAAGAGGCTGTGCAGGAGCAGCCAGGACAGAAGTAGCAGAGAGCAGGATGCTGAAGTCCTGCATCCTCCTTGTGCTGGAAGAACACGGAACTTGCTGCCTTAAACTGTCTTGTAGTAAAGCTGCTTCATATTTCCATGAACCCAAGTTCTTGCGGTAACTACATAATAATTGTCCTTTTGTTCTAAGGAGAAGCAAATACATTTCCAGGCAATTCCCTTAAACTGCAGAGGAACCCTGTGCTAAACAAGTAAAATCAGATTTAATGCTGGTTTAGCCCAGTGCTAGTATGTCTTTGCTGTGTTCTGTATGTATCTGGGCACTTAACATGTGACCTGTAAGTCTCTGTAGACTGCTGGTATTCCTGAATAGATCCACACACTAATTCCGGGTTACAAACCTTAGCAGAGAGTTCCAGTGAAATTTAGCTTCCTTCTACGCAAGATCAGGGGAGAACTTGAGTCAGACTGGACGTTTGAGGACGGTATTATTTCCTTTCCACGCAGCCTTTTAAATTCAGTTATTTGAGAAAGGGGGATAAGAGCTGCTTAAAAACAACCCCCGTTTAGAACACCTTGCGGTATGTACAGCAACCTTCAAACAAACAGACCAACCAAAACACATCCAATAGGCGAAGAGGGGCATAGAAATGTTTTCCCAGAAGATCGCACCACTCTGTCAGGAGGGCAGACTTTATTTTAAAATAAATGGCTACAGAAAAACCTACTCCAACACCACCACCTTTGTATACATGATCCAGGTGAATGTTACTGGTTTAATTGCTATACAGAAATATCCAATCACACAGAGGGTGGCTATAACTGTCCATTGTGCAGGATGATATCCCTCAGAGTTCAAAAAATAGTCTTACGGCTAAAGGCTTCACCCAGAACAGCCTCTGCATCCGCAGTGAGTGCATTCAATGATTCTCCCCTGGAAAAGAAACATGAGGAGAACGTTTCAGCCAAGGTACGCTGAGCAGACAGACCAGCAGGCTCAGGCCTCAAGGCAGAGAATGGGTCTGCATAGGAAGGGTTGCTACGATGTAGTTTTCTGTTGTTTCCCCATATTTTAACGACTTTAAACAACTGCATGCCAAAGCTGACAGTCTTTAGAACCAACTAGGTATCAGCTCTACCAGCAAGAGGCAGAAAATGCTGGAACTAGAGGAAATTACCAGGAAGAACAGCACTACATCCTCTGCTGTCCCTGACCTAGGAGGAGTTAGACCAGGTACTCCAAGGGTCCAGATAAGGAGAGGAACAAGCTGAAAACCCTTACCACTTCCAGCTTGCTTTTGGGGACCCTGCAGATGCAGTTGGTTCCGAAGTTGGTGTCCCGCGTCTGGATGCACCGCAGGCAGCAAAGGTTCTCATAACCCTGTTTCTTCCACTTTGCAATCAAGTTTTTGTCAGCGTATCCTTCCTTGATGCAGTACTCGTAGAGCTCTGTAGAGGAGCAGACACCATCACAAGTAGCTCCCAGGAGGTGTTAGGAGACTCACTATCAGAAATTACTAGCTGTAGTAACTAGCAGTTAAAACCAGTCAGCCGCTAGCCTTCCCTCCATCTTCCCTCCCCAGAAACACGATCCTGCCCACCAACGCCCCAGTTCACGCACATCCACAGCCAGGCATCTTACTCCGTTCTGTTTTCCCCTGCCCAGGGTAAAGCATTTGCGCTCCTCACCTCTGCTGATAGCTTTTCTTTTATAGAAGAGATCAAAGATGTAACGTGTTTTCTGGTGATGAATTCTGAAGATAGGCCAAAGGGATTCCACTTTCCTCTTCCCTTCGTGAGGCTCGGTCTCCGCTGGGAGGGAACACAAACACCAGGTCTCAGCTGACCATTTCAGGTGCCCAGCTTGTTTCCTTAGGCACTTTGCAATAAACTGTTCCAAGAACATTCATAACTTTAATACATCACAGAGCTAAGACCGAAAAGATTCAAATGAAAGGGACCTGACCTGGAACAGCTACTTCAGGAAATGAAAACAGAATGACAGTGACCCGCACTGGGATGGCAGGTGACTTCATGGCTGCCCTGGCTCATCAGACCAGAGCAACGGCACAGACAAGAACTGCCAGTCCCTCCACACACACACACCAGCAAGTTCCAGTCGGGCTTGGCCATGGCGTGCCCTAAAACAACTGTACATCGAACCTCTGTGCTCTGCAACCTGGGTACACCCAGAGAAAAGCGACCAGTACCGCCCAGTCTCGGTCGGCACTATCACTGCAAGGCAGAGGTAGAAAAAAAAATACTCCACCTATGTTTGTGGGGGGAGCTGTGCTTCCTGAAGCAGTTACGGATTAGCTTGTTTCAGGGACACATCCCTGTGAACTGCCAGCTCTGCCGCTTACCTTCTCTCATCTTCTGATCCAGCTCATCCAGCGTTGGCTCAATCAGCTCCCAGCCATCCGGGGGAGGCTTCCTGCTCCTCTTCACTTTGGGCATTGCCTCGGGAAGGAGGAAGGCGAAAGGCGAACGAGGGTTTGCCTGCACTCAAACGTACGGGTGCTTCAAAGTCCCGAGACCCACTGGAAAAAAAACCAAACAAAAGGAAACCCGTTACTAGAGAGATTTCTCCTAAGATTTCTGTGCCCCTTTGGCGTTTTCCGCTTGGATGATAAAAATGAGCTTTATGGAGTTCGCGAAAGAGGTAAAATCTCGCCCAGCGCGGGCCTGGCGATACCGGCAGCCCCAGGGGTGAGCGCTGCGTCCGCCTCACCGCAAATAAAACGTTTTGTTTTTTTTCTCCTCAGCAAAGTGAGACGACACCCGCCCCTCCCCCACTCCGGGCCACCCTGCAGCAACAACTTCCGCCGGCTCCTACCGAAAACCCAGGCGAGGCCGCCGGGCCGCGCCAGCTCCAACCGTGCGGCCGCCGGGACNCTCAGGCCCCAGGAGGGATGTGGGGGTGTGGGGGGAGGCCCCGGCTGCCCAGGCCTGGGGAGGTGCTGGGGGGTGGCAGGTCTCGTTCCCCGCCCTCGGGTCTGAAGGGAGATCTCTCTCCCCCCCCACCCCCCCCCTCTCCGGCCTTCGGGAGCGTGGTGGGGGGGGGGGGG
>VYXH01003177.1:39413-59416 GCA_013397275.1 Burhinus bistriatus
CGCAGCAGGCGATAGCTGCGGTTGGAGCCCACCCGGGGCGAGATGTGCATCGTTATTGCCTCCCACAGCCGGGGAGATTCGCAGCTCGGCAGGACCCCGCGGCGCCTGGATCCGGCCACCCTAAGCAGCAGCTGCTGCCGGTTCCTGCATCCCACTGAGCCTAGTGGGACCCGAGCCCAGGCTGGCTGCAGTCGTGGCTGCATGCATGTACCCCACCTACCACACATGCACCCCTCTATTCTTTTTTTCCCCCCTCCTGCTTCAGAGCAACTAATTTTTATCCCTTTCCCAGCCAGGTGGAGTAACTCCCAGGAGCTCAGCTCCTGCTTGGAAGTGCTGGGAAGGAGAGATGGGCTTCAGCTTCTCGCTCCCCAGCTGCGGAGCCACGCGTGGAGGGATGCACTCACCCCTTCCCTCCCCGAGTAACGTCGCAGAAGGGGGACAGCAGCTCATCGGGGTCTCGTACAGGGAGGTGCAGGATGCGGATACAATAACCTCGCGTTTGTTGAGCTGCAGAATTAATCTCCAAGCGAGGGGTCAGCTGGCGGTGAAGGCTGTGCGGGGTGGCACCGAGCAGGCAGCTCATCTCTCCCTTCGTCCTGGGGTCCGTTAGCCACATTCCCCTTCAGGCGTGTTGCCATGGTCTCATGCAGACACACGTGGAGATCCCAAGATGTCCCCAGAGCGTGGTGGGTCTCTGCAGCTCTAGCCAGCAGTGAATCGCCATGGTGGGAAAAGTCCCTCTCGGAAGCAGTGAGCTGCCCCATCCTTTGGCAGCAGTTTGCCTGTTGCAGCGCCCAGCCTCACCCCCCTGCATCGCTGTTGCCCCACATGCAGCAAGAGGGATGCAGGTCCCACGGGGCTGAAAGCTGCAGCTTTTTGAAGTTTTCCCAGCTGCCAGCACATTTTCTCTAGTCCTCCTTTGGCTACGAGCTGCTCTGCCTCTGCTCTTCACCCGGAGGGTTCAGGCTTTCCAGGCATCCTACCACTACCTCCCCTGCACCAAGACCATGTGTGATGGGAGGACGCAGGACAGAAGACCATCCCTCTGCCCATCCTTGCACATCAGATCCCTTCCAGGCAGGGATGCGAATGAAACAGGTCAGTTTAACTTCTGCAGTAGGAATCGGGGTATGTTAGTGAGCGAAGGGAGAGGAGAGCATCACCCCCAGCGCTGCCTGCAGAGCGGTTCCTTGTCTGCCATTGCATTTCCTCATCGCTTCTGGTCTGCAGGCTGCTCCTGCTGCAGCTCCTCTCGGAGCCTGCGCTAACGAGTGCAGCGAGCTGCCTCCGCCGGGGACACACTGGTTTTGAACACTGCTTGGGTTTCCCTCGGACTTGACAGCCCACGGAGGAAAATCAGCCAGCGCTGTGAAGGCCAGGGACGAAGGCTCAGCCCTGCCGGATCTCTTGCCAGATCCAACCCAAGGTTTGGCTAAATTCTTTACCTGCTTTTGCCTCCATTTTCTTAAGTAGAAAGCTCCTCCTGCATTCACAGCGGCACTTCTTGTCATGCTCGGGGCCTCCGCAGAAAGGCTGTAGAGGAACTATCCCACTGCACAGATGCTGGGGACACCAGAAGGGTTTTTTGCTGGGGTTTCCTTTGGAGGTGGGGCAGAGGGGATGAAAAGTGGCAGCAATTTTGCTGCTTCTTTTCATTTAGAGGCTGGGGAGCTTTTCAGGCAGGCTCCAGCGAACAGTCTCTGGCATCCCTGCTTCCGTAGAGCCCCATTTCTTGCCCCCAACAGTCTGTTAACTGGTGTGTAACGTCGAGCATATGCAGCCCGCAGCTACCCTGTAATTAAGACTGCAACCGTGAGCTTTATTGTGAACATCGCTTTCAAAGGCACCGTTAACCCGAGCACATACAAGCACCTGCTAGGAAGCCCGGTGCTGCGGTTAGCTAAATACGGGAGTGAATTCTCGCCCACGCTGGTCACAAAGGATGCCCTGACAGCGTTAGAGATGGGGGAGGCGACCAAGGAAAACGGTAAAGGCAAAACAACCACCTACCTTCGCCGCAGCTTACAGGCACTGGAGGTGGGATGGCAGCGGAACGTCCTCCCAGAGCGGAGCGACAGCCTGGAAATCCAGAGAGCCACCGTCCCCCCACCCTCGGATGGAGCACGGGCCACAGAGCTCTCCCCGGCCCCTGCGCGCGGCGCAGTTTTAAGTTGAATTACACCTTGAGTGACGGTTGTTTATATTCCCCTCGCTCAGTCTCTTTCTAATATAAATATCTCCAATCTGTTTTTAATCTCGGACTTCTAGCACACGTATTTCTCTCGGACAGTAACCTAGGGCAGTTTCATCAAACCTCAGTGTGTTGGCTTTTTGGAGCAAATGGACTCATTTCACCTTCTCCAGCTCTTTCACACAGAAAAAGAACAAGGCATAAACATATAGAGATCCATTTTCTCCACTCTCTCATTAGATTATTTCTTTCATCCTTTTATGTTACTTGGACCAGATATTTTAGAATCCTTTTTTTTTTTTTAATACTTTTTGAAAATAAACCACCACACTTTCAAAAGTGACTTCAGAAACAGAAATCATCACTGTCTGTGAGAGATAAGCATCTCGTAGTACGTACGGAGATGGACAAAGCCAAACTCGTGCTCCTCTGTCCATCCGCCAAGGCTGGCAGGGTCACTTTGATCCAGAAGACACTTAACCCCTTTGGCAATTCAAGCTGCTAAAACCAACCCCACCACAAGTCATCGTATGCATCAGGTCACTCGAATGCAAGAGTAGAGGTTAAATAGTCATTATTTTATGTTTAGAAGGGAGAGGAAATTGCAAAGCCACACTTGACTGCCAGCGGAGGAAGACACAAGAAAACCTGAAGGAACTGGAAAAAAACAGTCCATTCTCTGCACGCAACCAACATTGCACCTGAAAACGATCCAGCTCTGTGATGGACATAGTTCACTTGCAGCAGAACAACAGCAGTTGTCAGCTTTGTGAGCTTATCTTCCACCCTCCCTTTTCAATCACTCGGAGCTGAGAAAAGAGCAGCGTATGAAGCAACTCTGGTTCCAGAGGAAGTGGTAAATTTAGTCACAGGGGTTTTTTTAAGACACTTCTGCATTTTCAACAGAAATTACAAAGTCTTAAACCTTGTAAAGCAATGCTGTGAGCCAGATAATCCCCTCCAGAGCACAGCCTGTCTCAAGCCTCAAGGCAGCAATACAGTTAAGAGTAACTAGACCATGTGAATAAAGTAAGTTATGTGCAAATGCCTCCGTGAGCTACCGAGGCTCAGATACAGTCACCTGGAGACAAAGGATCTGCACAGAAGCCAGACCACGCTACTTCTGTCAAGTGTGCTTCATTTCTCCACTAGTCATTATAAACACCAAATTTTATAGGCCGAGCACTCAGCTCTAACATGGCATGCAGGCCTGTGTAGCTTCACGGACTTAAAAAGTGATTTGCTTTTAATTTGTCCTCCTAAAATCTGGCTCAGCAGATTTTTGTCTCGCTTTCCACATGCAGCCTTCCACCCCGTATCCTAGGCACTGCACTGGGAGAAGTCTTTGTACAAATCCTAAAAGGTAACTACAAATAATTCTGGTCATTTGCTTTTGGAAAACGACGACCCACCAAACAGACAATAAAAAAGATATTCAGGTTAATTTGCTGTCATTACCGGATTAAATGCCAGGCAGACAGAACAAAAGAGTCAGCAGGACAAAACTGTTCACCCTCTAAAATCATCACCTCAAGAGAACAATTCCCCTGAAAGAAGCCCAGCTGAATCTTCACATCCAGATCATCAGAACTCCAGGTCTTCATCTGTCAACTTTACAAAACTTTCAGTTAAGATGAACTCTTCCTGTTTTTAAGGCCATAAAATATCACTGCAGGGTTCTCCCGCCTTCTCTCACAGAGTTAATTCCCTTAATATCCCTTTTTTAATCACTGCTAATGAGCATCAAAACAAAGTATCAGTTTTTCTTTTTTTTATTATTATTATTTCTAGCAGACAATTTACATAAAATTCCCCTTTTAAGTTAGTGATTCATAACTTCCTGCAATAAACTACTTAAGGAGCAGCTTTGGTAAAGAATGGAATGAAACAACCAACCGAAAAAAAATAAAAAAAGAACAATCACAGCTGATTTTAAAACCAACACAATTCACCAAATTTAGATTCAAAAGAAAATCTGCCAAGCTGTATTTTCTCAGTGTTTCCAAATATTCCACCTTCCTCCTCCCTTTTCGGGTTTGTGCAGATGTGGGAGCTGCATTCTGTCAAGCAGTTTGTCCTGCTAGATCACGGAAATCCATCTTTACATGATTCGTAGACCTTGAATAGAGGACTCTAAGGTCTTGAAAGAGAGAAAATCTTAATCACAATCTGCTATAGTATCCTGTGTTAAATAATTCAGTGTAAACGCTGAAGTTAAGAAAAAAAAGAGTAAAAACCCTGAATGCTTGAGATTAGACTCACATTGAAGAGCCAGAGACCACTACAATCATTCATTTCAAACTCATGCATACATAGACCAATGATTCCACCCTCTCCTCCAGAAACTGCATTAAAGCAGCTTATATATCACCTCAATTTCTTATTTGGCTCCTGTCGCCACCAGAGTTTTCTGGCATTACAGAATACAGACAAACTATTCTTTTCCTAAACGGCAGAGCACAGCTCTCAGCAGCTTGGGGAGGCCAGCAGAGACCTCTGTTGGCCAGTCCTCAGCAAAGCAAGCACTTGCATTAAATCCTTTTAGGGTTTTCAATACAGCGCTGATTATATTTTCTAACTGTCTGAGGTAACTTCTTACTACTTTGATAAGTTAATTATGAGAGGGCAGGACCATATTCTGCAGAAAGACACTGAGCAGAGTCCAAAGGGATGGAAGCAAGAAGAGGCAGCGGGCCGTGTCATACCAATCATAGAATCATAGAATGGTTTGGGTTGGAAGGGACCTTAAAGACCATCTAGTCCCAACCCCCTGCCATGGGCAGGGACACCTCCCATGAGACCAGGTTGCTCCAAGCCCCGTCCAACCTGGCCTTGAACACCTCCAGGGATGGGGCCTCCACAGCTTCTCTAGGCAGCCTGGGCCAGTGTCTCACCACCCTCACAGTCAAGAATTTCTTCCTAATATCTAATGTAAATCTACCCTCTTTCACTTTAAAACCATTACCCCTCGTCCTATTGTTCCACTCCCTGATCAAGAGTCCCTCCCCACCTTGTGGCTGAGGTAGAGGCTGGAAAAGAAAAGAATCAGTGGGATTCCTACAGGGACACAAGCAATTCCATTAAAAAATTAAGTCTGGATTAGCACCATCTGCTAAGCAAAGTATATTTGCATTTATGCTGAATCTCGGATCTGTCTTCCTTAGGGAGTTCACTAATGGTCTTGAATATTCCAGTCTGGATTTCCTACTGCTAATAAAACATGCATTAGGGCTGAGCCCCAGAAGTTGGTGCTAGAGGTCAAAAAAACCCCACCACCGCACCCAGTTCACATAAACATGGTAGTAAAAGCATACCTTGAAATCCCAGATGGTCATTGCTCCATCAATGCCGGTGGTGCAGAATTTACGACAATCTCGTTTGTCTATCTCATAAATAGACACTTGGCTGAAAACAGAGAGTGATAGCTGTAACATAGACACCCATTCCAGAGAGCCAAAAAGCTGGGAAATTTGGGTTGAATTCAACTCCTACTCTCTCAAAGGGAGACATGAGTACAGCAAAGCTTATGCTAGAGTTTTGGTACAATGCTTCAGAAAAATAAGCAAAGAAAAAGGATGCTGAAAGCTCTTTTATTGCTTGGTGGCTATAGCCTAAATATTTTCCTTGGATAACGACAAATTGCTTCAGAAATGTTAGCATCCTCTGGACTCACACTGTTTTTAAAATGCAAGGATATTTTACTCAATCAACCTGAATCAATCCTTTTGGTGAATAAATATACAAGTAAATAATATCTTAAATAGGAAGCTGGTATGTGAATTCCAGTTTCAGGTGAGTTTTGCTGACTTGCTTTTGCACAGTGCTACCAATCTCTTGTGAGCTATGGACATATTTGATGAGATAAACTGTGTTCAAGTTACAGAACACATTAAACATGAGCAAACAGCAGAAGCACGCATGCCCTGTTAACGATTAACTTTACCAGTTTCCATGTAAGTCCCAGAAACAGACAGCTGTTACTGAAAGGCTAAAATGAAAATGGGATACCAGCTACACCCATCTGGTGTGGCAAATTTGAGCTCTCATAGGTTTGTGGTATATCCTGGGAAACCAAAGTGACAAGGAGAGCATTCCTTCCCCTGGATTGGCAGCCAAGATACTCACGTTATACTGTTTTGGTGCAGTGTCTCCAGGGTAGTGTTACGATCTTCTGTAGTGGCTCTTTTATCCATGTTTCGGAAGCGTTCCATAGCAGAAATATTGCGCTGGATGCTCTGTTTTGGAATGTCTAGTTTGGAAACAAAGGTCAGCAAGCCACGGTCATCACAGTTAAAGAGCATCGGGCAGCAGTCATGGCCCTGCAACCAGACATCATGAAAGCATGTCAAGAAACATAACCAACATAATCACCATTTCTTTTTCTGCTGCTCTTAATTGCAGAAATGCAAAGACAGACGCTATGGCAGAGCTTGCTTATTACTAACGTCACAATGTATGGTGTTTCTCACTCTCCCAAACACTACAACACTCTACCAGGAGAAAATAATAGACACTTACAGCTGCCACCACGCTGTTCTCAGAGACAAATGACACACTCAGGAGTGGGAGGAACTCTGTTTTCAGCTGCGAAACCCTGAACACAAGAACATTTGTTAGAGGACTTCATTGAAACCTCTCATCTTTGGCTCCAACAAAAAAATAGAGACCGTTCCCACACAAGGATTACTGGAAAAGAAGTCAGGGTAGCTCAATTGTCCTGAGGCGACACCAGAAAGTTGTGATTTGTAGAAAAAAGTTTTAACCTAACGAATGTGTCCTGGAAGATCTATAATAAATATGAAGTATTCCAGGTGAAAGGCAGAAGTTACCGAGTATCGTGTGTAAACAGTGGCAAGAGTTTAAAAAGAATACCCCCAAAAAAGGTTCAAACTGGTGAAGTTATTAATTTCATTTGCATATAAAAAACACTTGAAGTTTTAGTGCTTGACATCATCTTTTCAGGAGGAAAAAGCCTGTATGTTAAATTAAGTCCACTTTTGTGATTTCATAACAAATGAGAAAAGAATTCTAGAACACTTTACACTTAATGATATCCCCAGCCAGGTACTTATACAGCTGTAGCCATCAGAACAGTAATTCAAAATGAAGCACAGCAATGCCTGGACGATCCACCAGAGATCTCTGCTATCAAAACATATGGGGAATCTCTTCCTTCTTGGTTAGAAAGCCACGAACGCTGAAAAGTTATTCCGATCAAGATAAGGAGCAGAAGGAGGAGCTGTTAATGAAATGTTTTGTTGGATTGGAAGGTGTGAGTTGAAACCTTGCAGCAGCAGTGTCTTAAGGACAGTGGTTGGAATGAACATTTCATGAAATGAACAACTTATTTTCTGGATCCTGGTCAGGGACAGGGTCTCAGGAGTTATGAAGTGAGCATGTTTCTGGATTCACGTGAATCCATGTACAAGGAAATATTGTTCCCCCAATCACTGGAGTGGAACTTTTTTCAAATGCTCCCTCCCACTCCCAAAGTAAATTGACTATACCATCACTGGAGAATTCTTCTAAGAAATTTAAATTACATAATCTAAAATTCGAGGAATCTACCTTATTTATACAGGCCTCAAAGAGGCTCCAGGAATCTACAGTAAATTTGTCGAAACTGGAAACAGCAGTCACAACTTTCACCATTGCAAGCACAAAATTCCACATGCTGCTTCCTTCTATGTCAAACAGCTAATGACTAACAGAAAAAGCATACTTACATCATATTTTTTGAAGCATCAGCAACTGACACAGTACTATCATGACTGACCCAGGCTAAGCGGTTACCGCTGGCAGAAAAACTGACACTATGCACCCATCCGCCACTTCCAGCACCCCCAAATTCTGACATCAGCTGCCCAAAAGGCATTTTGGAGCCCCAGGGTGTACTGGCTGGCTTTTCATCCACTTCCTTAATGTAAGCAGAAAACACCCTGCAAATAAAAGATTTCAGCATGAACAAAGACATGAAAACCTCCTGGGAGCTGCATATACATTTCATATTGGAAACAACTAGATGCCTTCCAATTCTACTACAATAAAATACTACAGTATCTTTAAACAAGGCACTAGCAGCTGGGAACCTTCAACACACAGAGAGAAAGCAATAGTACAAAGGGTGTAAAGCATACAGGTTTCTCATAAATGTCGTGTCTTGTATCGTTCTCCTTTTTTCCAGAAGATGGCACAAAAACATACATTGCCATTGCATTTTCCACTGTGCTAAGATTTCCCTTTCATCCTTTTGTGGTGCTAATAACTCCCAGAGTCAATTCTTCAGTTAGAGAAAAAACACAAATTGCACTGTATAATTAGAAGCTAATACAAACACCTACAAAATTATCCGCTTTTTAACAACACTCACTTTTTAGCAGGATTTCAAAGAAAAAATAAAAAAACACCCCGATGTCCAAACGCCAGCAAAGGGGCTCTGAGCCACCTTATTCTGGCTCATTACTGAAAGAATACCTTGAAAACCTGTGTTACCACAACGTTTTTATAGGTTTTTTTCCCAGCACTACAATTTTCAAGATATGTTTAAACAGAAAGCCTCCCCCTTTCATCAAATTCCTTCTGCATGATTCAGACATGCCACAATATGGTGTTCTTGACTGTTACCATGGAAGTTACTGGGACGTCACAAACATAGGATTAGAGTCCATTGAACAGGAGAAGCAAGTAAGCTACGCCATACAATTACCAGAGAAACATTTCACTGTAAAAGAAAAACTGTGATCAAATATTCATGGTTGCAGTCAAACACAAAAAGGATTTATTTTATAGTGAGTTTAAGGAAATGTTGCTCCCCCTTCACCATTTTTTAAGTCTTTTAGATGTGTGGGGTATGCACTTCAAAAGGTACCTATATTCAGCTTATTCAAATAAAGCTGATCCTTTGGAACAAGAAGGGTTTAACTGCAGCTATATTAGGTAAAGATTTTCAGAGAATTAAGTATAAATTTATACTTGGCTCTATCAGTTTAAATATAATCTAATGGTAATCCTTCAACAAACTTAATTTTGTAGGGACCTCTAAAAGGACGGTTCTCTTAATGTATGGAAATAGGACAAGAAGTTTAAAGCAACAGCCTTTGACACAAAGCAGAAAAATCATTCCTAAGTAGTGAAAGACCTTGAAGATAGCTGTTAGTTAAAAAAAAAAGTCCTTACCCTTACTAAAGTCTCCCTCTCTTTTAAAACCAAAATCATCTCAGCTTGACAGCCCCAGCCTTCAAAGAACATTGGGAAATTACTTTCATTCCCACCGCAACATTGCTCCAGCAAGAATATAAAACTCACACCTATGTGGTGCTGCTAGCTATATATATATATTTCTAAAGACAAGAGGAGCTCATCTAGGCCAGCCACCAAAAAAACTCTGCTGAATACCTATCAACTCGGAGCCTCTTCTGCCCTTCATTCTTTTCCCAAAATGTCTCCCACTTAGCTGCTTATTAGTTGGCAGTGGCTCTGGCAGATCCATTTCATAATCTTCTTCAGAACCACCTATCAGAACAGATGCATACTTCATTGTCTTTAATATGTAACCAAACATTCCCTACAACTGGAATTCCAGACATCTATGTTAATCATTTAGCAAAGAGAATATTCTTTTGTGGTTTTGGGGAAGAAATAGAAACATAAACCCAGTACCAATCTCCACTACTTTTCCTTTCTTCCTTTTATGTTTCTATATAGAGATTTCTACGATAAAAGGAGCAAAATTATTAAATGATTAATCCTAAAGTAAAATGTTAAGCAACAGCAGAAAGTTTCCCAAATGCTTTAAACCAAGATCTGATTCTTTTCAAAATATACACCATTTTTCAGAGCAGTAAGATGCAGGACACAACGAGTTTTCTGATGGGAAACAAAAGACTAAGCAAGTCTTCCAGGCAATGCTCCTAGGAAACTGGCTGAACTACAACTTAACTTTCTTCAAAAAAAAAAACCAAACCAAAAAACCAACCCCTGCAAAAAACCCAACCCTATACCGAACAGAAAATAACTGAAGTCTAACTTCTCAACCAAAACAGGAAAGAGGAGATAATCAGGGATGCAATGTACATAACAAGCACCAAGCAAAGCCTGTAGCTGAAGTCCAAAGTAACAGACAGATCTATATCTATCTCAGCTGATCTAATGTCAGAGTCCTGAGATGCTTTATGAACACACTTGAAAAAGTTTCCACAGATGAGAAGCAGCTGCTTCTGGAAGATGAATGAGTACATTTTACATCACATTTTTTGTGAAAGGAAGTAAACACGCATAGTTTATCTAATTAAAACTGGAGATAAGGCAGGAAAGGGAGACAACTCTCCTCTTCTTCCTAGCTTCCATTTAACGTCTCTCCTTACATAAAAAGGAATCAAAGGATCAAATTTAGATGCATGGGTTTCATTCTGAAATAAGGAATGTAATAGTCCCACCTCCCGCTCCCACTCCTTCTTAGTCATTTTTAGTACACACTTTGAAGCTTAAAAATTGCCCTATTACATAAAGAATTGAAGAAAAAAAGCTTTCATTATTATTCAAGGTACAAGTGATTAAGTAAAATATGAATTAAAGTCAACCACTCTGCAGGCAGCTCCCCATGCAGACTTCATTGCAGTGACCCCAATCACTCAGCACAGAGCAACTGGCAGGACCTATCTGTCATGGTGTAATTTCACAATCAGTTTGAAAGACTACCTCATCCATCTCACATGCCAATCTGTTTTTACTAGCCTTTTGTTTTGTTTTTTTTTAAATGCTCTTCAAAAATGTGTTTTGTTGCATTCAGTTTCAGGTGGATCAATTCCTTGACTCTGCTCACCACAGGGCTGCAAGAACATTAAGGCTAGCACTGGCGAAGGGGAGAGAACGAGTGACTCAGGGAACAAAAAGATGAGATACTACCTTTGGAAGTGCCAAGTTACTTGGAATTTTGGAACTGCACCATTAGGATATTGCTTTTTAAAGTCTAACTAGCAGTGTTGGTGTTCTACAAGATAGCACCGGCTAGTCTAATTTCAGCCTAACAACTAGATCTCAGCACTCAGTGCATGCACAGTAGTACGACTTCTATGTACTACTAGTAAAAAAACTCACCAGTTCATTAGTTTCAGGCGTGTACCTCCACAGATATATGTTAGTAGTCCAAAGTCTGCATGCAGTATCATCAAAGCCAAAATTTCTCAAGCTGGATATTTTATTTTGGTAACAACAACAGTATGAAATGGGCCACCTTCTATTCTAATAGCAAATGCATGATCAACATGCCAATGCTACTGACTAACTTGAACCAGTAATCCAAATTGATTTACAGATGCTTTATTTTCTCTCACCTGCACTTGAAGTCACAGGATCCTGCAGCCAGCAAAACATTGTTGGGGTGCCAGTCCAGGCTAAGGACAGTGGAACGAATGGGCTTTTTAATGTGTTTGCTCACCCACCTAAATTAAAAAAAAAAAAAAAAGGAGATAAAATTTTGTATGAAAATATTTTACCAAACTCCCCCAAGTCCATGAAGTACTCCTCAAAAACATCAGTCCCTTGCCAATGACTAAACACATCAGTTTTGCTAAACACACATTATGCCCAAATCTTTCATATTGCCTTGTACAGTCTGTGAACTTTATATGGTTATCTTATTTAAAATTTTAAATACTACAAACAAACTCATGTTAAATATATATCTCTTCACCTGAGTCTTATGCCCCTTCTAACTGATTTTTATAATGCATCAGATGGGAACTCGTTAATGTGAATTCTGCACAGTAATTGCCTGGTTCCTTACATCCTGTGAAGAAGAGCTCAGCTTTGACTGTGATATTGAGATACGAAGCGCTATTTTCTTAGATCACTAAGTACCAGTCCTCTCCAGCTCCTTCCAATGAGTTTTACAGTCACCTTTCTTGCCTATCGACTTTTCTACTGTTTAATAATACAGTAACTATAAAATGCAACAAGTAAATGGGGGAACTGCCAATGACATGACCAGTGTATACATCTCAATTACTTGAAGTACAGTGAAAAGTGGTCCTGATTTTGAATGCATTAATATTAGCCTAAATATGTCTCAGCAGATTTAGTCTGTCTGAACTATTCACAAAATAGTAATAAAATCTGTTAGTCAGCTGATGGCCTTTGGGATGACAGTGCTTTTTCTCTGAATTTACTTCCATCGGGCACAAGCAGTTATAAGGAACACATTAAATTATTTGTCTTCAACATACGGATTTTGATTTTTCTGCAGACAAGTGAGGCAGAGAAAATGTTAGTAACTGAGTATGCTGGAAAGCATGAAAGTCCAAAACAATTTTTAAAATATACCTTGCAGATGGCATCGTTGTTTACCATCTCCACATGGAAGACCGCACACAGAAAGGCAGGCACAGACACCTGTGTTTTTATGCATGTTTATGCAACTCAAAGTAGCAGATACGCAACATACTGATTTCGCCTACAAATAATATGGTAAATGTAGCTCCAACATGTACAGCTACAAATGTGGATCCATTAAAGATCAGAAGCACTAAGTTTAGATGCCAAAGAGAAAAAAATGTTAATGGTGGAAACATTTGTGATAGTCCTGTCTGAAATCTATAAACTGTGATCAAAATATACGACAGAATACAGAGCAGGTAGATGACAGGCTTGACCATCTTCTGATAGACCACCCTGGAGATAAGTGACAGACTTGAATTCTTTAACAACGAGAAATGGCCCAACGTAATCTATATGGAAGAAAGACTCAAGTCAAGGTTTCTTCATTCATTCTGGAAGGTGGTGGGAGGAGGAAACATTTCTCTTTTTTCAACCATACAGTTGTGGTAAAGAAATTTTTACTCTGCAGAAACTCTTGCGCTTTTAAAAAAGCAACACACGTTTACGGCAGTGAGGAGGAACACATCCACGCCAACATGTAAAACCTGAAAACAGGGTAAGTCAAAGGCCTTTAGGTGCTACACAAGAGGGAACCTTTTCCCTAAGATGTAAGAAGTCCACAAAAGAACAGATGAAGCCTATCCTGCCACATTTCCTGAAGATTTTAGGAATTAGTGAAACAGTAACCTAGTCACCACCATTAAACTCCAGGCTTTAGCTTTCCCGTGCAGACCTTAAAGGTATAAACAGAAATTAAACAGCTCACCAGTCATTTTCAGATTCAAAGTAGCACACAGATATAAGTCGAGCTCCACTTCCCACAGCAAATTTGTTCTCCAAGGGAGACCATTTCACAAAGGTAGCTGCACGATTGATTCTCAGGATCACAAGGGTTGGTTTCCACACGCCGTCTTTCTGACTCCAGACATAAGCATTACGGTCTGCACCGCAAGTTACAATGCGATCGCTTTTGGGAGCCCAGTCAATACCTGCAATTTAGACTTCACATTAATAAACCTTTCCCTTTATACTGTTTGCTTTACAGTAAGCTGAAACAGAGACAATCTGTTTTGGAATGATGGAAGCCGCCTACTACAGAGACAGTTATTACTGTTATGTTAGTATTCCCCTTCTTCACTTATTCTCCAGGCACCATTTTAAACTGTTAGGGATATTGGTTTGTCCCTCCAGCTTTCATCAAAATTGCAGATCCCAAATTTCCTGATTCCACAAGAGAATTTGCCCGCTAAGGAAGCCCGCTCTGACGGCTGGCCAACAGGTGGAGCTCTGCAGTCCGGCTAAGGCCTGTCTGCCAGCACCCTTCAAACCACAGACTTCTGCAAGAGACCCGTTTCAACAGCAGAAACCCAGCAATTCTAAAACTATGCACAAACCTCTAACATAGCTGTCTGCTTGCTGCCAGACCGCAGTCATGATCTAAAAGCTTAGGTAGCAGGGGTTTTTTTTGGTTAGAAGTTATCAATCTTTATGTACTGACACAATGCTTGCATTTTTTCCATGCCTCTTTAAGCTGTGCCATGAGAAAGAAACGTTTACCAAGCAAAAATAACAAATTCAAAGAATAAAACGAAGCCTTTGATAAGCCTGCCATTGCTTCTTTCCATTCTTATGCAATGCAGGATTGTTCTCAACTGGAAATTCTCACCGCAACATTATTTTTCATCTTTTCTGTAGCATCCCTCTTTGAGACACAAAGGGCAATCTTTCACTCTCCTGCCACAAAATTGTATTTCAATGGTTTTCCATAACTGTGTTCTGTATTAAAAATATCCCTTAAGCACACAAACTGAAAAAATGATGTTATGGAAAAAATTTGTACTGATTTTACCACATCAGTCATACATGGTGTACTCCAAAATAGACTTAAGCTTAAAAAGCTCAATTTTGAGGAGATTAGTAGCCTAAAACCATAGTTACACAAGTTGATCTAGCACCGCCTTTGAAAGGGGGACCATCCTGCCTCTCTTTACTTCTCTTTCCCACCGCCGCCCTTGCACCAGCGCCACTGTTCTGACCCACGGCACGTTCAGCTGTTTAGCTTAGCAGAAAACTAAGTCACCAAAATCAGTAAACAATGCTCTTCCTGCAAGTGAACAGAAGCAGCTCACCACAAATATCTGAATCAAGACACAGAAAGCAAGACAAGGGACCTTCTCCCTTGTGATCAGAAGCAGTGGCAGCAGTTGAATCACTCCCGTCAGAAGCAACAAGCTGTTTGATCAGTCTATCTACTGTGTCTAACCACAGTTTAAGTCTATTCTTTATGACAACCACAGCATTTAGTATTCCAAAGGTATACGCTATGCAGGAAAGCAGAGAGCTCTTTTCCCAAGTCATGAATATTTGGCTTCTAACACTAACAGGTACAAGAAAAATGCAGAGAAATGTCTTTGGGGAACAGCAGGTCATTTGTAAATTCAGCCCAAGTGACTCTTCACAAAAGGGCATGTTACAGTTGTGCTCTTTGACAGCAGGAATCAGATAAATTGAATAAAGTTCCTGCAAAATGCTGTTGGGCAGATACTTCTACCCATTAGTGAGTTGAGAATAGAATAAAGGATATTGCTGTTTTGGGTAAGTGCTTGTATTAATTACTTTCATTTCCTTAGAGAATAAAGCCCTTATAAAAATATCACCATTAAAAAAAAAAAAAAAGTAATATAAATGACTACCGCAGGACAATCACATTTTAAAAATAACACCTTGTGACTCATCATGGCAACTATTCTTACGTTTTCATTGTGGATCTACAGATAGTCTCGGCCTGCACTAAAATGTGCTCACTGATGGTCTGTCATAAGTCCAGGACTGACCACTTCAAGTGTTTATACAGTCCCTAAAAAAGGATATTTATTGCCATTGGAAACCACAAACCAACACAACAGTTGTACACTTGATGAAGTTTTAATACTAGCACTTGAAAGGGAGCAGCATGTATCACCAGGAGAGTTTGACACACAACCAGATTACTTCAGAAGACTGAAAATTATTCTCATTATGTCTTTATGAATGAAAAATAAGCAATAGATATGAAAGAAAGGCTCAGTTACTCTACCAAAATGTCTGGAAATGAAACAGGGCTTTTCCTGCTAACATTCATTGCATGTAGTCCAGAAAAATGTTGCAAAGCTCTCTGTAAGTGGGAATGCCAGCCTATAAAAAGATCTATTTACTCAACACTTGTAGATTTCCCGTTCAGATTCTCGACTGGGGAAAACAGGGGGCGGACAAACTGAATGTGTGGCACAGCACAATCTTCTCTTACCTGTAATGTGTCCATTGTGCTCCTTTAGCTCGTGAGCCTTTACCCACTGGTTCCCGCTCTTCTTGTAGATGTGGACTTCATGATTATTAGGGCTAATGGCAATCTCTTGAAGAAGAAATAAAACAATCCAATAGCATGGAAGGCTTTTTAATACCAAATGCTTTACTTGGAAAGACTTTCCAATTTAAAAACTGTATTCTCAAACTTCAGAGCATTACATGGGTTTTGTAAACAAAGGGCCAACTTCCCTGGATAATCTCAAACAACATGGTCATGAGTATACTGCACAGAAAGGCAATACACTTGGAACATAACAGCCCAGATTATAGTGGAAAACTAGGCTATTAAAAGAAAAGGCTGGTTTGGGGTATGGAAATAGAGGTTCAACCAGGGTAAGGGGCAGGTCACATTCTCACGAGGTGCAGACCAAGAGGCAAAGCTTTCTGGAACACTAATAAAACTAGATTTGCTCGCATGCCAGAGTTCCAGTAATGGGTTTAGAACAGTTCAGATTTAGAAGATGTGTGCTTTTTGGATCATAAGTGGAACATTTAACGTGTAGCGCTACGTATTTGATCACACCTTCCCTAAACATGATCCAGAACGTTACAAGATCACAAAGTGACAGCAAAGAGAAAACAGCAATTGGGAAAAAAAAAAAAAAATCAAAAATTAAAACTAACATACTACTTACGAGTACGGTCTCTGTTCCATGCATGGCAGGTGATTGGCTCTAGTAAAAACTGATGTAGAGACATTCCGAGTTAAAGATATTCCTATGTTGTAAAAATTGAAAAAGCTGAAAGGTGTAAAATTGAAAACAAAACACTTCAAAATTCGGTAATTATTAAAACAAAATCAGCCTTCAACATTTACGCAGGTTGTTTCAGTCCAGTATTACAATTTACTTACAGAAGATCACAACTTACTCAGTAAATATTTTAAGGCTGCTCAAGAGCTGCCTTTGCCGTACACCCCGATATCTTCAGTTGGCCAATGACTTTTAACTGTCCTGCTTACTAGAGCTAACTGCAATTGACCTAAAAGCCATACACACTTGCTTCTTGGCATATCCTCACAGACAAGACAGCAGGTTGTTAGGATATCTAACAAACCTAATAATTTTACTATAGAAAGAGAATACTTGGGGAAAAAAAAATTTCTAGGGACATAGCTCAGTGAATTGATTAAAAATCCTGATATGTATCAAGGCTCACAGGCAGCACTACAATAAAATCTTTTTCTTTTTCAGGAGGCTAAACTGGTGCATCCAGAACATTGATATGTAACTGTAATCTGCTGATGTATTATTTGATAAAGCCATTTATATGTATCCTAGGACAAAATTATTAAGATTAGTAATCAACTAATTACTAATTTCTTCAAATTAATCCTAGCACTTAATTGTTTTCCAGTTAGGCTTTTGCCCCCATGAGATTCAAACACTTAAAGAACAAGCTGAATCATTCTAGTTTGTAAGTACTTTAATTTGTTTAAAAAAAGCCAGACACCTAGTTTTTTCTTTAACTTGTAATTGCTACAAGAGACAGCGCTGAACACCTGCAGTTGGAGGCGCACTGACTCACAATCACAAAGTTGTTTAAAGTACCATATCATATTCTAAGTCCTGCATTAATCAAGGACAGCATAAATGGATGGAAGATAATATCGTAAAAACTCAAGGTCACCTGTAATAATTAAAATTTACATAGGTCAATATATATAACTTGGATTTGTCAATTCCTTCCATATATTCCACTAATTTTCATAGCAATATATCCTTGGCTGACGGATCAAAGTCTTTTTACCCCTACATAGGCATCTAAAAAGAAGTATCTCTGTGATGTCATTCCAAGACATCCACACCCATTATAGCCTGAAATTACAACATACCCAAGTATGGCCATGTTAGCAGAGGGTGGAGACTTCAGGTCAAGGTAGGAATTTGGAAGCAAACAGGAAATGAATGGCAGTCCAACAGAAACTCAGGAGTGAATGAAAGATGAGTACGTTCTTATGGAGCTTAGCAATTACTATCACACCAGTAGTCTAACAAGTATGCTGAAAGTGCTGACTCTTGGAGCAGAGATGATACAGAACTTCGCCAATGCAAATAACTGGAGAGACTTTTTCTTTTCTACTTTTTTTTTTAAGAAATCAAGCACTGCTATTTTAAAGAAATATGACTTACTGTTACACTTCAAATATCACTTTTAACTATATGAGCTTTAAGTCCAGTTCATAATTTTAACCAGCATGATTTTCACCGTTCTAATAATCATATTCTACCTATCAAATGCAGCCATTAAATATATGCAGTCCTAAGCAAGATAATTAATTACTTTTTATTAAAGTGAAAATGTTGACATAATCCAAGTTACCTTTGACCTTGGACAGCCATGATTTGAGATTCCATGTATTAACATAAGCAAAACATGACTGCAAATTGCTTTTTCCACGATCTTGCTTTAGTACATGCCAACATTCAGTAGCAGTACATTTCCATATACAGGAAAAGCTGAAGAGCTGTTCTACCAACAAGGAATGCTCAGCCTTTTCTACTCTTTCCGAAATAAAATGTAAAAATATCCAATCTCTCCTCCCCAAGGAATGCAATTATTTCAAAACACTTTCTAATACAACCCTGGTATTTACTCCACAGTTTGGCACTACATATAAACGATATCGTCCCATCCTAACTTCTAGTTCAGAGTTTTTTACTAACCTACATGCTGTTCCCAAAGACAGCCTAGACAAGTAATGTGATCCATTCCTTCCCATTGATTGAGTTTCTTGAGCACCGGAACTTGTAGCAAGCGACTCTTTTCCATTTTGCTTTGGTAACAAACTCATAAAAAACAACAGTGACGATAATCTCAAAAAGCAGTACTGTTTCTGTCATCTTATAGTTGCAGTGTTATTTTCTTTGGGAAGATAAATCTTAATGAAGTCTTCCAGTTATATTTATTCCTTACCAATACATACACAAAATCAAACAAACATTTCACTAGAGAAAATGGTTCTTGATATAATTCATATGTCGTAAAACCCTGTTGTTGTTTGGGCACACCATTCCTTGGCGTAAATTACAACTAATCAAGTCTTATCACTCTGAGAGCGAACGGTTTCTGCACAATACACTGTTAATTTGAGAAAGTTCTGTTAGTCAGAAGGGGCTTAGCTGCAAAGTAAAATTATAAAACAGAAAATGGGTCCTGTTTTACCTCAAACCAGGACAACCCTAAAAGCCTTCCTGTCAGCCAACCTCAGAATCTCACACAGGGAAGATACTGTTATGATAACTTTGTTAGTCAAGTACTTAAGGCAGCTATCCCTGATCCTTTTTTCAAATGCAAAGTAACTGTCCTTGAGTTTCAATAAAATTAAAAAAAAAAAAAAGAAGGAAAAAAAAATGAAATCTTGCACCTTTGTAGCAGGAGTCCTTTCAGTATGTAGACTGAAAAGATCAAGGTTGGGAAGAACAGGACTCAGCTGCTGTCATCTCTCAATGGGCTGAGAAACATGTGCTGTAAGGCCATCCCTGGACGAGCAACTAGCAAGGACACAGACTCAGAAGTGGAGATAGCATGTGTGTGTGTGACACAGAGAGAGAAAGGCATCTTTTTAATCCTTGCCTATTTTCAGAGCACCTACACCACTTTCAAACATCTGGCAGAGAAGTGCCTATAATTAAGCACTGCCTCCTCCTACTGTCATTCCCTTCCAAGTCACTCAGCGCAGCTTTCCCAAGAGGGTGACTCCTCACAGGCAAACCTACCGACACAGGACACCATTAGCATTATAAAGCCGACCGGTTTGGGGTGGATTGCGGGCTGCGGCCCTGCCCCGCGCTGATAACACAGGTGCACAGCGCTTGCTGCCGAGGCCGCGGAGGGGCAGGGACCGGCGGCAAAGCGGGGGCTGCCCCTCCGAGGCCCGCCCGGCTGCTCCCTCCCCGGCCCCATCCATCCCCCTCCCCGTGCGGCCCCGTCCCTTCAGGGCGAAGGGGCTGAGGGGTCCCCATCGCCTCAGCCCCAGAAGGGTGCCCACACACAGGCCCCCTCCCCGCCCCCGCGCGGGCCGGCGGGGGGGGGGGTCCCCCCCCCCCCCCCCCCCCCCCCCCCCCCCCCCCGCCCCCCCGGCCCCCCC
>VYXH01003177.1:59499-70674 GCA_013397275.1 Burhinus bistriatus
GGGGGAGCCGGGGCGCGCCGGGGAGCGGGCTCTGCGCCTGCGCGGCGGGAGGGCTCGGGGCGGGCGGGGCCGCGCGCCGTGCCCGCGCCTCAGACAAAAGGCGGCCGCCGGGGAGCGCGCAGGCGCAGTGAGGGGCGCGTCCTCCCCTCACAGAGGGGCGGGAGGGGAGAAGCGCGCCATGGAGCTGGGGAGGGACTGAATTGTCCCAGGGGAGGGAGTTGTCGTCAGCCCTGGTGCTTTGTCATCTTGTGAGGTGAAAGAGGCTGTGGCTGCCTCGGTTGGAAGGGGTACGAGGCAGGGGTCTGCGGGTTCTCTGGGTGTGAGGAGGCCCCAAGTGCTGGTGGTGGGGCTGGTTTGTGTGAGGCCTCCTGCGTTGGGGTTCTTGGCAGGGCTGCGGTGGGCAGCGCCAGGGAACAGCCATGGACTTGGGAAGGAGCGTGAGGAGGTGAAGGGAGTCAGTGTAGGCCGACTTAAAGAGTTGGGGAGCTGCTCTGTGAGGAGCCTTTGTGACCGTCCTTCCTTTTGGAGGCTGAAGGATGGTAGGAAGGTGCTCTCCACTGCAGGGGATAATAACTATCCTATCCTAACTCATTCAGATGCTGTAGGACCTTTGCTCCTGTTTGGCTGGAATATGGAAAGATGGGCATTTGCCGTACTTTGTGCTATTCTTAATCCCCTTGAGGAGTTGCTTGCTGTTTGGGGTCTGTGGTTTGGCTCCTGTAAAACTTCAAACTCCGTTGCCTGTGAGGTTTTGTGAGCTCAAGTACAACAACAACAAAAAGGCAAGTGGGGGGAATGGGGAGAGATTAGTGACTCCCAGATATACTAAGGAGCAATAGAGTAGTGAGTTTAATTTCGAGTCTGAGAGAAAATAAACAATTTATAAGCATCTAGAAGGAAACAAGAAGGTGAATGCTAGCCAGTATGGCTTTGTTGTGAATGAATTGAGCCAATCTAATTTCCTTTCCTGGCAGCACAGCAGGGCTTGCAGATAAGGGAGAAGCAATATAAGTCATATATCTTGATTTTTAGTAGAGCTTCTGACACTGGCTTGCAGGATATTCTAATAATAAGCTGGGAAACCAGTCTAGATGAGACTGCTCTAAGGGAGTTGCAAAACTGGTTGAGGAAAAATGTACTTGATATCAGTGCTTGTACAGGGAATTACCTTGGGTCCATTACTCATCCATGATGAAATAGAGAGTGTAATTACTGCATTTCAAAATGAGATCAAGTTTGAAGGCGGAATAAACACAGTCGTAGAACTAGGATTCAAAATGGGAGCTCTGGAAAAAATAGGATGTGGTTCAGTAGCAGGTGCACTGCTGTACGCTCTAATGTAATCAACTTCAGAATTGCAAGACTGGGAAGAATTGTGCAGCTGGCTGTGCTGCAGGAAAGGATGGAGGGGCTGCTGTGGGTCCTAAGCTGAAGAGGAGTCCATAACATCTTGCTTTTGCAGAAGAGGCAAGTGCCATGCGGGTCCATATAAGTAAGAAAATGCTAGAAGAGTATGTCCCGTCCTGGGCTCCACACAGGAGAAATATGAGTGATTTGGAGAAAAAGGTGGCAATAGTGATCACAGTCTTTGAACACATGACTTTTGCTGAGCCTGTTGAGAGGACAGAAAACTGAGAAAAGATGTGGTAAGCCTTCAAGTAGATAAAAGGCTGCTGCTATGAGGAAAGGAACAATTTGTTCTCTTATGTCCACTGGGGGTAGGGCAAGAAGTTGTAAGCTAAGATAACAGCAAGGCAGATCTAGGTTACAGTGAAAAAAAAAGTCTCAGTAATTCCTTTGAAGTAGTCAAGCCCTGCGTTGGACTGACGTGGCAGGATGCGGGGTGCTTCTTAGAGGTTTTCAAGAGCGGATCAGACAGATATTTGTCAGAATGGCAAAAGTGCAGTGTAAGGTCTTGCATTTGGGAAGGAGGCTAGAGTCGATGGTCTCCTAAATCAGTGTTACTATGGTTCTGTAACTGCAAGATATGTAATTATTCCAGCCCTTATTGGCTTAACGATAAAACTAGATCAGCTGCACAGATTAAAGATACGCAACTAGGCCAAGTAAAATTACGTAACATGAATGAAATTACATTTAAGTACGGTTTTATGTTTACAAAACTATTTTCACCAGATGGAGTGAAAGTATCTAAATGAGGAACTCCGCAGAGCTTTTAAGCATTAAAAGCTGAGGCTCTGTCTCTGCTAAAGCTTTCTGGAGAATTTTCCACCATTGTTCCTGTGGTATTGCTGATACAATTATGCTGTGCTAATCCAGAAAGGATACCAATGTTTTTGAGATTAAGGCCTCAGAAGCAGGAGTGAAGTGATCTTAGGAAAAGTAGTTTAGATGTCGTTTGACCTTAAGATATATATGAAAAAAAATTTGAGCTGGGACATCCTCATGCAGCAAATGCATGCAGATGGGGAGCAGCTAGTCAAAAAGGTCTTTTAGAAGCAGGCAGTTACATATACAAACAGGTAATTGTGGATGAAAATACTGGCCTTGAGAGGCGTTGTAGATGTGTGTTGTTCACCCCAGTATTTGAAAATGTACCAATTTCCAGCACAGTGTCATATCATGCCTGATGTTTAAAAGGAAGATGAAACAAATGTAATTTTTTTCCTCTAATTGTATCCCCTGTTTCCCTAGAACTGCCATCTAGATCACAGTAATTTGTCAAAATCGATTTTCCAGTAATATTCTTGAATTATCAAGAACATTGCCTTAAGATTAGATAAAGTCACTGATGATCTAAATAACTACAAATACAGGATTTTTAAGCAGGGAAAGACAACGTATCCCAATGTCCTGCTTTTTTGCTGCTTAATACTGTGTCCCCCCGTTGCCAGCTCCTGTTTTAACTTTACGTGAAATGTGTACTATGGTCGTAATACAGAATGAGAAAGAATGAAGACTGTTCTCGCTGCATGCTGCTTGGCCAGACTTTTACTGTGTGGTCTTTTTACGTACTGGTTTTCTAGGTAATGATGAGCTTGATACTGAGTGCTTTGACCCCTACCAGAGAGGATCTGTGATGGAGCAGGTAGGAGCCTGCGTGCTTGGGCCAGCAGGCTCTAAATGAGCTTCAGAGCAAAGTGTAAAGCGTGTGACTTCTGGCAGCATCTGCGCTCTGTTAGCCTGCTTTTCAAAGGTTGTATGCCTAAATGCATTTGTTCCAGTTGTCCAAGCAGGGATTGGTGAATAAGAGCAGGGTGTTTGGATGACAGCAGCTCCTACAGAAAATCATCACTAGAAAAGAAACGGTAGCAATGATTATCACCATTTTTTAGATTATAGCAGCAAAATTGTACATTGGTATTGTTAACATTGGCTAGTTCAAGGCATTCCCTACAGGTCAGTTCTGAAATAATTCTCCACAACCAACACAGCCTTGTCCAGCAGACTGTATCCCACTGCGCTGCCACAGGAGCTGTTTCTGCCTCCCAGCTTGTCTCAATTGGCTCTTTCTGTGCTGCTCTACCCTCCTGTTGCAGCACCCCACTGCGGGTTTGAGCAACAACCCCGAATGCTGTGTTCTGCTGTCTCGCTGCGAATAAATTCAGGTTTTTCCCCATACAATAAGCTTTATTAAGACTATGAATGAAGGCTGTTGATGAGAGGAGTTATTTGCAAGAGACAGCCCAGATCCCACCTCCTATCCTTTACTTGAAAAATCCCAAATCTGTGTTAGCACAGATCCTTCAGGTAGTGTTGATTGGCTTCTACCATTCCAGGTATACTTAAGAAGTAGTATTTGCAATTTTTTGAGCCTGTCACACAGATAATTTGTCTATCTGCAGGTCATTGCACTCTTTTTCTGTCTTCTAGACTTTTTCCCATGTAGGGCACTTGATATCCCAAACCTGTTGTTTTAATCAGTTCTATAGCAATTTTTCAGTGGGCAACTTTTGGCAAGACACACAGTATTGTGGAAGGAAAGAGGAGATTGAAGTGGTGTTGCAGTGGTACCTTGTATACCTTTCAAAACCTTTTTAAGAAAGAAGGTAGAAATGCCCATCTAGGCACATGCCCATCCAACCTCTTGCTATGGAAAGAAATCACTTTTAGAAGCAATGATGTGCTGCCCTTTGTTTTTATGCCAGAGGAAGGAGAAGACATAGGAATTGGGTACTTGCTTTGTATAGTTTGGGTCCCTGTCTTCCCTGCTAGACTGCTGGTGTGTACAGAAATGTCCTGGAGTACTGTGCCAGGATGAGGTGGGCTTTTTCCTAGGAGAAGTCCTTGCTGTGCAGTTTTGGTGCCCTTGAGAAAAGATTTAGCCCTTAATGTGCATCCCTTTTGGAAGCAGAAGGATGCTTCTCTTTTCCCCTTTCTGTTTTACCATTAGTGAAAATACATCTGTGCTAACCATTAGCCATTTCAGAACTTACCTCTCTGCATAGAGACTTGTGGAATATCTGTTCCATTTTGTAGGGAACTGCATGAGTCAGCTGGTGATGAGAACACACCTATGTCTTCCTCAGCTCCATCCCACACCCTTTTCTGCTCTAGTAACTTCACGGCAGGTGGGTTCAAATGTCAGCTCTATCTTTGGTGCCTGTTCCTGAGCCACTGACATGGAGGAAGAGGGTTTAGGCACGTGGATAATCTCTCCAAAAGTGAGCCCTTTGTTTGCTGAGACACAATGCCTGGTGCGTGGATTGTTTAGAGCTGATTCAGCCTTCCCATCTCCCTCTCGACATCATCCAATTCATGTATGGTCTTCCTATACTTGGCCAGGCTTTGGCTAGCCTCCTGTACCAGAAAGGGTTTGATTGAACAAGAGAAATCTTTGCACTGGAAAAAGCTGACCTGGAACATGTCTGATGTGTTTCTTTGGCATAATGACATCAAGGTGAAGAGTACAGTCATGACCCTAAAGAATGGTAGTTAATAGGTGGGTTTTTAATTGTGTGCTCATATCTGTGCACATATTGGAGACTGTATTTGAGGACAGGAAGTGGCTGCAAAGAAGGGAGAGGCGAGTAATCCTTTGTAAAGAATGATGCGCATTTTTGGCTACCTGTCTGAATAGGTGTATGCAAGTCTACAATGGGCCGCGTGTCTAGGGATGCTGTCAGTATAAATTGAATGCGTGCTTCCTGCAGTATGTGGAGAGACACAATGCCCCTGGTACACAGGGTGTGATTGTGTGATGAAACAGTGAGCTGGAGCAGGGAATACGTACAGCCTCCTCAGTTTGCCTCTTGTAAGTTTTCAGTTTGTTCTGCATCTTCTCCAGCTGTTCCTGCATGTGCTAGTTGATTTTTATGGCCATCCTTTGTGGAAGACCGGCTCCTTTAAAGGCCACTTGTTCTTGTGCAGAATTTTCAGTCTCCACATGGTGTTTCTGTTTGGAGTCTAGCTCTATTTCCAGTTTCTTAATCTGAAAAAGAGCAGAAGAATAAATGATCGTGGAAGGGATTTGGAGTGTTGATGTGCAATTATGAGGATCAGAAAAAGAAATGGGAAGATGGTATTCACCCCAGGAATTTGAAGCTACTCCTACTCTAGAGTTTTGTAGCAGTTGAAAAATAAACAGCAAGTCATGCCACTGATGACAGTACACCTTGCAAATTCTCCTTTGTGGGTGTAGATCAGCTGCTGATACCAGTGGCTTGTTACTGCTGTACTCAAGCACCGTAAAGGTTCTGATTGATGAGTTCTGTGCGGGGTGCAAAGTGCTGAAGTTCTGTTGCACTCCAGTGGGCTGAGAGTGTCCTACATGCATCTTTTCTGCCTAGTCTGGATTTCCTTAAATTAGTGCATTCCCTGTGGGACATGTTGACTGTTAAATGAAAATGTTTCTTTTCAGGTATTTGTGCTGAATGTGGAAGCTCAGGTGCAGGAAGGGGTTTCATAGCTGCTCTGTTCAAATGATCTTTTTAATATATTTGTATATGTTTTTCTTACCCTGGTGATTTTTTTTTCTCCTTTCAGGGCTAACTGCTCAGCCTATTCCATCTTTACTTACAGGTCTTTTATTTGCAATTTAATAGTGCTTCTTAATCTTTTCCAGATGCACGTAATGGTCCTGCTCCTGACAGATCTTTTGCCACACAGGAAGCCTATGAAGAAGGTATGAAACAGATTGACAGCACAGCTATTTATACAGATCCTTGAAAGCTAGGATATGTAGATCCGATCTCTGTATGTTACTATCTGAGAAATTTTGCCATATCTTTAATTTTTCTGTATATCATAGGCTGCCTTTCTAAAGACTGGATCCACAGTTCACTGAAATCAATGGAAGTAATCTCAGCTGGCTTTGAAAACTCTAGATCGGACCATAAACCAAGTGGTGGTATGCTTGCTTGGTGCCACTGGACTAGTCAAGGGTATTATCCCCACCTATTGCTATGTCAATAGCTTTAATTCTAATGACACATCAAGATTTTATTTCTACCCTTCAATGGAAAGAGGGTGGCTGAGAGTGTGCTGTAGATGGAAGGTGAAGATATTGTTTGAACATGCAGTAGCTGAAAGCAGAAAGGCAGCAGAAGGCTCAGCCTCACTCTGGGAGGAAATGCTGTGCATTAAATCCACAGCTAGCTATGATATTTCTGAAGTGCCAGTTGTCAGCACAGTGCCAAAGGAGCAATCTGCTCAGTGCTGGCAACTTTTCTCCCCTCTGTGCCAATTACGAATGCCATTGACTAGCTAGAGAGGGAAGCCGGCCTACTCTTTGTTGGAGGCCTGATAGGTGTGATGAGTGGAGTTGTGTAATAAGTGAAAGAAAGGACAAATCGAGAGGAAATGGAGGAATTCCTCAGGGTGCCATCTGTGATGTAGATTACCGGGGAGGAAGTGGATTTCTTTTTTTGTGGATTAATTTTGCAAGGCTGCAATCAGTGAGCTAACATGCATTCTGCTTTTCAGGATCATAAAAAGCAATGCAAGAGCTAACATGTATTATTAACACTGTGCTTTCAAATCAGTACTGGAGAGAAATAATGGAATATATACCTTAAGGTTTCCAGCTACAAATGTAAAGGGCAGAAAGGTGAGGAGGTGACTTACATCAGCCGCAGCTTTCTTTGCTCTCTCGTCGGCTGCTCAGTAGTCACTGATGATTTCCTCATGCTCATTAGTAGTGCGTTGAAGGTCAGGCTCCAGCTTTCATTTAATAGTAAGCGGACTGATTCTAGTGAGCAGAAAGAAGTCTGGGAACCAGAATGCCTTATCTGCTCAGCTCTTCCATTTGGCTCTCAAAGAGATGATTTGTGCATCACAGTTTTCCGTAGAGTTTGTTTTTTCTCTTTAAAATTGTGCACTGTTAAGCTAAGGGGGGTTCATCCCCACTGGATCTGCATTACAGAACATTTAGGACCTGTGTATTTACGTGCGTGCTAAATGAGAGCTAAAATGATGATAAACCTCTGAGGCAGAAATAGACCCTGTTGTTTGCGAAGGCCTTGAGTCTGAGTCTGTTATTCTGAATCTCTGTGTGTATGGATTTGAGTTTATATACCAATATTATTTATTTCAAAGTTATGCTGCAGTAGCAGCAGCTGGCTTTGGACCCAGCTGAAACTGTATTTGATTGCATTCTCAACAAACATAGTCTGTGCTCCACAGTTTACAATATGTATGTGTCTTTTTATCTCTTGGAAAATAGAAGCCCCACAGCTCATTTAGTGCTTACTGTTTACTGATATGAATTATTGGAGGACTGTTGTTCTTGCTGCTATAAAAATAATAAATTAAAAAAAACCCAACACTCTAAGGAAGGAGAACTACAAAGGCTTTAATAGAAAAACTGCATTCTAGCAACACAAGCTGCTCTTCAGCAAAACAACATCATGTAAATGTGCCATTGTGTTCCAGAATGCTGCACAAGTTCTGTGCTCTGTAGGTATTGTATAACAAATAAGTTTAAAACACCAAATTTGGTATGGAGATAGCAGTTCACCTGCTAAAGATGTATCCTTTTATTGCCATTTGGAAGTGAATGTATTGGTTGCATTTTTTAACCTACTTGAATAAAGGCAACATTTATAACTCATTTTTTGTAACCGATGTCCCATAATTGCAGCTGAGAAATGCTTCTTGTATTATCAGTCCTTTCCAGAAGTGACACTCTTCTCCTTGGATGTGTTAGTATGTGTGGTCTGTATGGGAAAGGAACTGCAGACTGTAATAGTGAATGTTAAAGTAGCTTCTTAAATCTACGCAGAAAATGAAATGGCAGGTATATTATTTCATACTGCAATTTGTAGTGCAAGGATGCTTGAAATTTCACTAAAATGGATCTCGCTGTGGGCTACAGTCTATGGAAGAAATCCGAGCACCATGGAAACAACTAGTAAAACTACAGTTTCAATGGAGGCAGAATTTTACACTGTCCCTTTTAAGGTGGGTTTTTCAAAAGTGCTCAGCACTGTCTTAACTCCTCCACCAAACTTGCTAAAAGTCTTCTCATAGGTCTTGCTGTGAGCAGAGCGGGGCCAAGATAGTGCTTTTTTTAAAAATCTTGCTGTAAGTGTAATATCTCTAAAGACTGAGGTCTTCAAGTTCTGTAGAGTTATCAGATCTATCTTATAGACCGCTGTTATCTATTATTGGCCTAATCCTGCACTTCTTACCCAGAGTTAAGATTTAATGTTAGACCACTTGTAGTTAAACTCTCTGACAAGATAGCTGTTGCGTAAATAGTTCTACTTTCTCTGTACGTGGACATTGAGTTCCTTATGTCTTCTCCATGACCTCTGCCTGCTCCAGGAGTTTGGAAGAGTGCTTGCTGCCCTCCAGGCCGGTCTGCACTTCTTCCAGCTCTGTCTGTAGTGGGCTGAAGCAGCATATACTGCTCCTGCAGCTCCTCCTCATGCTGGCAAGCATCCTCATCCATTTAGATCCGAAAATGAAAGGTCAATGTAAATAATGAAGGGAGAGGAATCTGAAAGGTGTTGGAGGTCTCTCTGCAAAGCTGTTCTTTCTGGTGATGCCAGATTTTAAAATAATTTAAAAAAACAATTCCCCCCCCAAAAAACCCTCTCGCTGGATCCCAGTATCATGTATGTCTGTCTTAGGTCTTTATAGCCACACTGACTTCAAGAGAATTGCTTCTGACTGAGACTGAAGTAACTGAGGACAAGTTACGTTTGAGTGTGTGTGTGTATATATATACACACATGTGTAGAGAGAAAGAATCTTTGTTGTTATTCTTTAAGTTACTAAAATTGGATTTTTGGCAGCATTTATATTGCTTTAGTCCGACAAGGAGACTAGCCTTTTACTAATTTACTTACTTAGTTTTATTTTGGAAATGAAAACCCAAAGGAAGCTCCTTAGTTTTACATCTCTGTTACTTTCTAGTCCATTTCTTGGCTATCCTGTTTGAACAGCAATTACAACTACACTTAAAAGCAGAACTTTTTTGTTTTAATTACATATGACTAGTTCTTTGGGTTTCTAGTTTGACAAAAGCTGATAGTAATGCTCATCTTTTTTAAGATTTGTTGGAACTACTGCAGATTAAAATTGATAGGAGTGGGAGAACCAGGGCTTTTGAATATAAATTCTCAATTTGTTCAAGAAGTCTGTCTAAACAAGAGTACATAATCTACTGCTTTGTTGCCTAAGCTATAAAATAGAACTGGTATGCTTTTCCATCCAGGGACCTGCTTCTACCCTCTGCAGTTTATCTTGGCATGCTCTTGCAGTTTATTCGGTGTCCTGACAAGTTCACTGTCGTTCCTGTTGGCGTGATCCAATTGCATTTCCATTCCGGTCAGGTGAGCATCCATCATCTTGAGCCTGAGAGCTTCAGCACTCCCCTTCGCTTCAGTCTCCAGACTCGCCTGCAGAGACTCACTTGCATGCTGGTGATTATTTCTGTGGAGTCCACTGGAGCATATGGTACAGCATTCTGTTATGTTGAGTCTGATCCAGCCTTTGTATCAAATTAGTGCCCACCAAGTAATAAAAATACAGTAACTTTTCAAACCTGTTTAAAACCAAGATACCAGTATTTTGCAGCAAGCCATTCATGAATACCTTCTTTTAAAACACAGGGCAGGGAGAGGCTTTCAAAAGGTCATCTTAAAAATCTGCTGCCTAAAGTCTGGATCACCTCCTGCTAAACCAGTCCCACTAGACAACGTGTGACCAGACGGCACTTAACTTCCAATAATGGAGGCTCTACAACCTCCAGACAATCTGGTCTAAAGAGTAATTCCCCTTAATGATTATCAAACTTTACCAGTGTCTAACTTAAAACCTCTGTGCTGCGGCCTTTGACTGACACTTAATGTCATATTGTCACTATACCTGGTTGTTTCAAATCCTTCCTTCTCATGTTCTCCTGTCGACGTCAGCTTTAACCTGAGCCAGTTTGAGCTGAATGCAAATCAGTTTACTGTCTTCAGCCTGCAAGGAAGGGTGCAACAGATGGACGAATAAATGCCCTTTGTGGGGTTAAACATACAGAATCCATCTGATTTTGATTTTGTATGTAAGGAGCTACCAGTGGGCAGCAGCCACCAGGCTGGCATGCAGCTCTTGCATCTGTAGCATTGGTACCTCCAGGGAAGACTTTGCTTCCTCCAGTGCCACCTGCAGTTCATCCTTCTCAATCTCCAGTCTCTGTCTTTTGCAGCTCATGAATGCTCTTCCCTCCCTCCCCCAGCTGATTGATTAGATCCTTAATTTCCTCTAGGGAAGAAAACAGATATTTCATGTGATAGGTTTATTTCAGGACTATGAACTTTACCAAGTGCACCAGGCAGATTCTTTGAATGGAAATGGCATGAAACGATTCCAGTCACTTTATATCAGCTGCCCTTTTCTTTCATTGCTAAATATTATCCTGGATTTCTGAATGAGCCCCGCTTGCTGCATGCGTTCATGGAGGTGGAAGAATGAAGGCTATTAAATCAAGAGAAATTTTTTACAGTTTTTATCCAGCCTTCCCCTCTCCCCCTTTCAGATGGCTGCTCTTAAAAAGTGAAAACAGGGCGCCACATCATTTCTGTACAGCAGAGTGGGGCTCTCTGCCAGCTGATGTAGGCCAGAGGAAAGGGTTGGGGGAGATAGCCCAGAAAACGCTGGGTCTGTGCCAGGGAGTCCATCACTGTTTTCTGTTGGCTGCAAGGGCAGCAGATTGTAGCATCTTCTAAATATTTACAGTGTCATCTTCCAGCCTCCTGTAAGAGATCAATTTTTGTAATT
>VYXH01003177.1:70712-123737 GCA_013397275.1 Burhinus bistriatus
CCAAGGCAGCTGGTCTCCCTGTACAGCCAGTGGGGGAGAAGTGATGCCAAGAGAGAAACTCAGAGCAGGAGTTTAGCTGACTTGCTCTGAACTGATTCTGGAGATGCCTCATCCTCCCCACTGAGGTTAAAGGGAACATCATCTTCCCAGGGTAAAGCTGGCCATTGTTAATAGTCCCCTAAGTGAATTGCTCAGAATTGGAGAGAATGCTGGTAGCCAGAACTAGGACTACAGCCTCTATCTTACTTAAGCCTAATGCTGTAACCAGTCCGTTATTCCCTTATGCGGTGCTCTAGTGATGATACTTGGCCTAGCCTGGAGTGATGACCTCCTAGTGTAACAGTGAGTACAACCAAGCTGCTATTGTGACCGTGTTTTGAGGGTTGAGAAAGGACCTCGATCCTCAATGTCATCCCTGGAGTCGGTGTCCTGGGAGCAGTACACTGGTGCTAGTTACCATCTTGGGTGATCCAGTAGGGGTGGCGTCTGCATCAATACAGGCTTTGTTGTCCCAAGAGCAGGATCTAACCTGTGACTTTAGGTGCATCAAATGTATGTTTCCAGAGAGCGAAAGCATTGCTAGAAATAAGAAAAGTGGAATTGGTGCTGGAAGACACCACAAGAGATCATTCAGTAGGAATCAGGGGGCTTATGATTTGTGATTTTTTTTTTTAACATCAAACCAGTAGTTACCCTGAAGGGCCTTGTTCTCCTTCTTCATAGATTCCAGGTGCTCCAAGGACGCTTCATAGGCAGTCTTAAGCTCAAAATTTTCAATTGTGTACATTCCTTCTGGGAACTATCCACTTCCACCTACAGCTCTTTGCAATTTTTGTTGCCATTCTGCCAGCATCTTACCAAAGGCTCTCTGCTTCTTGTCCAGGGCAGCACAAGCAGCATTGGCCTGGAAAGATAAAGCCAAGCATTCACTGGACACAAGTTTTCTTTACACTTCACTTCTCTGCGTGTCCTGCCAGCTAGTCACAGTTAAATTGGCAGCCACTCTAATGACTGGCAGAGTTTCCTTTGGTCACTCTGAATGGATGATTAAAATGTTTACGAGGCTTTCTTTCCTCACCATTAGGAATTTAACAAGATCACCCAGTTCCCATCAGTGTGATAGTCTTCCTTGCTTCTGCGGTTATAATGATGCTGCTGTGGAGCAAATGTCTCCCACTTCAGATATTCCTTGTGCAGATGTGCAGTTAGTAATTGCCTAGGCTGATTAGTATGACTCTTTCTATTTCAAAGACGATTCAGTTACAAACAAGATGTTATTCAAGACTATTTTAGACTGTGTTTAACTGCTTGTCATGAAGGGAAAGAATAAAGGTACATTTTTCTTTCCTAGGAGCTTTTAATCACAAATATTCTACATATCCTTATGATCTGCACATGCGTTCAGATACCATGGTGACAAGCACACCACAGGAACCATAGAATAAAGAACTGCTTCATTAAAGAAAGTGGTGGTGAAACAGATTTTCAGCCCAGTAATGTAATGATATATGTGGGATTTTCAGCTCTTGAGACCCTGTTCTAAAGCTGTCTGCAGTCATTGGCAGATACCCAAGGACTTCAGTGGATTTGGAGCAGCCTTTGTGCCTATTTTAAGTAACATTTTTATTCAAATGTCCCACAGTTGCACTACTATTCATGCTCTTACACTAACACGAGCAAGAATAGAAATACTAATTTAATGAAGGAGCATTTATTGCTAGTGTTTAAACTACGTGTTGTTTAGATCTGCTTTGAGTATGGTGGTTAGTAACCAGTGGCCAACCCACTGGTACTGCAACACTGAAAAAGTTCAAAGCACGATATCATTATCCTTAAAAAGAAGATGAATACCTTGGCTTGCAGTAAAGGAGGGCTTTTGCTTTAGCTGTACTCTTGTTTCTGGAAGTCAGCTAATGAGCTTACCAGAAGCATGCTGTGTGCTCCTAGGAATTAGCTGCGGCTCTCATCTGGGTTTTCTCTTGATGTGATAAATCTTAGCTTTGCTTCTTATGGTCACACAGATTACTTGACGTTTAATAGAGAGATCTTATGATATTAAGAAATAAAGGACCAGTCCAAAGCTGACCTGAGTTAATGGAAAGACTCCCAGGGCTTCCAGGACCAGGTCTTAGATCTTGTTGGTCAGGCTTGTGCTGGATGCCCTCTTGAATGGCTGGATTTCTTGCCTTCTCAAGGTCAACAGTGAGGTCCTCCACTTCCTTCTGAAGCCTCTGCCTAGTTTTCTCCATATTGGCAACCCAGGCTTGGACTGATTCAGCTGTCTCCTCTCCTTCTTGGAGCCTCACAGCCAACTTTGTCCTGAGGGAGGGAGGGCAGAAATATCCTGCTGAGTAAGTAGCTCATGAAGTGAGGAGTGGTAGCAGTCAGGAGCCTTCATCTCAAGCACCATCACTGTTTGCAGCAGTCTCAGAAAAGGGACTGTAAAACCATTACTAGGATGTAGCTGGTTCTTCCCCTCCACTGGTAGGATATGGCATATTGGGCCGCAGATCAGCTCTTTATTGCTGGAATGTAACCTGGTAATAGACACTTCCGCCTTCCATTAAGGTATCTCAAGGACTGGAATAGTGGCTAAGAGCAAAGTAGCCTCCTTCCCTTGTGAATATCCCTGGGACTCAGTACAAGGTCATGCAGAGATGTAGTACCTTATTCCATTTGTCTCAGCTTGTTCAGGTGCACAGTGAAACCCTCCAGATGCTTTAACTTTCGTTGCTATTATGTGAAAGCATGTTAACGTTAGCTCTGTTAGAGAGACTGCTACAAAGATTGGCTCAACTTCTAGCCTGTAATACCAGATCTCAAGGGCCAGATTCTAAGGGGTTTTGTCTGATTTGATGCTTGCTTTATTCTTAGGAAATTCTAGTGGCTTTTGTCAGGCTGCTGGAAGAGTAAAGTCCATGTTGGAATAAAGAAAGGTTATCCAAATTAAAGCCTGTATCAGAAAGGGTCAGTGTTGGTTTTCTGTTGTCAGTGTGCAAGTGTTAGGTCTCAATAGTCCCTGTTTATAACTGCAAGTATTATTTTCTTTCTCTTGGCTGGAGCTCTTTGCTTTCTCTCCGTCTTACCAAATTGAGTCCTAATAGAGCACATCTGTAAGCTGTGACTCAGCAGTCAAACTAAATAATGAGACTGCTAAAGTCCCATCCCAGACTCCCTGAAAGCTGAGTGCTCACTTGGTTTCTTCCAGCTCTTCGGTCTTTCAGTGGCACCAGTCTTGTATTTAGTCCTCCAGGTTGTGACTTCAGTATTGAGTTCAGAGACCAGGCAGTGCAGTTCAGCTTTGCTCTCCTCCTCTTCCTCCAACTACTCTTTCATTGAGGCCAAATCATGCTTAGTGTTGGCAGTGCAGGACTAGAGATAGCACAGCCCTTACTATGCATCTGTCCTATTGGAAGTATGAATGCACTGACCTCACTCTCCAGAGCAGGAGTGCTCCACTCGAACAGCTCAAGTTCTGGACCAGCTAGAAACAGCTCAGGCTTCAAAATAGCTTCCTGATCAGGAGCCAGGTTTCTGTTCTCTGTACCTGTTTTTTTGCTGTACTGCAGTGAATTGAATTGAGTTCACACAACTGAAAACAGAACTTGGCTTGTCGTCATCACTGTTTTCTCTCAAACAGCATTTCAAAAGAATTATGACAGTAAACCCATTTGGTGATTGTTCTAAACAGAGACAATTCTTGCCAGACTTGATACACAGGTGCAGCACTAGGATTACTCTTTGGAGATAAGCAGAAATTTCCAAGACACGTGTCAGAGACCTGAAACAGTGGTATATTTTGAGCCAAACTTGTGTGATCTGTGCAAATAAACTGCTGTACAATCCACTGAATGGACAGTGGACTGAGAATCAAGAGGTGTGTGTTCTGCTCTTTGCTGCTGACTCATGGGAGATTCTGTATCTTATTTTCATATCTATACAAGGCTCATGCCCCCCACACCGCTTCCAAGATCAGCTGGTAACAAGCCCAGAGAGTAATTTGGATGAGCAAGTTTTCCTTTGTGAGAGCTAACACAGAAGATTGGTTACTCTGAAGTGGGCAGCATGCAAAAGAGCAGGCACTGCACGTCCCATGACAGCGACAACCTCTGTAGGTAGTTGGTGGTCCCCAGTACCTTTAACTCTTCATCCAGCTGCCTCTTGAAGTCATCTGCTTGCAAGGTGAGAGGAATCTTCATGTGGACAACCTGGTTAAGCCTGCTCTGAGCTTCCTTGTGCTCCCGACTCAGCTGGCTGTTTTTGGCTGTGGGAAAAGCGCATAAAGAAGCAGGAGAGGAACTAATGCAATCTGACTGGAGAGAAAGAGAAGCGAAGGCTAGAAGGATTGGGCAGATTTGCTAGAGGAGACAGGGCAGGGCTGCCAGAGTTAGATGAAATGTAGGAGGAGGATCAGAGGGAGGTAACATTGCACAAAGCTGTCAAGGAATTTGCCTTGGAGCCTGATGGCATTAATTTCAGCTTGGCTCTTCTCCACCTCAGCCAGCTGGGCATTGGCTTCAGACAGGTTATCTTCCAGCTTGTGAGCATGAGCATCTGAGTTCAGCTGTAAGAAGTCAGTCATGTGATGCTGAGCAAGGCTTGAAGGGCCAAACTATCCTCCCTCTCTTGCAAACTCGAGTTTGATCCAGTGGGTTGTAATTACAATGGGATGACTGTAACAGCCAGGGGGAGTGAAGAGTGTGCTGATCTTCAGTGAGGGGGATGCCCACTCCATCAGCTGGGGCAGGCAGTGTTCAGCACCACCTGCAAACAGCTGCTTTCTGGTATCAGTTAGTTCCCTCTGCAGAGGGCTGAATTCTGCCTTGCTCTGGTGGCTGCACCAGTGGCTGCATTGGTGGTTTATTGAGGAATTCCCTGCTGGCATCTCACCTTTGATTTCTGCAGAGATTCCATGCTTGCATTCTGATTTTGTGACCTGTTTTTCTGTCTCCAGCTCTGCTTTCACTCTGGGGATTCTCCATGAGCTCTGCCATCTCAGCCATGGCAACTATGTGCTTCCTGCACAGGATAGAGACCGTGGCCTGGATCTGCAGGACTATCTCCTCCAACTCAAGGATCAGCTTCAGCAGCCCAGCTTCCTGCTTGCAATTCTGTTAGATCCAAGAAGGAGCCAAGTACATGTTGTCAGCTGGGATCTGGCAGCCCTGGAGTCTCAGTAAGGCCCTCAGGGATGCTGTGTAAGAAAGGCTTCTGGAAGTCTTTTATTTAGCTTTAATAGCCTCTTTATTTGGGACAAATCCCATCTTTGGTATTAATCCATTAGAAGGTCAGTGGCTGGTATCTCCCAGAAAGATTAACCATCTCTAGGCCTCCTTGCTAAAGCTCAGAGTAATTTTTTGGACTGCAGGCCATGTATTTTCCTTGCAAAATAATAGAAAATACACCTAACAGTCCTGCCTCTTCTTTTTACTGTATGCTTCTGAATTAGCAACTTTCTAATGAATCTGTGATCACCTTCCACTCCAACTCTATAGGAATAACAAAGCTCACAGTGAATTTCATGGAGCCTTGGTGCTTTACCCCTTCCAAGGTCTGCAGTGTGAGGAGAAGGCTGGGTAAGGTCTGCAGGATCTGGTCTGCTTACGAGCTCAGAGAAGCTCCTGAAGAAGCTTCTCCTTTGAGAGTCGCAGTGATGTTTCTCATTCTCTGAGGAGATACAAGATGCTCAGATGCTGGGAAGGTGTCTGACCTGAGCAGTTGTTGCAACATCAGCTTCTTCCAGGCAATCTTCCTTGTTTCTCCACCTAGTGGGAAAGAGGGGAAGAAGTTCTTATTCCATGCCAAAGAGTCTATGTTGCCTTTTGTGTCACTGAACAAGATCCTTTACCTCTGTTTTCCCACCTGTGCAAGGTGTCTAACAACACTGACCTATCTCCTGATATGGTTGAGAATTAATTAGCTAGCATTTCTAAAGTGAATTGAAATGGAAACGTTACTTATTATTGATGCTATCAATTTGTATTAGTCATTAGAATGTGTTCAGAGCATTCTATTAAAATACAACCTTTTTGGGACTGAATTACCTTCAGCTTTTCCATTGTTAATGAATCTGATTATATATTTAACAACCACATCCTGGCAATTTACGTAAGATTTATTAGAGTAAATCCATCCATCACTACAGGAACTGTAAAAAGTGGATGGGGTGATTTGATAGCTGAAGCACAAATCAGAGAAATGCCCTTTTTCCCCAACCTGCTACTCTCTTGCTCTGTGGAGGACTACACCGTCAGTAACTGGCTTCTTCAGAGGTTTCTGTGAAAGAAGTAGTGTGCGCGATTTATAACGGTGAGTTTGCTTAGGCTAAAACTAGAGTTCAGGATCATTGTCCATCTTATTACTCTTTCATGAGGAATTTCATTTTTTTAATTAGTAGTTTAATGTCTTTAGGTCTTTTCAGATGTGTAATCACTCCCCTGGGGAATTTTTTCCTCCTTAGATACCGTTACCTGTGTTCTCACAGCATGCTCAGCTTCCAGGTCTTCTTCCAGCTCTTCAATATATGGGCCTGGAGGGCACACACAAGCATAGTAGTGGCTATGAGCGAGAGAGGTGAGAGAAATTTGTGGAAATACAAACAAGAATATTAATTTCTTCACTTCCTGCTCTATATGTCTTCCAGCTCTACTGGATTGTTTTCGTGGGAGAGATCTACTGAGAATACTAAGCCAACAAAGTAGGAAAGACCTGGCCAGATCTCAGTAGACAACTGATGTTGTCTTGCAGCATTGTTAGCTTCCTGTATCATGTTGGAATTTGGCCTTCAGGAATATAATCAAGCTGATTTGGTTACTTGATGGAAATAGAGGCTTGTTCGTAGAAATAGCTGCAGTCTAGGTTTGTAAGTCATTTTTTTGGTTGAAATGCTGAGTTTTTAGTTAAATATTTGGGCACTGAAATATGTTGAATGAAAGAAATACTTGAGTTCAGAATGGTAACACTGTGCATCCTGTGAGCTGTGGCCTCATTTCTGGTTTTATTTACCACTTTTCCTTCCATGTTGAGAGGGAGAGTGCCTTATAGGAGCCTTTGGCATTAACGTGGGTGAAAAGGCCTATCAGCTGTCTTTGCTGGCTGCCTGCAAGGAGAAGAGGAGGTCCCTGCAGCAGATCACCTTTCTTCGGGCCATAGCAGCATTGCAGGATATCTGCAGTGACCATACAGTTTCCCAGACTTCAAAGAAAGTGAGTGAGTGGATAATATATGAGACAAGCTGGATCTCAGAGCTGGCTGAACTGTTGATTTCACTGGAAGCTAAAAAGGCAAATGTTTCACAAGCTCATAGAGAAGTAGTCAGAATCTGTTGTAAAAAAAAAAAAAATACTAGATCTAAGCTGGTTCTGTTATTTGAGGGTTTGAAGAGTGATAGGCTTCAGATTCCATTTTAACAGGATAGGTTTAAAAGGTCTGTATTAATCTTTTATCGCAATTCAGTCTTATCAAAAAGATAAAGCTGCGCAAGCAGGCTACTGTGAGGTAAGAAAAAGTAGGATGTTACAGCAAATGAGTTAAGCCAAATAACCTGTTTCTACGCTGTAGCGAACAGGTTAATCTTTGTTGAAAGTGAGTTGAGATCTAGTGTCCTGTCTCCTTAGTGGGACTGGCAGGGCACTTAAGTCCCTTTTTCCTTTGTGGAAGCTCCTCCTTACCCCATCATTAACTAATCTGCAAGTAAAGGCACAAGCACCCCAGGAAACTGAGTCGTCTGTTCGCAGCTCTGAAGAACTAACACCAGCACTTACTTTTTCTTCTGTCACTTAAGTGTCCCAGTGGCCTTGCTCTGAAGCACAAGTATCTAGTACTCCCTGTGGAGCAGTGTGTTAGAATTTGAATTAGCAAAGCTTGCCAGTATTTATTAATCCTTGTACACATTGCCTTAGCTACTTAGCTCTTTAACTAGGTAAATTAGTGGTTTGGATAATATAGAGTTGGAAATTTGTATTCTGGGAAGTTAATTTCTAAGGGGAGGTTTGTCAGAGAAGTGCTGGCAGACCCATCACTGAAGTAGTCAATAGTGACACTAAAATAAAGTTCTAATTTGTGATAATATTTTGCATTTCTAAAACAGTTTTTATCTGGGGATCATAGGGCCTTACATAAACATGAATCATTTAAGCCTCATAACTTCCCGGTGATTATACACTTTTTATATGTGGGTGAGTGTGGAAGATGAATTACAAATATCAGACAATGAGTCAGAGAAAGACACAGGAAACAAAATCCTGTATTTCTGATTCTGCTTGCCTGAACTACTGAACTTTACTTCTGCTTGTCATTAGGTTAATACTGAAGAGATCAGGGAATGACTGTGGATTTTCCCGGTGACTTTATGATCAAGTGACTTTTCAGGTGTAGCTAATGCTTTCAGAGCTATGATGCAGCACAACTGCACCCAGTAGGATCCTGTACCCTGGGAAATTCTGTTACAATTGACACTTACTTCTTTACAACCTCTTCCAAGTTTGGCTCATTTAATCTCCTTGAGGTTAGCAATTGTCATTTTGAGGTCACCCTCTGCTTTATGATGAGCCTTTTCCTCCTTGCCATGGATCTTCTTTTCTTGTTCCCACTTGTCCTCCAGCTAGCTGAAAAAAGTGGAATCAGTGTGAAAAAGAACTTTGTAACACAGATATAGGTGATGTTTATCAGAAGGGTCCAAGATACCAAAAACAGACCAAAGAGGGCCATCTAAAATATAGACCACAGCAACTACACCTCATCTCATGCATCTGAGGGGTAGGTTTGCTGTTGTTCTTGGTCAGATAGTTCACCTTGTTCTCCTCACCTTGCAATTTTCTAGGGAGAGACCAAGACTAGTGCACAGAGTTGGGTGAGAAAGTAACTACCCTGTCCTGGCAACAGACTGAAAATGCAAAGAATAGATTCATCTGAAGTACCTTCTGAAAGCGGTATGCGCTTCATGTGTGAATTTTCAATAGGACCAGAGGAATTTGATCCAGTGTTGACTCTTACAGAAGAATCCCGCTCGCCCTCAGCAATTCACATAGCTCTTTTGGGCTGTGGCACAAACTGGCAGCACTTCACTGTGCTGCCATGAGTTAATACCTAGAAAAACACAGCTTCCTTCCTGTTTGTGCAGCACACTATAGTCTCGCAGTATTTAAGCAAACAGACAATGTTGGTTTTTTTCCTTTCCCCAGACTGGGAGAATGAGAATGGGAAAAAGTAAAGAAAAATGGAGCAGTTAGTTATTTCTGCCTGATGAACTTCCTCCAAAGCCCTCTTCCTCTTTTGGAATTTAGTGACTGAGTCATTCTGAGCAGAGAGATCTGAAGTCAGAGTTTGAACTCTGGTCTAATGGCTGGAGACAGGAAAGGGAACATCACGCAGGTTTTGTGGATCACACAAGCCGTTAGCAGCATCAGGACAAAATGTCACTGGAAGCTTTTATTTTTTTAGATGGAATCTGAGATTCAGATAATAAATTCTGAGACATATGAGGCATCTGTGAGTTTAACATGCTGTGGATGTTAACACTGACTTCAGAAGAAGCAGCAGACAGCCACATGGCTGCTACAGTACAGATTTAAAACTTCTCCAATTACATGAAATAAAAAACAGTTCAGGTGCAGGAGAGGGAAAAGTATTCCCCAAAGCTAGGTGGAAAGGAGTTACATGGCTGTGGAGGGAGGCATTTTATAAGTAGAGGCCTACCAGTATTGCCATGTAAAAGTGAGTATAATTAATAAAGAATGTAGAGACGCTGCGGGTGTCTTTAGGGACATTTCTAGGGATCCCGAGAAATTGCTGTGAAGTGACTATTACTGTGGGTAGAAGGGTGAAGTGTAGAATTAAATCCATCCCGGGTTATATGAGATGCTGGAAGACAATATAAGAAGCTCTGGGGGAGATCAGCTGAGTCAATCTGAGCATCCTAAAGGGTGCTCTGACTGGAGGAGCTGTAATGGTTGTCGGGGTTCATTTCCCTGAAGAACAAGGCAGAAAAAAACCTCTCTGTCATGCTTCATACCTGCTTCTCCTTCTCAGTTTTAGCCAAGGTAGTCTCCAGTCCTTCCAAGTCACGTTTCAAATCACTGAGCTAATCCTCCAGGATCAGCTTGCTGCCACTCATGACAGCTCCTTCATATCCAGGATCTGTCTCATTTGGGCCAGGCACTCCTCAGTATCCACCAAATTCTCTTGTTCCTAATGAGGGTGCGGGAATACATTGTTCATCCTATGAAAGGCAGCTACAACTCTTTTCTCTTACAGCAGCAAACATCCATTAGCAAGAAATGCAAGATTTTGGCTGCTCTGCAGAGTTTATTAAGATTCTTTTAACATACCTGTTGTTATAGTTGACCTGAATCTCCATGACTCAGGCCATAGCTTCTTAAAGTTAAGCATCAAAAAAATCCATTTGTTTATATACACACAGGTCCTTAAAAGAAGAGTTTATATTTTAAAAAGATGCCATGTGGATTTGCCGGAGATCATGCTGAACATCAGTGGTTGATCAGGAAGAGAACTCGGGAGTTGTGACAACAGCTCGTTCGCTTTAGCCATGAGGCCTCTCAGTCTCCTGTTTTCTAAGGACTTAACTCTATTTAAGATACAGTCAGTGAATCTCATGCATCATCCCCATATGCTCTTTATTTATTCCATATTCTGAAAAGGAGCTTCTTATGAGTCATTTGAGAAAGCCAATGCCCTGCCTAAATGAATACTAAGCCTTTAACCATAGATAACACTCAGCCTGCAGTTGGATGGGGAGGTCATTGTTCTCCTGGCTGAGGGTGGCTGCCTGCTCATCTGCTCTTTTGCATGTTCTGTGAGGTCTCGAGTCTTTAACATGATGCTTCTCAGCTCCAATTCCTTAGTTACATTTTCTTTCCCTGTTGGGCTACATTCAGCAAAGGCTTCACCTGGAAGTAAGGGATTCAAGCAGTGAGGTTCCCAAAACAAGCCTTTTCTATTATAATGGTCCCTGAAAGCCCTGAGCTGGTCCTTTTATTATCAGATCCTAGTATTTTTTGCATGTCAGTGGGAGACCTGGTGTTTCCTGAAATGCCTGTTTAGTGCAGAGAGTTTCGTTTCTATAGTGTGAGTAATACAACTCCTAGAAAAGGTTGTTCTGGTGCACAGTAGCAGATCTGCATGCCAGCATAGAAATCAGGACTGTATTCCAGATTCTGAACTGATATAAATGCAGAAGGATTCTTCGAATGATCTAGATTCATACCAGTCCAAATGGGACCTGAACGCTTTGAAAGCGCTTTCTTTCTAAGGCTATGGAAGTTCATTTGGTTTGCACAGGATTTGGGAAGGTGTGTCCCCAGGTAAAAAGGCAGATTTTGTTTCACCTATATGTGGAAAATAGGCTTTAACATAGTTTTGTTTCGCTTAAGCTTGAGTATCTGGGTCAACACTTTCTTTCCTCTCTTACCAGAAAACCAACTGAATTATCCATCCTGGGACTAATTGAAGAGAGTCTGAGCTGGTACAGCCCCTTCATGATGACAATGTGGTCCTGCTTAAGAAAATTGAAGTAAGCAGCTTTTTTTCAGCTTTTAAATGTTAATAACTAGTGAAATCTTGTAGTCCCATGCTCATAACCTCACCACTTCTCCCTATGCTGTTTTGAGAAGTGAGAAGTCCAGGTCTTGAATTTCTAAGACACTCTCTTTCCACTCCCTGGAGGTAGCAAGCTTACACTCAGATTTCAGGGCTTTTTCTGTTTACTGACTTTTCTGGCTTTGATTTGGAAAGAAATCATTCAGGCCCCTTGCCCTATTAATAATTAACAAGAAAGTCACTAGCTTTCTCAGTGTCTTTACTTAAGTGAACATGGCCATTATTTTTTTCTCCCAGCCCTTATCTTCCCTGCACAGACATCCCAAGGTTCTCAGTGCCTGTAATTGCCACTGTTTAATTCTGCAGAACAGGACAACCTCAGAGTATTTTCCTCACCCTACTGTACAATTTCCACCCTCCCCAGAAAAGGAGCTGCAGAAACATCTGGACGTTCCTCTGAATTGCCATCAGGCCTAGCCTGTAGCAAACAAAACATGTGTGGCTTAGAAACAATTCTGTTTGCAGGCAACGTATGTAGGGGGACTCAAAATGTTCATGCTCAATTGTATGCAGCAGAATGCTGGAGTCAGTATGTAGTCACAGTCAAATGGAGTAGGCCTCGATGCCCCACAATTTTTTGGCATGCAAGAAGTGTCATAGCAGTTTGCTGATATAGGAAAAAGGACAACAGAATTGAATTTGTTTAAAAGATGCTACTGTGGATGTAGAAATTGAAGATTTCATGCACTAGAAGAATCAAATTCTGCTGGAAATACACACATAAGAATATACAAATAAACTGGAAGCTAATTGAAAGGGTGTTTTTTGCCTCTCATCTTTCCTTTCCTCTATCCCGCAGCCACAGATACCATAGGCAGTGGCAGAAAAAGTGCACAGATCAAAACCAAAGTCTTGTGACTTATAAATGGATGTATTGTGGTTGAGTTCCAGGAGACTTGCTGCATCTCCGTGTGAGTTAGGGTTTCTGGGCAGGGATAATGCTCACTACCGAATTACAGAGATCCTTTAGCTGTTGATCTTTGGAGTGGATGCTCAGGAGGTAACGGAGGTACCCAGCTGTCTAGCTGCAATGTTGTACTGCATGGAGCCCCATGTGGAAAAAGCAGGAAAGCTTTATTGCTTTGCTGTGTACTGGGATGTAGAACTTGGAAGTCCCAGTTTCATTTCATGGTTCTTGCTAGTAAATTAATTACCTTAGTGGTTGGTTTCTAATGCCGCCTTGGATTCACAGAATAATTTCTAGTTTTTTCCCCAAGGATATCTTTTATCCAGCATCTTTTTGTACTCAATTCTCATCAGGAAGCCATAAGCATAACATTGCAGCATGGTCATGATCTTTGCCAGGGGTTCATCTCTCACGTCATCCAGTGTGGCCAGCATCCCAGCACAGAAAAATATGTTGGAAGACAGGAGACTGTTAAAACCTGGAGTTGTAGGTGGTGTTTGGGACTATGAAACTCTGGACTTACTGTGTATTAGCACTCAGAAACAAGGATGTTTTACTTCTTTGGTCTTTATATGTTGATTTATCTTATTGTGATCTTCTCTCTTCTGTGCTTACATTTACAAAAAAGATAAAGTTTGGGGAGGTTATGGGAATGGAAGAGTAATATTTAGGAATTGGATTCCATTCACCTTTAGCATGGATTTGCCCGAACTTCTTTAGCCTCTTTGGTGCCTGAGATGTCTAGCTATAAAAAATAACATTGAGATCATCGTAAGATCTAGCCAAATGGCATATAGTAAAGCAGGAGTGGAAGTCTTATCCTTGATGATAAAACCCAAATATACCTTGTGCTCCTCTGTGCCAGGAAATGCACTAAGTAGTTTCAGTGGCAATGAAAAGATAACAGTAGTAATCTTGTGGCTGTTGTCTTTAAAAGTAAGATCAGGCGCAGTATCTGGCCCACCTAACCCACATCTGCAAGTTGAAATTTAAGGATAGAATAGGCTAGAGGAGTGATGAATATTGTGTAATTATTATAAAAGTTGGGAAATGCAGATTTTGGGTTCATGCAAAGAGCAGAATACTCCCTTTTGCATGGCTGTTACAATAACTACTTTCATTATGTTATGACAGAAACATATGTGCAAAATTAATGATATACGCTGCTAATATTAGACAGCTACAACAGTCTCTCTCCATTTTCCTTTCCAGTCTTAAATTGGATAAATGATCAGTTAGTAGGATTTTTGCCTGACTAAGGAATAGTAAAGAGCAAGCGAGATTTATCGCATAGCTTAAGGTGCACTTCATTTGCATTATATTAACTGTACTGTCTGATTAAAAGTCAGTTTTGGGAGCATGTGTAAGAGAGAACATTATATGCATGAGGAAGTGGGTTGCTGTAGAAACTCTTAACTCTGCAGCTATATCTACACCAAAGGCATGCTGAGTCATAACTGCCATCAATTTATTTAGCTCAATTTGGTAGGAGTAAATAGTACCTTGTTCTATCCAATTCTGTACTCTTTCTCCCCCAGGTCAGTAGAGCCAAGCAGCAACTCTGATGCCTTCTTATTGTCCACAAACCCTGGAGGGATTATGCTGGGATTCAGGCTTTGGTATCTAAAATGAGAAAGACAGGTATAATGATATAATGATATAAGAGCTACAGTTAGTGGTAGTGCAGAAAGGCTAATCGCTGCTTAAGGTCTTCTCTGCTTTAGCTTCCTAGCCCCACAGGCATGGCACTGAAATACTAGTGGTAAGGAAGCTTGTGGACATTTCGATCCGTCTGTGCAAAGTGGAAGTTCTCAAGAGGGATGCAGAAGGGTTAGAAGTAGGCATTCATACCCGCTCCCTCTGATCTCTCACGGACAAGATCACTGCAGAGGATGCATACTTCTGTCATGTGAATGTGGAAGACGTGCATTCAGTAATAGTGTTGGAATTCAAACAACATGAGTAACTGCCTATTCATAGCAGATTTGTTTGCTGTTTTCCAACTGCTTTCCATTATTTGCCCTTCCACTTTATTATATATCATAGGTGAAGACTTAACGTTGCTCTTCCCATCTGCAATTCACTGTTTCTGTGGTTGATCCTGCAAAAAAAAAAAAAGTTGCAGGTGGCAGTGCAGCCTAATAAATAATGGTGCCAATTTGTCTAGTTCCAGGTCGTGTATTTCCTAATTCTTTCTGCTTCTCTCACGAAATGAGAGGTTTATTAGACATCCTGTCTCTAGTCCTGGCACTTGGAAGCGTCTCTCAGACAAACATTCCCTCGAAGGGGTACAAGGTAGTCTGTGAAGTGATGACCCAACTTCTTTCATTCCTGAATAAAGATCTGCTGTTCGGCCAGCCACAGCTTGTGCTGAAGGCACTGTGTGGCTTTGCCTGAGGATTGCTCTGCAGTGCTGCAGACACCTACCAGACTTGTTAGAATTCATTTGGAACAATGCAGTGGATGAAATGCGGGGATGTGCTGTGCAAAGTGGTCGTCAGCTAGTTCAGCTGCTCCTGGAACGAGACAAAGAGGAAACAAGTGAAAAAACTAACAGGAGTTACCAAGGCTGGAGAGAGTAAACATTCTGTATTATAAAGTCATTTGCTTTTCACAGCTAAAAAAATACCCAAAACCCACCAAACAAAAATCCCCGCACAACAAGGTAGGAAGTGAACTTAGTCCTGCGTGGGCCCAGAGGAACAAGCTTACATGCATGGAAGCAACCTTGGGCATGGTGTGAACCTGAAACAGTTTCAGGTAAATGTTGTTTCATGATTCTGGCTTATGGTGTTATCTAAGTATTGCTTCAGGGATTACCGTCATACGAGGAGTTAACAATGAAAAGACCCCCTTGTCTCCAGCAAGCCTAGAGTAATATCTCCATGAACTGATAACAGCAATTAGCTTTTATTTCCTGGGTGGACCAGCCCCTAGAGCCAGAAGCATGCTAGAGGACAGGCAGCACACAGTAACCTCGTTTAGGCTTACGTGAAAAGTCCTGCGTGACTGTCAGCGACCAAGAGTGGGTGAAATGGCAGCATGCTGCATAATAAAAGCAAACAAGGATGTCTGAAAGGACTGGATTGAACTTGTCCATAACCATATGAGTTGGCATTCAGCTTTGGATACCATAGAAATAGTAGCACAATAGTTTCCCTGTAACGTGTTTCCCCTCTTCACTTGTGACTTTCAAGTCAAAATAGTACCAGGCTTCTTTAGACCTTTCTTGTCCTGTTTCTAGCACTCATGACAGCAAATCTAAGTACTGTGACACCAGCCTCAGGAAGATATACCACATCATCCAGGTGCTGGCCTGCATCTTGAGAGACTGGGATGTAGTTCTCTGCTCTGCCATACCCTTCCTGTGTGACCCTGCAAGTCCCTTAGAGGGGTTTCAGTTGCCTAAACATAGTGACATTTTAGATACATTGATGTATCACCAGCCTCCTCCAGAAGACCAGCCTCCTCCAGGAGACCACAGGTCTCTTCTAAGCCCTGTGTTGTATCTTTTTGCCCCTTGTGGATGTCCCAGATACCCAAGAGCATTTTAAATGACACCAGTGACACTAGATGCCAAAGTTTCAGTAACTGAATGCCACCCTTCTCTCTTTCAGTTCTGTGTTAGTAAAATCAGGGTAACAGCATTAGCCAGCCTTTGACAGGGTTGAAGGTAAACTGGGGATACTGAGCTGCTGCTGGAATATGAAGGCATTGATGGCAGTTTAAGTACAAAGGCATAGATGATTGCTTACCCTGTAGAAGTTGGAGGCAGTCACAAAAGAGGACCCTCTTTCCTGCCTCTTGCTGCTACCGGCTAAAATCAATATTATTGCACAGAACACGAGAGATGCTCTTGAAAAGGAGTCCCACTGAAGTAGTATACTGTAGCCCCCAACGTAAATTTGTCTTAACTGACTTAAGGTAGCAGTTCAGTGCTGTCTGGATAAACTACTAATCAAATAAAAATATGCATCATTTTACTTGCATTCTGCTTTGGTTTAGAGGCTGTTCTTTCATTGTTTACTGCCCTAAAGAAATCCTTAAACCAGAAGTGAACATCATCCTTGGAAAAGAAGACAAGAGAAGCTGCATTCGCAATATGTTGGCATACACAATTTTTTGCACTTTAAGTCAGTCTCCTCTCACTTATGCTGGTGCTGCTTTGCCAGTTTAGCATAGGCTGAGATGGAACTGCACATTCAGGAAGAAGAAATAAGATCCGACCCTATTTGATAGCTCGAAGTCTGAAAAGCAGTTTCCTAAACCATTTCCCATTCACCTTTCAGCTGCAGGGTCCTGGGCTGATGACAGTCCTAGTAGGCAGCAAGATTTTCTGATTGATAGAAACCTGACATTTGTCCGGGCAGCAGAAAGCCACTGACTGCCAGGAGGGGATTATGTAGCTTGTCATTAAGCCGGGACTGCACTCACGCTTCCATCTGTGCAAGCATGTTTCTGCAGCAGTGCTTGGTAGTGCCTTTGTGAGCAAAGTGAACACAGTGTGTACCGTCTGCCTCTCTTAGTGCTGGAGGGGCAGAATTTTCAAGGACAGAGCTGGATTGTCTTTCAGCACGGAAGAGAAGTATGCAGAGGCAGACACAGGCTGTTACCTGCATGAAGAGAGCGTTATAATGACAGGCTTAATCCTTTCCACAAAAGAATGATGGGGAAGCACTGGGCACCAGAACCGATGACGTTTGCTTGCCGACACATTGAGCTGACAGTATTGATTGTACCGCATAATATTCACCCTACCTGCAACTTCCTCCTCTTTAAAGAGGACCCAGAGCAGGGGCACGCTGGATTTCTGGAGCAAGCCCACCGCTGCTTCATTCAGGGGATCCCTGTTCTTCTCTAGCCACTCTGCGATACTGTGTCACATCTGGAAAGGGGCAGGGGAGAAAAGGCACGACCAGTTCAGATTCAGTGAGAGAACAGCCCAGTAGCAGTGCATGAGAAAGCAGATTTCTGATTGTTAACCTGTGTAGAGAGAGGGGGAAATCCTCTGTGGGTGTAGGGAGAGGAAGGGAGTTAATGCTGCCAGGGGAATAGCATTAATGCACTCCCTGGAGTCTTGGGGCTCATGAGGGGCCCTTGCCATGGAAAGCCCATTTGCCCTGAATGAAGGATTCTGCGGGACTGCCAAAGGAAAGGATGCTGTGGAGAGATTATATTTTTACCTTTTAGGCTCAAACTTTGATATACTGACAGAAGGGACAATGTGGCTTATAGACTGGTATAACCAAGCACAATCAGAAGATATTTTGGCACAGTCAAATGTCACTTTCAAAAACCTGCTTGGTAGCAAAGAAAGGAAATAGTTGCTGAGTGTAAAAAAGATAGAGCAAAGGGCCTGTGATTCATGCTCTGATCATGTTCTGTCACTATGTCTGTGCAGTGGAGTATATGAATAACTGGTGGAGTTTGATAATATGCTTAAATACTGTTCCCGCTGGTAAGCATTAGCATGGCTGCTTGACAACACAGCAGAGAGGCAAGTCACATACACCAGGAAAGGCTAGACAAGCTGCAGTGAACCGCAGGACTCTGGCTCTTCCAGCACCATCTAAGCAACAGAAGCAAAAATGAATTTAATCCTTTGGCTGATGTGCCTTTTGGGTAGCTTACCTACAGTTTTGTGTTACTAGAAACAAACCTGGGCTTGAGTTTTTGGGGGTTTGTTCCTTTTCAGAATATCTGTAAGGATTATATTTTTAATCAAGGCCAGTGGCAACACATTGAAGAGTCATGAAACAGCCTTGCTGCTCTTTATATGTTAAAATGCTCAACTGTTGCATCACTGGTCAGAGATTTGCGCAATCAGTGTTTTCAATTAATTGTTACTGGAAAGGATTTCTGAGATGCCTATTTCTGTGTGGCAGAGCCAGTCTCTGGCTGCAGTACTTCTTTAAGGCAACAGAGCCGCATTAATTTGCACCAGCAAAGTACTTTTTGCAATGCTGCTGCACGTTAAAACCCATGGAAGTTTGATGTGATCTGTTCGTATAGAGGACTTGGCCTCTACGTCTTGGCCTCGTGTCTGACCTCACTCAGTGCATATTCCAGCTTCCTCAGGGTTAGAGACAGGGGTATGGCAAAAACAGCACTGGTCTGCACTTACTGTGCCAATGTAGTGGTTGTTATAGATGGCAGCCTTCAATGGCCATCAGTGGCCTTGGGGAACATGCACATGCTGGCCAAATCCCTAGTTCTGGCACTGTAGTGCCAGGAGGGCCTTTCTGCTCCAGCTTGTTCCCTGCTTTCACCCTGGGCCTGGTGATACCCCTCTGGAGCTTTCCAGAGTTCAGAACCATGAGCTGAGCAACTTTGTCAGCCACTATTGGAGGGAATAGGACTACCATGTTAATCTGAGTGAAAGGAAGAAAATTGCTCATTGTCCCTATCCCCTTGCTACATACTCAGAAAAATGGTCACAGGCTCTGCTTTCAGGGGCAGACAAGCTCTCCAGCCCTGCTGGGAACTCACTGAAGGATGGAAGGGAAGCAGGTCTCAGCTCTGTCCCTTCACACACACACACCGTTCAGCAGAGTTTGCTAGATGGAGCAGAGGCAATAATACACACCTCAAACAAGGTGTTAACAGCAACTGCTCTGTGTCTGGGCTCCCATATGCTCTGGGAGGTATGTGCCGGTTTGCTCCACTGTGGTTCCAAAAACACCTGCAAAGCAGGGCTGTTGAACAAAGAAGGATCAAGCCCTTAGCTGACAGCTCAGCCATCTGGCTAGGCCTGCTGGCCTGTGGCAGCTGTGAATGCCAGCTCTGACTCTCAATAGCACATCTGTTCATTAAAAAAAAAAAAAATCAGTGTGTTGTTTAAGGTCATTTTATATTCCCTGGAAACAAGTGTCCAGTTTTAGTAGCTTTTTCAGTCTTAACAAACTGGCTGAGCTTTATCATGCTGGCTTTGTCCTGATTTGCTGTCTCCAGGCGTGAGATCTCAACCTACCTCTGTGTTGTCCACCTCTGCCTGCTCCTCTCTTGGCTTCTGCTTGAACTTCATAGTGCCCAAGTGCATGATACCCCTAGTCAGCTTGTAAACACAAATCCTCTCTTCTGGACTGGAGCCCAGGACATCAAAGGCCACCTGGCAGAAGGGGTACAGACCCACACAAGGGAATTCTTAATCTGCACCATAAGCTGGAAGCCAACCCATAGTGCTAAACATCTAAAATAATTTTCCAGCCCATTGAAATTTGACCAGCCAGGTCCCTTCAGACTAGCATGGGACACAATAGCTTAATGTTGCTGTAAACCAGCACTCTGCTTTTCTTTCGTATACTGATTTACACTAGCTAAGACCCATGTGTTTTGACAGCAGTTGTTCTAAGTGTCTCCGATACCATGAGCAAAATGCATCTGGGATATCAGCTCATTCCACTCTTCACCATGCTTTTTAAAATCGGCAGGACGTGAGCAGCAACATCCCCTTATAGCAATTATCCCACATCTCAGCTAGCACAGATATGGAGGAAGTGTAGCTCTGCTGGGAACATTGTGCTTAGCTCTCACAGCATGCCCGGAGAAGGGAGAGCACACGACACTGAGCATGCCAGAGAATCTTGCAGTGTGTTACTCGTGAGCCATGATTTGGGACTGCCTGTCTTAGTGGCTATGAAAATCATATCTGCTTTGTACAAAAGGCTTGTTTGCAATGTACAAATCCTGGAAGCTGTAAAATACCAACAGCTGCTAGAAGGGGCACTGTAAGTTCAGCAGCTGGAGACTGTTTGATCTCTCTGTAGCTCAAGTCCTGCTTGTAATAATAGTCTCGGGAGCCAGCAGACATTACCAATAAGCTCTTTTCAGTAACAGATACTCTTCAAAATGATATTAAAAAGGAAAACGTGTGTCAAAACCAGACAAAGGGTCAAGTCTTTCTCTTACAAAAGCTGCTCCTTGAGATTACATACGTATGTGAGATGAGCAGGTTTTAACCCACGGTCTCTGCCATAGCTTTCAGATCTGTCAGTTTTCAGGCTTCAAACAAACCCTATAACCAGCTCGTTTGAAGTCCTGCAAACCCCAGGCCATTGAATGTTAACCAGAAACTCCTACATCAAGCTCATTGGCTCTAGAGCAGATCTTTTAGATTCAGCTTTCAGCTCACAGACAATTGAACAAATCTTTAGGCTATCCCTAGCTGCTTTCAGTAGCTTATTTATCCTCAGGTTGAAGAAGCTGAATTTTATTCCTAGGAGAAACTTAGGCTGGGGCGGCAACATCCTGTTTGCTGCATTTTCAATTTCACTGATGTTTCTCCTTACTTCAGTGACAAGTGACTCTTCCCCATCGTCCATGTTGTCTGCTGTGATCACACCTTGATGCACCCAGTGGTGATGATGAGGACTGGGCACAAGAAGCAGTTTCTGCAGCAAGAGACAGGCCAAGAGGTGATTACACCAATTGCCATCAGTACAATTGAGGCATAACACGAGCTTTTTGGCTGGAGACTGAGGTTTCTTCTAGGTTTCAATTCCTGAGCACGTTTTGAGTGTATCACTTCAGAAAAAAGCCTTTTGTGGGTCGAGTTGCTTAGGCTACCTAGGAGATTTTGACATAGCAGCCACGTCAAAGTAAGTGGGATTGAACACCCAAACCTTTTCAACAGTATTGAAAAACTTGTCCTGGCTGTCTTTCCTGTCCTGAGGAGACATAAGGAATTGACATGAAGCAGCTCAACACTTCAGTTTGGAAATGATCATTTTTACCTTAGTGGCAGTCCTGCCAAATCAAGTGGGACCTCCCCATGTATTGATCAAGATAAGGGAAGACAGCTTTCGTTTCTCACTCTGGCCTGCCTAAGGAGAAGTCACTTGCAATCCTCTTCTTCCTGGATAATTAGTAACAAACCCCCACTGCAGAGAACCTATTTCAGTCTCTAGCCAAGTACAGTTCTGGTGAGTAGGTTTCTTATTCTAGAAACAGAGGATCGAGCAGGGATGTGTGCATTAAAGGGAGTGAATAACACACACAAAGTGCCATACCAGTAAGTTCAAGTTTCTTCTTGGTGGAAGATACGATAATCTCTCTCAGCTACTTCCTGGGAAGTGACATGTGGCTTCTCCAGACCTGGAACACAGAGGAAAACACATCCAGGTGTAAGTAGCAGGCAGAGATTGAAAAATCATGGCCCTATGGATGTCGGTGAGACTTTTGCTTTTGGTATCGGTGAAACCAGCATTTCACCAATGTCCTTTGGAAGTCCTGTGAGTGCAGCAAGAATTATAGTATCTTTCAGAGATATTCTCAGAGCATGCTTTTGAGCTTCACAACATTCCCACTGGCACAAGTTTTAGTACAGCTATTTTGGCAGCTAGTGAAACAGAGGCAAAAGATGCCATGACTTGTCCAGTTATGTCAGTGCTGGGTTCAGGAACAGGTCTCCAGACTAACTTCTAAGCATCCTCTGAATTGCCAGTGCATGGTTTGTAAGATTGACCTGTGAAACGTGTCCTTATACTGCCCTTTCTTTCTGAGAAGGGCTCTGGAAAAGATACTTTGTACCTTGTAATCACTCTGCCCATACCTTCTGTCAGGCTCTAATATGATTAGTTTGGCTTCTGGCCTCCACAAAAAGCCATCCTCCTCTAGACCTCGCTGTATCAAGTCATTCAGCTGTACCAAATCACCAGATCTTGCTGGCAGTCCTGGCTGGGCATTTTTCATCCTTGCCTTTCAGCTGAAGTCTTCTGTCCATATAACTCTGCTGGTGAACAGCATCATGTGAGTTCTTCAGACAAATTTGTGTTGAATCAAACAACTTTTATTGTCAATTTTAGTTAGCCCAGGTGACCTCGGGGAGTGCTCATACAATCCCTTCTGCCAGCAGAGCTCCAGTGAGGGTGCAGAAGGACCTTGAGCTGGTGCTGCTGCTTGCACAGTGAAGGTCTGTCCATGCCTTTGCTCTCCAGGACAGGCTGGAAGAAGATGCAGCCTGCCAGTAAACAACCTGAAACTTGCCTTGGCCCACTGTCCAGAGAGGCAAATCCAACATATGGTCTCTGGGTGTGATGCAAATCTGGGATGAGTTGAAAGTAGGAGGGATGCAGACAATCCCACATTAAAGAATAACCAGTCCATATGTTTCCTCTCTCCTTTTTCTGTATGCGAAAGGGCTTTAGTCAGGAAACATGGTGGGGTCTTTTTACCTTGAGAGCTGGGATTAGTGGTTCTCAATTTAGTCTTGGATGCACGTGTGCAAACAAAGAACAATGCACCTTCCCTGGACAGCTATTTTTAGGGTCTTGGTTGCAAGGCAATTATACTGTTGTACTGATGAATGTGAGTAATGGTTGCGATATAATTGTAGAATGAAAAGTGTACAGCTTTTGGGGGAGGCATTGTGTCTGTTGTGTCCACACAGAGTCTCACAGGCAACTAAAGAAAGAAGAAATGAATTTGTCATCTAAAGCATGTAACTTCACTGTGGAAGTAGAAGCAGAGTTTGGTTTAATTTACAGCGGTGCAGATCCCTCAAGTTAAAAATGTATTTCAGATTTGCACGTGTCTGATGTAATCACAACAGGGTCCATTCGACACAAGAAAAAATCCGAAGCAAAATTAATATGAAGAATTATGTGCTTACTTACAGCTGAGTGTTAGCCCCTGCCAGCTCGCCTATGCTACCAAAGTGAATTCAGATAAATTTGCCCTAGATGAGAAAATAAAAGATGAGTCTGTTAATCAAGATTGCAATATCTGTAGGAAAACAGAAAGTAGCTGAGAGGTTCTGAGTGTTCATCAGGGACAGACAGCATTGCCTGTAGGGGCAAATTTGCAAGTCAGTGAGAGGAAATTTAATCTTTTCAAAGATCAGATCTATAAAAAACCTCTTTCTTCTTGGATTCTGTATTAGAGCTTAAAGAAATCCTCCTTTCTCTGCAGCATATGGCAGAAGTATGTAGCACACAGAAACAGAGGAATGAGACTTAATGTTTTACATTTTCACTGACAATTTGAAAAGTAAAAATAATCTGCAAAAAATGAAAGCATTTTGAATCTTTGCAGAAGTAAACAATCGAAAGGGCATGGATTTGGGGTTGATCAAGGCTATTTTTTTCTTTTGACATATAAAAATATGAAGTCAAAACCAAACTGACTGACAAGCTTCAGTTCAAGAAAATGGGAACCAATAATGCTTCATGTGAAATGTTAGTAAATATAAAGTAACTGTAGTGCTTGAGGAAGCATTTCAAAATAATTTTTTTTTAATTTCTTCTGAGGGAACATCTTTCTATGAGTGGTCAGTGAAGGGCTGATACTTCCAAAATGGGAAGAATTTTTCTTCCTCGTAGTTTTAGCATTATCAAGGGTGTCCAGAACAGGATTCACCTGGATTATTTGATCTTCCAGGGATTCCTACAAAAAGAAAGTCAAAGTAGCATCAGCAGGATGCTTAACGCTGAAGACTTAGGCTTTGAGCACAACTACTCCCCACCATCCAAAGCAACCCAGTAAATACATCTTCTGTCAGTCAGCTCCCACAGAAAGCTGAATTACTGCTGTGAGCAGTAATTCTTTTTCGGCGTCAGCCCTGCCGAAGGCGCTCCACAGAGGTCCAGCCTTGTGGATTTGGGGCAGGCAAGGCTAATCTTCCTACTTCCAAGAAGCAACGCTAAATGCAAAGTGTAATGAAGTTTTCAGTGCTTAGTACTTCAGTCTTCCAGAAAAGAGTTTTTGGGACATGCCAGCATTGAGAGACCCACAGGGGAATGGTAGGGCAAGGCTGGGATCTGCAGGCAGAAAGTTAGCAAAGAGGAGTGAGGTTTATTGCTTGTAGGAAGAGGAAGGTTATTCCAAGGATAGAGGGCAGCATAAGACAGGCTAGGAATGCGTGTAGGCTAGGGACAGCCTGGGGGGGAGAAGTTGTGGAGGAGGAAACAGGCGCAGAGGTACAAGCTGGGACATGACAGTCCAGAGCTCTGGTGGTGAGGAAGCTGGAAGGAGAAATAGGAAGCCACCGAAGGAATCCCACAAGGCTAGAATAACAGGATTTTTGCTGCAAGGCCAAATGTAGCTGCTATTTATGTCTTTAAATCCTGAATTGTTTTACTGACCCCCATAGTAGAGTCAGAGGGGAGAGGAAAAAGAGAAAGAGAAAGAGAAAGAGAAAGAGAAAGAGAAAGAGAAAGAGAAAGAGAAAGAGAGAAAGAGAAGCGAGAAGCAAAGCGAGGAGAGACAAGAAACTACCGCTTTCAGCCTTAGAAGCTGCAATGCCCCTGCATGCTGAAGCAACCATTAGCATGGAGGGCTTCTTTCCATTTGCTACCAAACAACATACTTCTTTGCTATCGTGAGAAAAAAGACCAGGTCTGCCTTCTTGATTATTGGTGCTTATGTCTCTTTTATTATTTGGACAACTTGCTTTTCACAATGTTTTACCCAGATAAAACACTTTTTCCTATGTTTTGGTTTTGCAGGTGGCAGGAAATAAAGTGCTGGGAAATCCCTGGCCGAGGATCCCTGAGGCTGCTCTACAGCACTGTTCTCTCAAGAATCTCCATGCTGTCTGCAAACACTGTGATTATTCCTCCCACTGCTATTTATTTCAGTTTCCAGACCACCTGCAAGCCCCCAGAGCTCTGTGTGAAGGTAGATTCATTGCAGCCACAGATCAATATCACACTCTGTTTTATGAATGGGAAAAAAGAAATGCAGGGAATTCATTTGAAGACAGGGCAGAGCAAAGCAGAGAACTCAAATGTCCTGGTGCTTTGCCATTTGCTTTTAACAACTGACAGACAGGCAGGGAAAAGGGGCTTGGATATAAGCTGACATTGGAAGATTCAAGTCACACGCACCCACACAATTTATAGCAGCACAGGCTGGTCCTCTGAGTCAGGACCAGTTCCTGTCCTGCCTTTACCGCATGCTGTGTTGCTATTCCCCTCTGCCCTTTCAAATCATAGATCATCATGTGGATATAGTGCTTCCATGGGTTGTCTGGGACACTGGCCTTGTTCAGGACGGTTATGTTTGCCATGTCATTGATCTGGTTGAACTTGCCGGGTTCCTCATCCACCGTTCCATCCATCTGCTGGATGTTCTTCACCGTGATGGTCTGCAGTGTTGGGGAACAGGAAGTAGGTGGTGTTTTCCTAGATAGGTCTCCATGGACCACATGGGAAGACACTCTCTTGGACATGCTTCCACTTGAAGTCTTATTCTAGCTGCCACGGCCCCTGGCTGGTGGCCTCAGGAAAGGAGTCCCACAAATCAGCTGACCCACGGAGCAGAATAGGTCTGGACTCTGACGTGGTTACACTTCCTCTGGGGGCAGTAGGCTACTGCTTTCCTGTTGAAGCCATAAAGTAAAGCTTAGCTGGTTGATTACCGTGTTCACCATGACTTTGTCATCCTTTTCAGACTGGATGTCCCCAGCAAGGAATCCCCCTTTTCTCACCATTCATCCAGCAGGATGTCTTGATGTCATAGGGCTTGTTCATGGCCTCAGTTTTTTCTTTCTCAGGAGGAGCCAGGAACTGCGTGGGGTCAGCATCATCTACACACTCCTCCTTATAAGCATCAGACATCTTGGCTTCTCTTCTAAGCAGAAGGTAAAACTAGAAGGAAAGGAGAAGGGGAACAGTGCTTCCCACATTGCTGAGAAAGCAGGGATTGAAGAAGCCTGGAATTTCCTGTGGTGCTGTCCTGTTTACACCAACAATACCTTCCAGTTCAATAAGAACCTGCAGCACAAGGAACAGGCAAGTCAACATCCCAAACCTGGTAGTTCCTAAGAGAGACTGGAAAGTGAAAGATTAACTGGGGAGAAATAGGGAGAATATTCCCACCTTATTTCAGCCTTCCTCATTGTCCAGTGCCAGGCCACTGGGAACCTGCCTGTGGCTGAGAAAGGGGGCCTTTCTCCCATCTTTTGTTCCTGAAAATCTGTAAGACCCTAAGGCCCAATTCTGGTGAGGGCAGTTCTTGGATGGGGGGTGCCAGTGGGATTTTGGGAGCACTGAGGGTGTTGGTGGTTTTCTGTGATTCCCAGAGGAACCCATGAAGTAGCTGTAAGTCAGAGCAACCACAGAGCTTCTCACTCCCTCCCTGGGATAAGGCAACCCCTGTGCAGGTGCCTGCTGTGCAGTGTGGGCATAGACCCTCCTTGCGTGAAAGGCTACGGCGATGCACAAAATAGCACAAATGCAGGCACAGCTGTAAAAAAGGTTCAGAGGAACCTGAAAGGAAGGACCTGGTTTGTCAGCTCCTGTCCTCAGCCATCAAAACCCACCAGGGTCATCCAGGAGAGTCCATGGCACATCCACTTCACATGCCCCTTGGTGGTTTTCACCCTTGTCACAATCTGAGACCATACCTGTGGCAAATCTGTTCCACAGGAGGGAGCAGGGGAGTTCAAGGACATGACTCATGTCCCAGGGCTTTGCATTTTTTGGGACCTGGGAGCAGATTATGTCCCACACTCCAGACAGTCTTCCTTCCCCCACCCACACATCTGAACTAGTTTTAATGTTGTCAAGGCAACAGTCAAACTGCTGATGGTGAGTAGTCTTTGTCAGTGTCCAGCTACCTACGATACCTGCTCGACTTGTTGCTCCCTGCAGAGGCACAGCTGATTTCATCACTACTACGCATTACTTAGATTAAAGGGAACACAGGCTATGCTGTGGCTTTGTTTCGCTGTGTGGACACACTGCCCAGGCCAAGAGCTGTTCTCCTTTCCACCTCTCCAGCCCTTGTGATGACAGCCCCAAGCAATGCTTTGTGCCAGCCTTGTGAGTCACAGCTGTCTGCACAGGAGGTAGAGGAGCCAGTCTGGGGTAAGAGGGAGAAGTCCCTGGGGTGGGCAAGGGACTCTTTGCCAGCAGAGTCTGGTTTTAGAGGCTACTGCTTGGGCTGAAGTCAGAATACTTTGGCACTGCTTAGAGATGATGATGGTGCTGGCCCTTCTGGTGATCTCATTTTCCCCACCATCCTCCTGAAAACCTTGGTGGTCTAAAAATCTATGCGCGCAAGGACTCCAAGGCAGCAGTGCTGCACCTTTGGAGACCGGTTTTAGGGCTCAAGGAGGTCCTGCTGTAACGCTAGCAATTGCAGTCTGCTGCTCTGGAATGAATTTCACCCATAAAGCAGGAAGGAGAAACCTTCCTCTCTATTTCCAATTCTGATCATGCAGAGATAAGGAACTGTAACAGCTCAGCAATCATTTCCCCCCTGAATCTGTATAGTTAAATCTGTAGACTTGCTGGTTTTAGATGCCCATATTTGCAGTGTATTTCTGGGAATTGATTCTGTGGCCCCTTTCCACAGAAGGCTCAGGACTACACTGCATCTGTCCCCTCCCTGAAATACGTGGACCAGCATGGTCTCTGAAACTAGCAGGGTCTCTGAAACAGATCAATGAAATGTTAAACCAAACACCTACAGAAGGTAAATGCGTGTGACTGAAAGCAGTTCATACTTCAAGCGGAGTTTCTTGGGTGTAGGTCTCGGACCTTTATGGAACCTTATGGAATTCTTTATGCCTCACCATCCTTTTACAGCTGGGGAAACTGAGGCACAGCATGATGACAACTTAAATCTTCAGAGTTGTCCACCCATTGTCAGTCTGGTTTTTGGCAGATAAAGTACATACAAAAAGTCTATTTTACTCTGGCATTTCAGTCTGAAGTCAGTAGGAGTGACTGGTGCTTAGCTCCTCTAAAGGCAGCCCTCAGCTGTGTTGTTTAGGTACCCAGAGACAATATATGTTTTTAAAAGCTTAGGCGTAAATGTAGTCCCAAAAGCTGTAGGTCAAGGAAGTGGTAATGCCGTGCCAACAATTGGGGGTGAGTTAAAATTCTGAAATTTCATTGCCCAAAAATTACATGGAATTTAATAAACTTATTGTTAAAATACCCATGAGTTCAAGTCTACCTGTTATAAAACACAGTGAATATAGATCCAGACAAGCTTCATATACACCTGCAGGCACTATGCTTTTCTCTTTCTGCCTCTGCTTGCCATTGCTGCCCCATGGAGGTGAAAGGTCCTTGCTGATCTCCACCCTACATCTTTTCCCAGCAATCACACACAGCGAGTACCTACCAGGCTAAAGCCATGGTCCTGGAAGATGGGTGTTTACAAGGGCTGGCCAGGCTCTTCCGTAGCTTTCCAAAGGGCCTGAGCCAGCACTTAAGTTTTAAAAGAGACAACACATTCCTTATCCTTAAGTTCAGCCATCTGTAACGCTGGAAGCCTGATTGGGAAAGCTTTGGTCCCTCAGGAGAGATCGGATAATGCTTTGTTTCGTGGGGATTTCTCCTTGTCTTTCCTTTCCTTACAGGGTGTTTTGTGAACTCAGCTGCTGGAGTATAGGGACAAGAAGCCGAAATAGACCATCTAATGAAGCCTTTGTTTAAAGTCGCATCTTTGGCTGTGCCCTTCTTGCCAAGGTGGGCTGGTGGATTTCATCGGTGAGGGGAGCTGATCTTTGGCAGACAAACTGAATCCTTGGCAGGAGCAGCCATGTTGGTGCTGCAATTAAAGTTTCATTTTAAAATCATTTCTAGGCCCCATGTTTATGATGAATAAACTGTGTGTGTTTGCTACAAGCAGGGAGGATAAAGGCCATTGCTGTGTTACAGTCTTGCTTGTTTCAGTTGCTCAGTGGATGTGAGCTGCCCTGAAAGACAACTGCTTCTGTATCAGCTTTAAGTATTTCTCTGCTTTATTTGCCTCAGCTGGAGTGTCTGGGATGTGGTTACTCTGCACGTATTGCCATTGTGGGTGTTTCAGGCGAACACGCTTGGGATAGAGTTTCCAAGCAGGAAGATTCAGATAAACAGCCGCTTTGAGGTGAAAATTAGAGAGTTCATGTTACACCCACCTCTTGAATTTATAACTGACTATTCACCCTGAAAATCTGATTCTAAGAACTCGGCATGTTCCGTCAGGAGCAGAATAATACCACAGAAACCGTGGCCAGCTTGAGTCTTGAATATTGAGAACTGTGATTAACTTCTCAGGAATGTCTCCGGAGCAAGTCATATTTTCTGGGCTTTTTGAGGTAATTATTTCAAACCTTGAATCTGTGAATGAAGGTTCTAAACAGTTCTCAGACAAACATCTTGGAGAAAGATGTGAAATGCGTCAAATAAATAGTGGGTTCTGACCTGTTCACTCATGTGTAATGTGCATAAATGTCTGCTTTGACCACATCGGAGCTGCAAAGGGAGCAATCAGATCTCTCCATGAAGTGATACAGGTCAAAATGGCAAACCTTAAATAGCTACAAGCTCACTAAGCCCGTGGACAGATCAGCAACGGCTAGAACTGAGCCAAATTGCTTCCTGAGTAATTAGGATGCCTCTTGTTGAGTTTAATGAAATGTCATGGCAGTTTCCATAGCGCAGGCCCCATCCTGTATCGTCCCTGGCCACGCTCTTCTCCGGCACATCACCGTGCTCTGTAAATCCCGCCACGACAGCCCGGGTTGGGCTGCAGCTGGTTCATCCAGCCACATCCCCTTACAACAATTATATTACCTGGTAAGGAGGTTTTTGAAGGTTCTCGTAGAAAATGTAGGAGACATGTTCTGCAGTGAGGTGTCCTGATAGCGCTGCACAGCAAGCTCTGCAGGCAACGGATCACGGGGAGGGAGTTGTCTGCTAAGCAGGATGTTTGCCTTCGGTGTGGGCTCAGTTTCTTGCTCTGACACAGATTTCTTCATCACCTTAAAGTGATACTAAGACTCCAGCCTTCCTGCCTGGAAGGACAATGGGGAGCATAACTATGTTTCAGATTGGAAAGTGGCCTTCAGATAAGGGGCAAATCAGCCCATACAATACAGAGCATGTGGAAGAAAGGCTTTGATCTCTCCTTCTTAGCCCTGCCAGGGATCCCCAGGCCAAACGCAGTAGCCCAGGTGCCCTTAATGACATTCCCAGTTACAAAGAAGAAAGTTGTAAATGGAGGCGGGCAGGGAGAGGAACAGGCAGTAGAAACGCACTTTTGACAGCTCTCTGTAGAGCCTCAGCCATTGCGCTGTAGTGACAAGCCTTGGAGTAACAAGGAGCTCGGTTCACACGCTGCCTTTTGGGATTGCATTTCAGTAGCAGCAGCGGCAAACCGATCCGTGGTGGTTAGGGGAGGAACGGTACCCGGATCAGAAAGCCCTGCCGAAGGATCACAGGATTGATATATAAAGATCTGGCCCAGGAGACTGCAAGACGTTTTTGCATTTATTAGTCATTTAAAAAATAAGGCTGGTTCTGTAATGAAAGCTGTATCCTCATTCTCAGCTGTTGTCCGTTGCTTGCTTGGGGAGGCTCAGTGTATTCCTGTGAAGGCTGGAGGGGTATTGGCTGTACGGAGACACGACCAGGCTCTAACCAAACAAGGGCAGATCGCTGCTCTTGAGGCACAGAGGGTCTGACGGGGAAGATGCCAAGGGCTTTTAAATCCCGCTAGGTGCTCAGTGAGTCATGGATCCTGCAGAAGACAGTCTGTGCGGTTATATGATCAAAAACCCTACAGGGAAGCGTAGGCATATGGAAGCAAAGTTCAAGTCTGTCTGGTGTCTTAAATTTTCAGTGCTCAGCTTTCCGATTGCAGCACTCTTTTAATGCAAGGAATTACAGAGGCAAAACAAACAGCCTCAAAACTTCTGAAGGTTTTTTTTAAAGGAAAAAGAGGGGGGAAAAAAATCCCCTGAAACCTCTGGTATGTGGCATCAAATTGATCCCACATAGACCGTTGGCAAGGTTGGCAATTTTTAATCCGTGGAACAGACTTTGGCCACTTGAGCTCATGGAGAGACACAGAGCTCTGCTGAGTGTCTCTGCCCTAGGTGGACCAGCTGTACAGAGGGCCAAGCCAACTGTTCCACCAGGGTTTAGCTACGTCTGCCAACAGCAGAGGAGTATTAACCATCCGAAAACAGGTCTCTGCCCAGATCTGGAAGGGAGTGGGGACTAACAGCTAGTGCACCTGCCCATCCCTTCCTCCCTGTCCTACCTTAGTTCTCCAAATGTGTCTGACACGGAGGTCAGGGCTAGCCAAACCCTCCCAGCCCACCCTAAACCTGAAGCAGGTCTATCAGTTAGTCCTCCCCTAGCCTCAGGGCTCTGTCTCGTTCTGGCCAAGGACCACCACCAACCAATTACGCTTGGCTAGAGACCATCAGGAGCCACAACCTCATCCTGGACAGGGATGTCTCCCAGCTCCCAGCAGTGGGACTGGGCCAGCCCCAACTCAATTCCAGCCCCAGCCTGGCACTGGCCCTGGGTCAGTCCCTTGTGGCACAGGGCTGGGGCTTCTTTTCACCCCATCTCTGACTGGCCCACCATCCACAGCCCTGGCAGAAGACACCAGTAAAACCACAGCCCTACCCCTCACCACGGGCTATGATTACCATGGTCTCAAGGTGGGCAATCAAGCAGCTTCATTAGCAGGTCTGCAGGGCTTTCGCCGTGTGAGTTTGGGAGGTCACCTGCTGGAATCCTCCATTCGTGCTGTGGGCACCTGCTGTTGGCTTCACTCTGCCTGTGACACTCGGGAGCAGAATAGACAAGACGGAGCGGGCAGGATGGAGCTCAGCTGTTCCTCCTCCTCCCCTTGTTGCCCTTTTTCCCAGGGTGTTGCGTACCTCAGCCTCAGAAAAATGGCCCACAGCGATTACCTGCCCGCTCGGAGTGACATGCAGAATTTGAGTACGTATTTTAGCGTAGCTAATCCCCTAATAGAAGCCGCCCCAATTCAAACAAATCTGCTTGGAGGATCACACCAGCTGGATGGTGTTGCCCAGGGGCTGCGCTGGTGCGGAGGGAGCTGCTCCCACCGGCTTGTCCAGGACAGACCTCAGAGCAGTGGAGTGGCACAATGAGATGCAATTACTGGGGGCCCCCCTGCAAGCTCATTACCAAATCAGTGTGCGTATGAGACATGAAGCAGTTGAAACAGAGACGAATATCACCCCCGGGCTTGGCAAAAATTATCTTCAGCTCCTAGGATCAGGTGGAATATGCATGTCGAATCCTCTTTTTAGCATTTCCTAAACATGGCTTTCAAACAAAGGCCCCTAAATACACATTTTAAACAAAGACACTAATTTCTGTTGAAATGCTGTCCTCGGCTGTGATAACTGGAGGCGCCCAAGCAAGGTAAGCAGCGGTGTGGCAGCCCTGCCTGCCGAGGAAACCGCAGGAACAGCACTGTGTACAACGGGAAAGCTCATCTCCTCCTCTAATTAAGTTGCACGTGGACTCCCTGACAGCAAAGTGGCATCCAGAAGCTCAAGACCCCATGATTTATTTGGGTTTTCTGGTGTTTTCATGGAGTTTCTCCTCCCTACGTGATTTACAAGGTACTCCACTCCTTTAGTGAGTGCCTTAGCCTTTCTCCTGCTAGGTGCCATGGAGCAAGGTCACGCATGATTTATACGAAATTGTGTGTTTCTTCAGTAAGTCCAAGGTTTCTTCATCACTCCGTTGTTCCTCATCCCCAAATTCACCACAGATTCCTGTTTCAGTTCCTCAAGTAAAAGGTCAGGGACTAACGGAGTAATTATTACTGGGCCCTGTTAGGGAAAAAAAAAAAAATCTGTAAGATTTCTGGCCATAGGTGATTATAGTTTCCGCAGCTGAATATAAATCAGTGTCCCATAACTGACAGGGGATAATGGATTTAATAAATAGCTATGATTAAGTCTGATGTTATTTTTAAATAATTTCAAAAACTGTTACTCTAATCCCTCCGTGGCTGGCAGAAAGGATGCTGCGCAGAAGTTAAAATTAGTCCCTGAACGTTCAGCCTGGTGTGGAGTTACAGGCCCTCCAGGGCTGTGCTGGTTTTTCTGGGGCATCCGCTTACAGCGTCTGCCTAACGGACACCAGCAGCTGCCTCTGGCAAGTGGGAGAGGGCTCCCACAGCTCTTCCCCTTCCCGGGGCTCACTGACCTCGGCGGCAGCTCCCACCCACTCCAGCCCAACTGATGCGATAACGGGTTGCTGTTCCACTTCACTGTGTTACCCACGTTACAGCAATTCCCCTTCTCCTTAATTCCCAGGGAATTCCCAGCTCTGCCAGGCCTCTTTATCAATAAATACACATCTCTTCCGTATAATAGCAATGTGACTTGGTTTTTTTCTTTTCTTTTTTTTTCCCCCCAGCGCCTACATTTCTGAGTGATCCCATTTCTTGGCTGGAAAAAGGCACTGCAGAACGCTTTGCCTTGAAAAGCACCACGCAGAGGGACAAGTTTTCTGGGCCGTGTAACCTCATAGAAGTCTTAGACATGAATAGTGTATTTGCACAACCAAATAAAAAACTCCTGGCAAACTTGAACTAGGATCGTGGGAATGGAGGTGTCCCGGAGTGCAGCGGGCGACCACGGCAGAGTTGGTATTTATCAAACCCGTTGTACCCGGCCGAATTCCCAGGTATTTGGGAGCAAATTAAGCTGCCTTTAAGATGGGCTTCCCTCCCCTTGGTGCCACCCCACCGCAGAGCCCTGGTACGTTCCTGTACCGACCGCAGGGACGAGGCACTGGACTGGGACCAGTTTGCCCTGACCTGCAGTAACTGCCAGCAACGTGAAATGCGATGCTGCGCTGCCACGCGCCCCCGGGGACACCTCTCCTCCTTGTCTACCAGCTCTGAGGATCCCATGGCTCCAGCAGGAGCTTTTTCAATCAAATTGATGGAAAACCATGCTGCTTTCTTCATTTTTGCGGGTTGCTTTCCCTTTGACTGAGCTGTCTGAACTGACGCATCCCCACGGCTCCCTGGCTGCAGAGGAGCAGGGGGAGAAAAGCAGGGGAGGGGGAGAAAAGCAGGACCACTTTTTTGAGACCGCTACGCTAAATTAGGGGAAACAACAAGCTGCACCTCGAGCCTCGGAAAAATCCAGCTGCGGAGCTCGGCTTTGCCGCTGGCTCAGCAGTAAGACAGGGATAACAATAAATCCCTTCTCCCACTTTCTGCATGTCCTGATTAGACAGACTGTAAGGGACGGGGGCTGTCACTTACTGCGCGCTTGTTTAGTGCCTGGCACAATGCAGCTCTGATCTCGACTCAAACCCGCGGCTGCTCCACGAACAATAGGACTGAAATGAATCTCGTGGCTGGCGGCGGGGAGGTCACCGGCTGCCCGACGTCTGCCTCCCCGGGAGGAACCGGTGCAGGCTGCGGAGTTAGCGCTGCCTCCCTCTGGGATCGTGCACTGGGGGGGGATGCATCCTGACCGCGAAAGGAGGAATTCCCAGGCTCCATCCCTGCCACACTTGGGAATTGCCCTGCATCCACCAGCAGTTACCTCGGCAGCTGGTTCAGGAACCCACATGGATATTTCCTTGGTGTTACTGTAACTAATGAGTAAAATTAATTTGTTGATGTTAGCTTAATGGACGACGTTAGAGCTGACGGAGAAAATACGCTGTCTGAGAGTAGGCATTCAGGGGGTTGGCAGGAATCCCAACCTTTGCTCGCTCTCTGCCAGGTGAGGTTTTCCTTTCACAGAAGGGTTGCTCAGACGAGCTGCTGTGGCCGTGCCACCTCCCGTGGTGGAGCCTGGGCTGGTCCTGCCTTGTCTAACCCCATCACTGAGATCCACGTGCTGACATCTTTCCTGACCAGTACCTTTCTCCACACGCAGTGAGAGTAAAACCTATTAAAGAAACATGAAAAAACAGAAGAGGAAAAATCAGTGTGTTTACCTTGGGGCTTAAAACTGGTATTTTTAAATGTGCCACCAGTCACCGTCTAACTAACCCGCAGTGCCCCGGTGGGAGCGCGGGGCGAAGGGTGGCAGGGTGGGAGAGAGCAGCCACAAAGAAAACCCTGAACTGGAACCGCAGCTTTTCATACCTGTCACGATGTGGATTTTCAGCTTGAGCACACAAGGCTGAGCTCAGGGGACACTGTCATGCAGATTTAGGGTTTTATCTCCTTTCCTCTCCATTACCTGTGATACCCTCTTATTATCCAGAAAACCGAAATGGTTTTTTTCCTCGAGCGGTTGTCGCCTTTCCCACTGGGCAAATATCGATCTGCCCGTGTCCTCGGCACGGGGTTGAAACGAGCTCTGCTCATCCTCTGCCTGCTCCTGGGGCCGAGCGCTCGGCGATGCCACCTCTCATGCCATCAGCGACCGAAGGGAAGGCCGGGCAGGGGAGTTGCTAATCAATTTGCACGTGTTTTTCTCGCCCCGTCCTCCTCCTCCCTGCGCTGGCAGTGACAGGGGGCTGAAGAGGATGGGTCTGATTGGGCTTGGCAGGGGGAGAGGGAACGGAAAGGGCAGAGATGGAAAGAGCAACCCAGGATAAGGATAAGCTTCTCGCAGCCTTGTTGCACATCCGCATCCTGCGGCACCTTGGGCGAGAGAGCCCTCCAGGCCGAGGAACCACTCCTGGGGGCTGGCCCATGCGAGAGGCTGCCCCCGCTTATCTTGGGGCATGATTTTAAGCCAATTTAATTAAATTGCTTGGCAAGGTTGCCAGGACTCAGCTTGAGCCAGGCCTGTTTTGATTTAACCTTGGCTGATTAGGAATTAGCTGAAACAAACCGCTCAGAAAACAAAATTAGAGGGTGCACACTAACTTTTGCACCAGATTAAGTTGAATTAAAAAGCAATTGAAATGTAATTGTTCTGTCTCAGGCAGCCAAGAAACAAGATAGTGCAACCGGTGGCACTTGAAGCTTAAAAATACAGCGTGTAGGATTAGTACAACTGGCTTTTTAATGCCCACAAACACCAGATTTATCCGAAGGTCTTCTCTCAAACCTCCCCCCGTCACCTTCCGCACAAAGCTTCGTACAACTCCTTTCATTGGCCTTGAAAGGGAGAATTGATGTGACCCCGGGATTTGAAACCGTGGCTTAAAGCAGGCCGGGTATTGCACGGCGTATTTCCATAGGTATTTCCATGCTGGAAATAGCCGCACGGTGAACTGGCTGTTCCCTGTAACTCGTATAATTTAGTTTGAAACGGCTCCCGTGTACACGGCTGGCAGGGTCCAAAGGCACAGGCTGTGCTCCCGGGATGCGGAGGGTGCAGAGCCTGGCGGTGGGTGCTGCTCCCACCTGCCTCCCAGCACCCGCCCCCTCCCCATGCTCTGAGTTACTCTGCGTCCCATCTCCCGCGCAGAAAAAGATCTCAAGTAATTTAAAACCAGGTTTCGATTAAATATTCTAATCGCTGCTTTCCCGACCCATTTGGCAAACGCTGCTCCTCCTCTCCCCACGGGCCTGACACACGGAGGGGTACGGGGCGGGTTTGATGGGGCTTTGCTCAAAAAGGCGATGGCTTGGAGGGCTTGCAAGAGCCAGGATGCCTTCAGAGTCCCCAAAACCGCCCGCAGTGCTGTAGCCAAGCCCCGCTGTGAGCGGTTATTTTGAAGGCAGGGATGCTGCGGTCCCCGTTGGCCAGAGTGGTGGCACGGGCAGGAGGACAAGCTGTGCAAGCAGCCCAAGCATTGGCGTGTAACCGGCGTTAGGGCACCATAAACGCAAACCATCTCTTGACAAAGGCTGCTGGGGACTGTGACGGGCACATAACGTAGCGTGATGAGAGCTGCCCAGCAGCTCCTGGCCAAAACCTAAAGGACTCATGAAGATAATAGGTTTCTGCTGGGTTTCTCTCCATGCTATCTCCTGCCACGGCCCCCAGGATCCCACCTGCGCCAGCCAGCAGCTCGGCGCCTGCTGCTGCTGCTGCTCCAAAGTTCTTAATCCTGGCTCAGCCCACTTGCAACCTCCACATGGCTGATTCCCCTCAGCTCCCACCTGGCTCCGTGGTCACGGTCCCTGCTAACCACAGGTGGCAGCTCTCCTGGCTTCCATCCCCACCCACAAGGATGGGGATGTTGTGTTGGATGTCCAGTTGTCTGGACAAAAAGGGGGCATCCTAAGATTGCCCATCCTCTGCACAGCAATGGGGAGGCAGCACCTAGACTGTCCCCCGTGCCACGGGACGTTGTACGGGTGCAGGATGGCATCTTCCATGAAGAGTCTGGCCAGAAACAAGGCCAAAGCGGGCAAAGCATAAATGTATGGAGGAGGCGTGGGGGGGTGAACAGTTGTAGCCCAGGCAGGAGGGCGGCTCAGGAGGGAAGGCATCACCATCCATCCTCCTCCAGGTGCATCGAGGTAACCATGGTGAAGGAGCAGCTGGAGATAATGGGAGGCTGTCCTGGGAAGAGCCAATCACTGGAGGGAGGATGTGGCTCCATGGGGGCAATAAAAGAGGCAGTTGAGGGTGATGGGGTATGAGAGAGAGTTGGGGTGAGTGGTTCTTCTCTTCTTTGGGGTGGTGTGGTGCTACTGGTTGGACTCTCCTGGCTGTTTGGGGCTGTGCTGGGTCTCCTGCTTGGCTGGTGTCAGCATGGAGGTTGTGGTGTACATCTGCTGAGGTGGGGGTGGAGGAAGGTCCCCAAAAAGAAGAGGTCTTTTGGGGTGTTACTGTTCCCCTCTGTTGGAGGGGGGGGGGAAACAGAGGAAGGGAGGCTGAAGCAGACCTGGAGGTTTGAGTGTAGGGCTGAAGGCTATGGGGGCTTGAGCCAAGAGGTGGTTCAACCCGGTCCCTCTGTGAGCTAAGGGAGGTCTGCAGCTTGGTGGCCACCTGCTCTGTTGGGGCAAAGAGCTGATGCTGCTGGTATCAAGCCTTGGTTACTAGAGCAGGAAATGGGGAGAGAGAGGACCAAAAAAAGCCCACCAAAAACTTAAACTTAGGAAGATGGGCTAAGGGGAGCTCTTGGAGGCTGATTGGAGCCTCAGGTGTTGGCTGTAAGCCTGGAGGGAAGGTGAAGGTGCAGCACCTGTGTGTGTTTATGCCCAGCCTGGCTTTGGGGGGGCCTTGGTGGTGTCTGGCTGCTCTGAAAACACCTCCACTTCTGCTGAGTAGAAGCCTTGCTCCTTCTGTCAAAAACTGTCTGAAGGCCTGCTCTTGGTCGTATTTGTGTGTATGTCTATGGTCCTTACTAGGAGAGGCTTAGAAATTATTTTTACTTGTCCCTATTTAATGTTTTTCACCTGGCAATCCTTACTAGCAGCTGGGTTTCCAAGGGGAACTCTTTGATTAGTTGAACTTGGTCACTCCATGCCACTGCATGTGGCCTTGTCTTTACTGGGCTGGGGATGGGGCTGGTGTAGGAAACCAATCTGGGCTGCATGGTGGGGTGAGAGAGTGGGCTTGGCTGTGGCTACTTGTCCTGAAATCAGACCTTAAGCTGATCCTTTTGGAGGCAAGAGGCCTTGCTAGGCTTGAGCTGTGTGTCTAAACCTAAAAGTCCTTGGGTCAGAACTGGAGGAAGGTGGTGTCACGGCAGCAATGAGAAGTGGCGTGTCTGGCTTCCTCATGGCACTGCAGCAGCTGTAATTCTTGTAGCCTGGTATTAAGTGGTAGTTTGTGCTTGCATTTAGTTTGGTGGCTCAGCTGCAGCGCGTGAGGATCCTACTGAGCTCTGCTTAGGGCAGGGGACCTCCAGCATCTCCTGTGCTGCAGAGGTGGGGGGGAAAACGTGTGGCACAGTCTGTTGGTGGGAGTGTGGGGGGGGGGTCCCCAGACCCCTCTGTGGATGGAGGTAGGTGCTGCTGATGTGACTGTGACCTGACACTGCTCTGTCCTGAACCCCAAAAGCACGTGAAGGCTTTCAGCTGGCACCTCTCTCAAACCTGCCAAGATGCCAGTTGTGAACAAGCATGGTGAGAGGATGAGGAAGTTCAAGAACAAGGGGAAGGACACAGCTGTAAGTACTGATCTCCACCACCTGCCTGTGCCATCCCCTTTGGACAGTGGTCCCCACTGGGGGTTTGCCAGTTGGCAGGAGCTGATGTGAAGGCTTCTGAAGGTAAACTGCCCCCAAATCTACCTGTATGAGGCAACAAAAGTGGGGGGATGGCTCTGCCACTGGGGATGCCCAGTTAGCTTTTGAGATGTGGTGTGGAGCTGGTTGGGTTGCAAGGAGTATGGTGGCACGGGCAAGGGGGACATGAGTTTTGGGTGGGCGACTCTGAGTTGTGCTGGAGAAGGGAGATGGTTCAGCCCCAGACTGCCAAGCTCTCAGCAGCAGTTCTTCCTGCGAAGAGGGGGCTGGTATGAGATGTTGCACCGTGGGATCTGTCAGCTTGCTTTAAGCCAGTAGAGCTCATGAGGGTTTGCCTTTCAGGTTCAGCAGATCTTCTTTTAAAAACACCCACTGGTTGCTGCTCAGCCAGCAGACCGTGTCCTTGGGAGGCACTAAGTGAGAGTTTTTACCTTGTCCTATCTCCTACGTAACCCTCGGGCCATAGCGAGGAGCTGCCCAAGAGCAGATGCTGGCTCTCTGCACCCCCTGTGTAGGAAACTTGGAGCAGAAGGTTGCAGAGAGGAGCTCCTTGGGGAACTGGGTGATGTAGACATGGGTGGGGTGATGCCCTTCTCCTCCCTTCCAGGCCCTGCGGAGGCAGAGAGTGGAGGTAACCGTTGAGCTGCGAAAGGCCAAGAAGGATGAGCAGATCCTGAAGCGCAGGAGTATTTCATTCCGTTTGATGGATGAGAGTCTCTCTCCAGGAGAAGACAAAAGAAACGAGGTGAGTGCTGGGTGCCCAGTGCCTGGACAGGATCAGTGCTGCAGCTTGTGCAGTAGGTCTCATCTCCTTAGACCATCACCAAGTCCAGCTCAAGTGACCTGGGTTAAATAGCCAATGCCACGCCTGGGGAGGGGGGAGGTTTTTTGGGCTGCCTGGCCCTCTTTCTGTGGTGTTTTGCATGGAGATGATGTCCCGTGTGGCTTCCCTCGGTGGCAGGTAGAACAGGCTGGTGCTCCAGCTCCGCTGGGAGCTGGCGAAGCTCCTGTCTGGCTCTTTGCACAGCGAGGGGTAATTACCGAGCTCGTAGGCCCGTTGTGGTGTGTCAGTGACTCTTTCCGTGCTTGATTATAAGGATTAGTTGCCTCGAAGGCTTTTGTGGATTCTCTTCCCCTGCCTCATCTCGAAACTGCATTGCATAAAGAGTAGACACTGCTTAGATATGAAGTGGTGACTGACTCGGGTCTAGACAGCTGATCGACTGCGGAGATTAAACCGGAGGGAGTCCTGGCTTGCCATCTGACTCTGAATCATTCCCCGTGACACAGATTATTCAGCTGTCCTTGGAGAAAATCGCTGAAGCTGTGAATGGGAGCAACACGGAGCTGCAGCTGCAGGCTACGCAGGCCACCAGGTATGCTGCCTGGCTGCTCTGCGCTGGGAGGGAGGTGGCTGATGGAGCTGCGGTGGGTCCTGTCAGCAGAAGGCATTTCTTCCTGTTTGGAGAGCTCTCTGAAGACATGACAAAGGGGGAAGGAGCCTGGTAACCCGAATTGCCTTGAGGGACCTCAGCTGGTGCTGTTTTTGTGCCCTGTGTGCCTCGCTGGGCTCCGTCTGCTGTGCCTGTGGCAGGGACCTGTGTGGTTGAACCTAACCAAGGGGTTGGCTGCGGCTCCTGGAGCTGCTCTGCTTGCTGTGCCTGTGCTGGGGCAGGGACCGTGTCGGCTCCCACCAGCTGGTGAGGTGGTCGAGCAGAAACCAAGTGCCAAAGGCTTGGGCAGGACAGGAGCTGGAAAGCCTGGCTCTGTAAGGGTCACTGCTGAGCAGGGCTGTCCCCACCTGGGTGGGTGCAGGAGGGATCTCAAGGTACCATCATCATCCAGCAGGGATGTCTCCTGAGGGTCCAGGAGAGGCCGTGTTGCTGCTGGTGCTTCCTTGGCTGGCTTGAGCTGCCGGATCAGCGATCTGCCCATGTGCCCCATGCTGTTCCCGATGGCTACCCACAGCAGTGTCTGCTCCCAGAGAGCAGACCAAAAGCTCTGCTCTCAAGGTGTTAACCAGAGCAGATCCTGCCTAAAGGGACAAGTCAGGACTAGCTCCCTAATCTGCTGCCCAGAGCTGGCTCTCTGCCTGCCCAAACCAAGCCTTGCCCATGCCTGGGTGCCCTGACAGTACACCACACTGTGGTGGGCTACCAGTGGCAGCACTACCGCAGCTCTGAGCCGGGGGTTCACCTCTGTGCTACCCTCTGCTCCTGGTGGCCGAGTGAACCAGGCTGGGAAGCGGATCTGTCTGAAAGTTTCTTTTTTTTTCTGGCTTTCTTTGATTCGATCAATGCCCTGATCCCATCTCTTGGGCAGCTCCACATGGTTCTGCACTGGTGTGAGGCTGGAAACAGCGGTGGGGAGTTGGCGATGGTGGTTTTTTAGCTGGAAAAGCAGTCTGAAACTTGATTATTTTTTTTTTAAATGTGGGCTCTGGTCTGTGCAGGGCTGGCAGAGGCAGGCTGTAAGAGAACAAACTGCATATATTGATTATTCACTGTCTCCAAACTCCTGCAAGATGGGGACAGTGTTGTCATGGTCCCAAAAGGACATGTGAAGTATTGCGCTCTAACAGACACCCTGCTGTTGCTTCAGCATCTTCTTAGATGTGTCTCCTGCAGAAGCTTCTCTATGGCAACTCCTCTGCCAGAGGGTTTGCTGACATGGGATGCTGAACAAGTATCTCTTACGGGTCCTGCTTCCTCCCCCCCAGGCCACAGCCTTGTACCTGGCCACAGCGTTATGGTGTATCATGGCTTCTCATGGTGGGCTGTGCTGTGTCTTCTCTTGCAGGAGAATGCTGTCCAGGCAGAAGGACCCCCCTATCAATCAAATCATCGAGCTGGGGATCATCCCCCGGCTGGTTGAATTCCTGAGCCATGCTGACAATGCTCCTCTGCAGTTCGAAGCAGCCTGGGCGCTGACTAACATCGCCTCTGGCACCTCTGACCACACTAAGGCGGTAGTGGATGCAGGTGCCATCCCAGCCTTCATCTCCCTCCTCTCCTCCCCGCACATGCACATCAGTGAGCAGTCTGTGTGGGCACTGGGCAACATCGCAGGTAAGCAGAGGTCTCCAGACCTGGGGGCATGCAGAAGGGTCGCTGCTCAAGGTAGTGCTGGCGACCTAAAAATATTGATGTTCCTCAAGATAGCCTTGTCTCCCTGCAGCTTTGTCTCCAAGCTGCTGCCCTTATTGAAACCCTTCAGTCCCTTCACGTGGCCTTGGCAGCCTTTGAGACCCTGTGTTGGTTAGAATCATAGAATAGTTTGGGCTGGAAGGGACCTTTAAAGGTCATGTAGTCAACATCCCTGCCGTGAGCAGGGACATCTTCAACTAGATTAGGTTGCTCAGAGCCCTGTCCAACCTGACCTTGAGTGTTTCCAGGGATGGAGCATCTACCACCTCTCTGGACAACCTGGGCCACTGTCTCACCCCCCTTGCTGTGTTAAAAAAAAAAAACCAACAAAACAAACAAACAAAAAAACACAAAAAAACCCACCAACCAAACAACAAACTTCCTTGTATCTGGTCTAAATCTTCCCTCTTTCAGTTTAAAACCTTTACCCCTTGTCCTAGTGTGACATTCCCTGATCAAGAGTCCCTCCTCAGCTTTTCTGTAGGCCCCCTTTAGGTACTGAAAGGCCACCATAGGGTCTCCCCAAAGCCTTCTCTTCTGCAGGCTGGACAACCCCCACTCTCTGTCCTCACGCAGAGGTGCTCCAGCCCTCTGATTATTTTTGTGGCCTCCTCTGAACCTGCTCCAACAGGTCCATGTCTTTCCTGTGCTGAGGGCCCCAGAGCTGGACACAGCATTCCAGGTGGTGTCTCATCAGAGCAGGAGAGCAGAATCTCCTCCCTTGACCTGCTGGCCATGCTGCTTTTGATGCAGCCCAGGATGCAGTTGGCCCTCTGGGCTGTGAGCACACATTGTTGGCTCACATCCAGTTTTTCATCCACCAGTAGCCCCACGTCTTTCTTGGCAGGGCTGCTTTCCATCCCTTCATGGCCCCAGACTGTATTGGTACCAGGGGTTGCCCTGACCCAGGTGCAGGACCCTGCACTTAGCCTTGTTGAACCTCATGAGTTTCACACAGGTCCACTTCTTGAGCCTGTCCAGGTTCCTCTGGATGGCATCCCATCCCTCCGGCATGTCAACTGCACTCAGCTTACTGTCATCTGCAGGCTTGCTGAGGGTGTACTTGATCCCACTGTCACTGGGGAAGATATTGAACAGTACTGGTCCCAATATGGACCCCTGAGGGATACCACTTGTCACAGATCTCCATCTGGACATTGAGCACTACCCTCTGGATGCAACCATCCAACCAATTTCTCATCCACTGAACAGTCCACCCATCAAATCCATATCTCTCCAATTTAGAGAGAAAGATGTTGTTGGGAACTGCATCAAAGGCCTTAGAGAAGTCCAGATAGATGACAACCAGAGCTCTTCCCTTGTCCACTGATGTAGTCATTCCATCATAGAAGACCACTAGGTTGGACAGGTTGGTCTGAAAGAAGATTTTGGCCAAAGCCAAGTGCAAGACTCCATCCTGCTGGGATGATCTGACCCACTAGTGTTGTCAGTAGGGAGAACAGGACAAGTTGTGTCTGGTTAGCCTGCCACAAACTAGCCATGATGGCACTCCAGTCTAGCTGTTAAATCCTCCCCACCTGAAAATACTTAATGGAGTGTGGCTGGTGAGTGGGCCCAGTCACCCAGCCTTGGCCTGTGGCTGCAGGTCTGGTTGCTACTTGATGTTGACTGTCTTGTGACTTGGGCAGATGCAATAAACAATCCTTTTTCATCTGTACAGGTGATGGTCCTCTATACAGAGATGCTCTTATCAATTGCAGTGTGATTCCTCCCTTGCTGGCTCTGGTGTCACCTGTAACTCCAGTAAATTAACCTTCATTTTCTTGAGTTAACAGCTCTTAATCACTTGGGTGCTGGGTGAATGGTGGTCTATCATCTGCCTTATAAACAATGAGCTATTTGTATAATTGAATGTCACCCTGTCCTAAACTGCTTTTAATGACGCTGCCTCTGAGCTATATACAAAGCTGGGGATGCCAAGCAGACAGTCCACAAGTCAATGTGATGTCTTCTAGTCTTAGCTTTGCTATCCAATTTTGACTGTCTCAAGCTAGGAATAAGACAAAACTGGTGCAAGGTAGGCTTGCGTATGCATGTGGAAGGGCTGAACTTGCCCTTCAAGCTTCTTCCCGCTGCTCTTTGGGTAGCTCTGAACTGCTGGATTTGTGTCTTGTCTCTGCCCTTCTGCAATGGTGCCTGCCCCACTGCTTTCTTGGTTTCTGGGAGAGAAGGACCTTCACTGAGAAGCTCTTGGGGGCTGTAACAGTGGTACCAATGCCTTCAGGCTTCCCATCCCTGGGTGTGATGGAAGTTATGTGCTCTCTGTAGGCATAACTATGGCCTTTCAGGCTGGTGTTGAGAAAGCACCCTCTAGGCCTTCTGTAAGTTTATACTGCAAGATATTTTTTTGAAAGATAACAACCAACTTTTCTGACTGCTCTGTTCCTAGGCCCGCTCACACTTGTGTCTTCTTAGGGAGCCCTGTGGAAGAAACATGACAAAACACCAGTTCATATCTACACACACCTTGGTAGCTGCAACGCTTTGCATGTAGCTCCGCTAATCTCCTGGGAGCATCCTTACTGGGCTGAACTGTCTGAATGGTGCAACTTAATCAAATCCTCACAGTGCCCTACTCTAGAACAATGAGCTGTTAATATTTATTAATACTAATATTTAAAAAAAACCAACAAATTCCTGATACTGTCCAAAGAATGGTCTGTAATTTGCCACAAGGACCCAGCAAATAAGCTGTTTGGCACCTTTTTCGTTATTGTTGTTTGTCACACCACCAGAGATGAAGTTATTGGAACTTAATATTGGGGAGGCAGGGGGTGAATCTACTGTCTTAGTCACTTACCTGTTTCATCTCCCTTCTTCAAATAAGCCTCGGCCCTCCTTAAGAAGGCTGCTTCTGGCTGCTTGATACATCTCTGAGCTGTAGGGACCAGAAGCAGGGTGCTACCTCTTCCTTACTTGTTACTGCAGTGAGGATCTTACACCTCCCTTGTGTTTTCAGGTTGGGTTCCTGAGGAACATCACATGGACGCTGTCAAACCTCTGTAGGAACAAGAACCCCTACCCTCCCCTGAATGCGATGAAGAAGATGCTGCCAGTCCTCATCTGTCTCATGAAACATGAGGACAAGGACATCATTTCTGACTCCTGCTGGGCTGTTTCCTATCTGACTGATGGCTCCAACGATCGCATCCAAATTGTGGTGGATACAGGGATTCTCCCAAGGCTGGTGGAGCTCATGGCCAGCCCGGAGTTGATTGTTATGGTAGGAAACAATCAGCAATCTCCAGCCTCTGGTCCCTTAATGTAGGAACATCTAAGGAGAGGGATGACCCACTTCCTTACTAATGTGACTAGTGTGGTCTGCTGTCTCCTCAGACTGCAGTACTACTTGGTTGTTGGTCAAGTCGCTGCTCTGTTCAGCTTGCTCTGGCTGGCAGACTGGATAGAGACTGTGAAGCTTCTTAGAGCAAAAACAGGAGGATGATATGTCTGTAAATACAACAGTAATCGCCTACAATACTTTCCTTATTTGAAGGATCAAGCACTTAGTGGGGGATCTCGCTGGACTTTCTGGCATGTATCCCTTGAGGTAAGGATTCTCCTCATCTCCTTTAATCTCTGTCTAGACTCCAGCTCTCCGCGCCATTGGGAATGTAGTCACGGGGACTGATGAGCAGACCCAGGCAGCTATCAATGCTGGTGTCTTGGCTGTCCTGCCCCGTCTCCTGCGACATGCAAAGCCATCTATACAGAAGGAAGCCGCGTGGACTCTCAGTAACATTGCAGCAGGGCCTAGCCAGCAGATCCAACAACTCATCACCTGTGGGTTATTGCCACCTCTGGTGGAGCTGCTTGATAAGGTAAGGGATGGGTGTAGTGCTGCACAAGCAATGCTGAGGTTCATGAGGTCCATGATGCTTCATTTGTGAAGCACTAAGCATGCATCCAAGAGCCACCTGAGCAGTCTGTTTCAAAGCTGTTGAGATCCTTGGAACAGCCTGGGTGCTCAGACTCGGCAGTACACGTGTATGAAAGCATGGCTTGGGGCTGCTCTTGGCGGCTCTGCCAGGTGTCCACCTATCACTCAAAGGGAAGGTGGGTCAGTCCAAACTGAATACAAAGGAAACGGCTATCCTTGCCTCATGCTGATCTTGGAGGGATGCTGAAGCTTTGGAGTGCCTTCACTGTGCTGCTTTTCCAGGGGGACTTCAAAGCTCAGAAGGAGGCTGTGTGGGCAGTGGCCAACTTCACGACAGGAGGCACTGAGGAGCAGGTGGTGGAACTTGTCCAGTCTGGTGTTCTCAAACCTCTGCTCAACCTGCTCTTGGCCAAAGACAGCAAAACTATCCTGATCATCCTGGATACCATTTCAAATCTCTTCCTGGTAAGTTCTCCTACAATCTCTTGCATCCTTTCCCCAAAAGAGCAGCAAGGTGTGAGCCATTGTGTGGCTAGAACAGCTTCTCCTACAGCAGCTACTGATCTCTCAGGAGTAAGAGTTAAATTGCGTGTTGTCTGACTTGTTCTTGGACATCCTTGGGTTGTCCAAAGGGCTCGACAAGATTAAGTACCCAAAGTGTTCCTCTTGATCTCCTGCAACTTTAGTCTCCTTCTGGAAAGGAAAAGAGGTTATGTGTTAATTCCCAAGCTGGATGGAGGTGAAGGTCTTGCAGAAATGCAACTGTAGAGAAATCAAATGGTCCTGGGGGCATTTCAGCTCTGCTCCCTGCCAGTAGATGTCTATGTGCCTCTCACTTGAAAGCCTGTTTCTTGTAGCACCTTCACAAAAGCCATTGCACTGGTTCAAATGGAATAGTGGGTGGCAGGTCACACCTGTGTGGATGTGACTGAGTAGGGTTTGGCTAGCTTGTTCGGTTGGCAGTCAAGCCGCTGTGCAGTAATCCTAGCAGGGACTGATGTTTTGTATGCATACTAGTCCTACCCCTGGGATCAGGTAGGGACCATAAAAGCAGAGACTGTGGTCCTTTGACTTGTAGATCAGGGTCTTACAGTGAAGACTATCTCAGACCTATTACTGATATAAGGTGTTATTTTCCTGCTTGGTTATCTGATGTTACAGACAGCTGAGAAGCTGGGAGAGACAGAAAGGTTGTGTCTGCTGGTGGAGGAGCTTGATGGCCTGGAGAAAATTGAAGCCTTGCAAACCCACGACAACAACATGGTCTACCGAGCGGCACTGAATATCATAGAGAAATACTTTTCTGGTGAGGTATGTGAGCTCTTGCTGTCTCTCATCTGAAAACAAGAAGCTATTGCACACTGGAATGAAGCACAGACTTTAAGGATGCTGAAATAGGTTTTTGGAAGAGACCTCTACATGACTAGAGTAGTCCTTGCATCTTGTTCCAGTTGCTTTTAAAGGTGTGTAAAAGCTCCGAGTTGCCAGCTGAGGAGTTGCGCAACAGATATGGATGCCTTGATAGCATCTTGCTGCTGGAATTTAAACTGCCATCAACTGGAGTTACTGCAGTTGCTGATATGAATACCAAATGTGGAGAAGTTTCCTCTTTCGGAGCTGAGCTAGCTTGTCACTATGAATGGAAGCCTGCTACTCAGCTGATAACCATGCTCAGGTTGCAGTTGGCTTACTTGACCCTTCTCATGCTAATGAACTTATGGAAAAAGAGGATAGGACACCAGTTAGCCATTGCAAGAGTCCCATGACTGTCACAGATGCCATGCTTGGTCCTAGTCTTAGTCTCGCAGATGGAGAAACATCAGGGAAGAGGCTTAGCGGTTTGGCAGATCTCAGAGCTGAGGCTTAGTCTAGATGTGAATTGCAGCAGCAGGGAGCAAATGACTGTTTTAGTCCTTTGCCCAGAACCCGGTCTGCGGGATGTCCTTGCAAGAGGGTGTGGAGGAAGCTCTCCTACACACAGGCACCTGCCTGAGGGGCTGGATGCTGGAGGAACATCTCCAAAGCAATTCTGGCTTGCTGCTGTTCCAAGCAGACTACTTAATTTGACTGAGTTCTGCCACTCTTTTCTTCTGCCTCTGAGCCTGTAGACTTGGCTGCTTTTTGTGTGTGACATGCAAGGACACAGCAGCTTCAGTGTGCTGTAAAGAACAGGAGGGCTTGGTCTGGTCTCCAAGGGTCCTGTTACAGTCAAACCGATCTTAATGGCTTGTTCCAGCAGCAGAACTTCTTAAAACAAGACTAAAAGAGTAAGCTGCTGTAAAAAGCTTCAGGCAAACTCTGGTGCAAAAAGCTTAGGTTTATTAAGATGCAGAACCTTTAACTGATAGCTATCAACTTCCTCCTAGGAAAATCCAGATCTGCAGCCTGGGACTGGCCAAGATGGACTATATGATTTCTCAGTGGAGAAGCAAGACTTCAACTTCTGAAGACAAAGTACTACACAGCTCTGAGCTGGTGGGTGAAGGTGGCTTGGTAGAGCTCAGGCATCCACACCAAGAGGAGCAAAAACGCTGAGTCTTTTTACTTTCAAAACTTGTCAATAAATTGCACTTCTGTCTTTGTACTTCTTGCCTTTGTTTTTTTTTTTTCCCCTCAGAAGTTGCTGTTGCAAATGCTATAGACTTTTTTCCATAGTGTCTAAGGCCCTGCAGAAATGTGTTGGAGCTCCTGGGCACGTTTTCTGGGTAGAAAGTGCAGTCAGAAACTAGCACTACCTGGTGTTAAGCTGCTGGAGAGCAGGATGTTACCACCAAATCCAGCTGTGTCTCAGTGCTGGTGCTGAAACTTCTAGACTTGACTTGGAGTGGTTGGAGCAGCTCTGAAAAGCTGTTCAAGAGGTGTTTCACCCTTCTGTGGGTGAATACACCTCCATGTGAGAAGAGATGCTTCTAGCAGAGGAGGAAATCAGGCAGGGGAAGGTGGGACACTATCACCCTTGTGTGTGCTACTCCATCCCACTGTGGAAGCATCAGGGTCTGGACACCGGAGCCGCTGAGTAAATGCTGGTCCTTTGGCAGCAAGGCTGTGTCACAGGCAGTTATGGCTATGGGAGCTAATTCAGCTCCTACTGCAGCTTCCCAGATGCTCTCCACTAGCCTGGAGCTCATTGGTCTGGCCCTTTAGTACTGAGGACCTGTATTTCAGGTTTCCATTGTGTGTCACTGCCCCTTGCTGAGAGGTGCACTGTGTCCAGTTCTGGGCTCCCCAGTTCCAGAAGGACAGGGAACTGCTGGAGAGGGTACAGCAAAGGGCTACAAAGATGATTAGGGGACTGGAACATCTTTCTTATGAGGAAAGGCTGAGGAACTTGAGTCTTTTTAGTCTGGAGAAGAGCAGACTGAGGGGGGATCTCATCAATGCTTATAAATACTTAGAGGGAGGATGGGACCGGTCTTTTTTCAGTGGTGCCCAGTGATAGGACAAGAGGTAATGGGCACATACTTGAACATAGGAAGTTCCATCTAAACATGAGGAGGAACTTTACTTTGAGGGTGGCGGAGCACTGGAAGAGGCTGCCCAGAGAGGTAGTGGACTCTCTGACTCTGGGGACAGTCAAAACCTTCCTGGATGCTGTCCTGTGCAACCTGCTCTGGCAGGGAGGTTGGACTAGATGGTCTCTAGAGGTCCCTTCCAACCCTTGTGATTGTGTGAGTCCTCCCTCTCCCCAAGCCCTCCAACTTTGGTCTCTAGCTGCAGGCTAAGCAGGTGAGGATGGAATTGATGTGGCTCTCAAGTCCAGCTTGCAGCAAGCTCTGGTGCCCTGGGCCCATCCCTGAGCTACAGAAGCATTGCACAAACATAATGTGCTGCTGGACACTGCCCCATCCTTGTAGTGCTGATGGGTCATGGAAGGTTCTGCTAGGACCCTTCAATCCACAGGGCTTGAAGGTATCTCAAAGGCTTTGCTCTGTGCAAGATGAGGGTGGCAGCTTCCTCCTCCCTGCTGGGGGCGGGGGGGTGGACTCTTCAAAGTAACCCTGGGTGGGTTCAGGGCTTTGCTTCCTCAGATGTGGTGGGAGGCGATGTGACAGATAAACTGAACGTGAAGGGAAAATCTTCTCTCCAGGAAACAGAACCTCTTTCCTCCACCCTGGATCTGTTCACCAGAGGATTTATGCCTTTCTCCTCCGGGCCACCTAGGAAAAAAGGGAGTTAGGTAGTTAAAGTCTGGTTGTGCTCCATGCCCTGCAAGGAGGTGTGCAGCCCTGATCGTGCATGCTGGAGCTGGGTATCATTTATTTAATATTAAAATGCTGGAGCTGATGAATTACAAAGTGCTTCCTGGTTTTTATTTTTTGGATCCAAAGCTACGTACTTAAAACTGCGATAAAGCAACGCCCGAACATGCGGCTGAAAGAAGCGCCTGTGAAAATCCTTTGTTTGTGCCCGTGGGTTAACACAAAGGGCTCAGGCTCGGCTGCGTGCACCTCCTCATGGCGTGCTGCTGCTGACAAGGCTGATGCAGCATCTGGAAACGGTCAGATTTCACCAGGTAAAACGAATCTGAGGCGGGAGCTTCCTCAGTGTAAATGGAGATGCGGACCGGAGCTGGGGTCTGTGTGGCTGCCCTGACTTTGGACCGTGCTCCAGCACGGAGCATCCCACGTGGCTTTTCCCATGGTCAGGCAGAACTGAACCTTACGGGCGCTCGGGCGGCAGAGCTGCCGTTTGCTGATGCTCTGCTGACTTAAAGCAAACAAAAAAGAGAAAGGGCAGAGCTATTTGACTTTTTTTCCCATCTTTCCTGTATATGCTGGAGGTGAGTCTGCAGTAGATGGTGTTACACAGAGCCCTGGGACCAAAGCTGCTCGCTTCCACCATCACATCCTTAAGCTGCAATAAAATAGTGTCCCTGTAGCCCTGAATGCGATGGAGAGAAAAACGTGCCCCGTTTCATAAGGGTATTGGTATGTGCCTGCTGTCCTGTGCTGCAAAGCGGAGGAGGAGTTCGGGGCGGCCGGAGAACCGGGACCTGTGCCTGCCGGAACGGCGAGGCTGCAGGGCTGTACCTGCCTGCTGCTGCGCCGTGGGCGTGCGAGCGACCTACAGGCATCTGCTTGCCTGGTTAATTGGAGCTGCTCTTCTCTGAGCACCACTGGCCCCAGTTGTCCTGCCCAGGGCGCAGGCAGCAGCCGCCGTGGCAATTTTGGCTTTGGTGCTCTGCTCCAGGGGGCAGGGGTTGCAGCCATCCACTTCTCCCCATGGGATGGGATAGGGTAGCTGCGGGAACAAGGAGTCTGTGGGGACCAGCGATGCTGCCATGCTGCTTCCCCAGTGTTTCCCCAGAGCAGCTCAACCTCCCCCGAGACACGCACAAAAAAATTAGTTTTTCTAATTAAAGCATCCCGTGCCCTGGCCCCAGAGGAGGACAGCGATGGCTGTTCGGTCCCCACGTCGCTGGAGAGCTGGAAAAGGCGCTGCCAGCGCCCGTGGTGGCCTGTTTGCCCTGAATTAGGACCCGATTAACTTATGCCGATGGGGCAGGGTCTCTTCTAAAGGGCTTTTGTGCCTAATTGTTCATTTCCTACTGACACGGGTGCATCCCGCAGCCTCCCTGGCACCCTACGGACTCGTTACCTGGGTCTGGCTTTGCAGGAGCGGGTGGAAGGGGGTAACCCTGAGGCTGCACACCCGGAGCCTGCGGGAGCCGGTTCGGGGAGCTACGTGAGCCAAAACCTGATGGTTGGTGAGAAGAAAGAGGGAAGGGGATTTCAAGGAAGAATTTGGATCGTGAAAAGCACCGCCCAAGCTTCCAGGTCTGCTGCTGCACCTGATGCTTGGCCGCAAATTGTCGAGGCTTTCTCCTCTTCCCCAGCTCTGGTTTGCTTTCTGCCTGGAATTTATGGGGAAAAGCTTTTTCCTCCTCTTGCCCCTGGGAAGGGGTGGGCAGAGCAAAGAAATAAAAGCCAGGTATTTACTACTTGTTCCGGGCCGTGGGGACCCCCGGCACGCGCCGGAGCAAACAGCTCAGCCTCAGCCGCTTGGCGTGAAACAAGGCTGGTCCCAAGGTTTGCTTCCAAACAGGGAGCTGGGAGCGGTTCAGGATTTAGGGATTTTTCCATCGGATATGATTTCCTTTCTGGTGGGAGTGGGATGCTTTGGGTTTTTTTTTGCCAGTTCATAAATCAATAGTTGGGGTTGGGTCATGAGATGGACGGAGGGATGGGGCACAGTGGAGCTGGCGGGTAGCAGCCAAAGTTAGCGGCTGTTAGCCAGCAAGGGGGGACGATGTGGGGACACGGAGATGTGGAGACCATTCAGGGTGGGTCCTGGGGGCTGAGCCGGTGGTCCCAGCTGCCCAGAGCTGCGGGTGCTGCTCCCAGACCCCACATGCTTGATACACGTGTCCCCTTGCCACCTTCCATGCCACCCTCCACGCTACAGCCATGTCACCCTTATGCCACCTTCCGTACCATCCCCATGCACTCCCATACACCCTCCATGCCACATCACCCCCAGGCACCTCTATTCACCCTGCATGCCATGCCAGTGCCACCCAGCATGTCACCCTCATGTACCCCTATACACCCTCCATGCCATAGCTATGTCACCCCTATGCCATATTCCATGACACCCCCCAGGCACTCCTGCACATCCCGCCTGCCACCCTGCATGCCACCCCCCGTGCACCCCTATACACCCTCT
>VYXH01003178.1:0-18240 GCA_013397275.1 Burhinus bistriatus
TATATCATAGTTTCCTTGCTGTAGAGTGGCCTCCAGCTCCTCTATGCTGCATGCATTAGTGTAGATACACTTCAGCTGGGCTAATTGTCCTGCCACTTTTTTGGGGGGACAAGTCCTAATTCCCACCTGATCGTGCTCAGACACTTCTGTAGTTACTATCCTATCACTACCCCTCATGTCTTTACTACCACACGGCTTACCATCCCCCACTATCACTGAGACAGACTGCAAGACCTTGCTAACACTTTCACCCAGAAGCACTGGCACGCTGCTCCCAGGCTCCACTTTAGTAATCCTGGTTCCATCCCCATCCCCCTAGACTAGATACAGGGGTCTAGTTAAAATAACTGATGTTTTACCTATCAGGAAGCTTCTAAACTGATGAGGTTTAGAGACTGTTTCATTAAACTAGGTTATATAAATTACGTAATTTTCATGTTTTGTTTTATCTTGTACATAGAAGTCACCTGCATTTAAGTGGAATGCAACTTTTGCTTAAAACCATTGAATAGAAACATTCAGAATTTGCAGGAAGAAAAGAAGATGTTTGAGTGAGTGAAATCTGCAACATTTGTAGATGAACTTACCTAAAGTAAACAAAGATTTCATTACCAATTCCAGTTTCTCTTTAGTTTCAGAGTTGACTTACACCTCAAACTCTCTTTAAATTGAGGCTTTAGTGATTTCATGAATACAATACTTCAAATTACTTTCAAGGAGTTACTTAAACTGTTGAGAAGCTAGCCAAAAACTAAATGCTCATGTTCACTCCTACTTTTTATACCAAATGTTTCCTATCATAAAACAGAAATGTAGTAAATTATAATGCCCTAATGTATTCTGTAGAATTAAGATAAGTTTCATTTTCCTTCCATTTTGCTTACTATGTTTTCAAAAATGTGTAGTTATATGCTGATTTATAAAATATTGGGGATGGGAAAAAGGCAATTAGTAGGATAAACTTTCAGCCACTTGCAGCTTGCTTGGAGTCCTTTTAAATAAAAGTGGGAAGGCAAAGTTTGAGGGGTTTTTTTGGTCTAAATTGCACTCTATGAATGATACCTGTTTATTCTGAAACTACTTAGCATATGTGCTTAGGTCCCAAGTAGTTCTTAATCAAGCAATATTTGGATAGACATGTTTCAGAGTAGATTTTAGGAAATTTGCCTGAACACCGAGGTAGGCAGGTTAGGTACCACAGGAGTCTCTGGTTTTGATGATGCAGCCATTTTAAGAAGTGGCTGCTTGGCCCAGGCCACTCCTACACAGAAATTTGCCATTTGTTCATTAGCGTGGCAGGAGTGTTTGTGGAGCTGCGCTGTAAATGAGCTCTGTGGAAAAAAGCTAGTTAAAAAGTGGCACAAAAAGAGGAGGATTTCCCTGTTTTCATACATTTGAACACAGTTACATTGGTTTAACAAAGCACATCAGCTTCAGTAAGCAGGATGGAAGTGTCTCCAGTGTCTCCCTTCATATTACCATACATTGATTTTGACTTTAATGTCAGTGGAAGTACATAGTAAAACTGTCATATGTAGTTCCATAATATCGGCTGTTTTTAATAAGCTGCTATGTTAATTTAAAACATATTCACCATGACAAAGACATGCCATGTAATTGTTGAATCTCCTTTATGTTTCTTGTAATTGAATATTAATTATAATTTTAAAATGATAATATAATTAGCATAATTTATTTGCAAAATCCATATTACTACTCTTAATTACATTATTTCTAACAATACTGCACATTAAAGATAGTCTGATAAGAGTTCAATGCTTCTATTCCTTGGTGCTTGCCCTCTAGACATCTGATAGTAATTCTTAATTTTCTGAGAAAAAAAATTATATCATTTCAACATTATGGAAATGCACATAGTCTGGCAAATCAATCCCATTAACCTCTCTTACTTCAATGGTTTTGGTTATTTGTAGCTTTTTGTGTGAAACTGTAAAACCATAAAACTAACATTAGTGCAGGTTTAAATCTTTGCAATCTGTTCTGCTTTTGGGATGTTTGTATCACTGCAGATGTTCTGAAAGAATGTAATCCACGTACAGTGTATATTGGATTGTTCACTTTTAAAGACTCATCTTTAAAGAAATATCTGTTCAGTGGTATAAACTTCTGGTTGAGCCAGATGTCACAAACCTGAAAATGAACCAGAGTTGTTCTACAGCCATGCCTATTTATATCTTGTGTAAACTGGAAATATTTGGGGTATAAACATACAGGAAACACGGACGGTATTCTTGAGGGAAATGAGGATGTATCAGCTCTATCACTCACAAAGGAACTGTTTGTGAAGGAGCTGGAGCGGAAAAGCTGGCTCTCACACCAGCTCTTGGGCCGCAAGAACCCAACTCCGTGCGCTGGCTTTGTCTCAGCAAGGGTCATTCAGGGAGTGCGCATCTTGCCACAGCCCCCAGCAGCCTCGAGCTCTTGAAGGCAAAAATGATACCCTGGGAACTGTTTGCCCAGACATGGGATCTGGTGCATGAATGCCCTGACGTCACCTGCCCATGGCTCTCTGCCTAAAGGTGGAGAGTCTTTGCTGTCTAATTCAAGCCATTGGTGCCAGGGAAGTGGACAAAGCTCTTCTGTCTTTATAAAGGCTATCTATGTATAAAATCTTTATTACAATCAAATAAAGAAATGCTTCTTTGTCTGATTTAACTGTTCTTTGTGGTCTCTCTTTGCATCTTTTTTCTGTTTCTCATTCAAACAGAAGCTATATTTAGGGAGAAATATCAGTGAAGTCCAAAGGAACACGTCAAGTTGTCTTTGGAGTTTAATAAACTTGGCTCTGGTAGGACTCAGACTGTCTGTGTCTGATGGCACTGACTGTCTAATCCAAATGTGGTTGTTTGAGAAATAAAAATGGTTCTACCCTTACAAATAGCTGGTAATTTTAACTCAACGTGAGTCATTAAAAACTCCCCTCCTCCTCTCCATGCTTACACGGCCCCAGTAGGAAGGCAACCTTTTTCTATTTTGTGTACTGCTACATACAGAGGTTCATCAGAGCTCAGTGGGGATATAGTATAGCTTAACTACACTATATGCGTGCATGCAACCCATTGGAACAAATCTTCTGGTTTGTGTATTTTGGTATGCTTTGTGATTATCATTGATTTTTTTCTTTGTTACATCATACAAAGCAACAGCTCAAAGTACTCAGCTAAAGTCTGAGCATTAAACGTGAATTAAATAGGAAAAAAAAAAGGCTTGAAATACGTTTTGAGAAAATAAGATTAGAGGTAAAACAAGAAAAGAACAAGGTTTATTGGACAGAAAAGGAATTGGTAATCCTATGCACTGGAGAGGGTGAGGTGAGAAGTACAAAGGAAGAGGTAATGAGAGTGTGGAAAATAGCTTGTTTAGGTATGGCAGGTTGTATGTAGAGGTGGCAAATGAGGGATTAGAGGGTAAAATAAGCCAGTTACTGGATCAAATGTTGAGGAATCTGGTTCAATACAAAGGGGTGAAAATCTAGGCTGCTTGGGAATGGATTAGTATTGAGAAGTGATAATTGCAGTTGAAAAGGAAGACAATAAGGCTTGCACAAGAGGGCAAAAGACGGATAAAAATGAATCTGAAAAAGCGAAGTGAAAAAACAGGATTTAGTGAGGCAAAAGTCTGCCACGTAATAGAAACCTCTCATTTAATCCAGGACGGGATGATGATAACACAAATGAATAATCAATTTGGTTTCCATTTTCCTCACATGGCGTGTGCCTCAGAATCTTTCCTGGAGGACAGAGGCAGGGAGGTCACAGTTGTGATTACATGAAATGGATTTGGAGCACTTACCATTTTCAGCTGCTGCCAGGTATGCTCCAAGGGGTAAATTTTAAAAACCACAATCGGAAGATGTGCGTTCAAAAGCTTGGGATTTGTTTGGATGAAAATGGATTTGGGATGCATCTCTCCCACTGAGTTTGCATCCCTAAATCTGTTAAGCGACCTCCCATTCTTCCTTAGAGATATGAATTTATTTATTTTTATATATATATTTGCATTTTTTTTCCTCTCCTCCTTAAGTAGGAAATTTGGTGCAAGAATAATTTTAGTTGCTAATAATTACAGAGTTTGGAGCAATTTTGGCATTATTTTTACATGGAATTCAGTGAAGCAATAATGAGCAATGTTAGTTCAACACCAGTAAAACGTATTTAAGTAATTTATTTAAGTCTGATTGGAGGAGTTATCGTTGAATGAATTATTCATGAGCGATTTTTTAGACATAGATTAATGCAAAATGTATTCACACTTTATTTGAAGGAATATAAGAAAATTAATATATGACTGCAATTAATAATTTGAGTGTGGGTAGGCTTTGTTCATGATGATTATTGCTTCCTACAATACCTAAGATAAGAAAAAGAGTAAGTCAGATATAGTGATCCAAAATGAAAATGTCTGCTTATGCTGAAATGCTGAGCTCTTCCAAAAGACAGAAACCACTGAGTCCCTTCAGAAATCTCCTATAAGCATTTTTACTCCAGTGTCCAAAGTTGAGGATGCTGTTGGTTGAATGCATCTGCTTCTTTGTGTATTCTGAGGATAAGGGTAAGACAGCCCAAGGTTTCGCATAGCAAATACCATCTTCTCATTTTGCTTCATGAAAAATGCATTTGTTTCAGGAGAATAGTTTCCTGAACAGTTTCTTAGATTTCTTTTCACTGCCTGAGGACTGAATTCTTATGATTTCTGTATTTTATTTAAATTTTGTCCTTGTCAATGAAGTAAACCGTGGAGCTGAAATGAACATCTGTCCCCATGTATCTTGGTAGGATCAAGGTTGGATACATTTTTGAAAGGTGTGTGCTAGTCTGTCACAAGTTCTTGATTTTAGTCCCAGATCAACTGTGGTAGCCCACATTATATGGGCCACTATACAGTAAGCCAGACTAGGGGACCTGATCTGGCCCTTCCTAGCGTTTAATTATATAAATCTTGGTTAATAATATTTATCCAATCTGAAACAGGGGCAAAGGATAGGCTATTAGTTTCAAATTATATGTATTACTTAGTACAAGGTGGCCTTCATCTCTTAACAGTTAGTTTATATTCATTAGAGGGATCTAACTGTAGTTGTTCACATTCTTATTTTTTTGCTATGATGCAGTAAAAGGCCTGTGTACTACCATCAGATATTGGGATACTCTGCCACTCCACATCGTAGCTCTCTTTCACGTGAAGGCAGAGAAGCAGCTGAATACTTTGACATGTAATGTTCCTAGTGTTTTTCTTATAACCTTCAGTTGCAATTTAGACTTTGTCCGCTACCATCTGATGAAAGACAACTAAGTGTCAAAGATGCCCAAATAAAAGGATGCCTGCTGTGGTTTTTATTTCCCAAAATACTACTTCTTATAAGCTCATCGCCTTATCTTGAAATGTTGTAAAACTATTGTGATTTAATAAATACCTGTAAGTCACCTTTCAGTGCCTACCCATATCACATACTGATGCACCAAATAATGAACACGGGAAGGAAAAGCTGCTTGGTGCAGAAAATTATGTTCAGCTTTGACATTTTAAGTCTGACTGCCAGACTGAGAAAGTATTTGAAATAACTCTTCAGGATCCTTGATGTGTCACATTTGTAATCAGTCTCCTTACTTTATAATGTAAATCTGAATGTTTAAGAAGTGTTCTTTTTTTTTTTTTTTTTCTTCTCCTGAGGGGTTACTAACTTACTTTGGACTGATTTCTGCTTCCTGGATGTGACATAATGGGTCTTTAATAGTCTTGTTGGGCACGCTCATTCAGAAATAAGTATATTATTATCACAGGAGTACTTTTCACGCTACTCAGAAAGGTGCAAGATGTATTAAGGGTTACTTGAAATGAGGAGGCAGACAAGTTTTGTCTTTATCAAAACAAGATGTGAAACTTAAAGTATGTGCCAAGGAGCTGATTAGGAACAGCTAATGCTGTTTTGGTCAGCAGAACTGTAAAATTTCCATATTCGCATGCACTTTGGACTAATGTTTTTCTTTTCCAAAACTGTAGTGAATGGAATTGATGTTAGAGGAATTGTCCATAAACAAGTTAGTTCTCTTTAAATAGCTGTTAATGATGTATCTTCCTCTTGCGGAAGCTCCACCGCTCCCCCGGGCTGGAGACGAGACCCTTCCGTGTGATGCTGCCTTTGCCCATCTCCAGTCCAGAATGGGAGTATGATATAGAGCTCGGCAAGAGATGTGACTGGATATTTCCGCTCTTCACTGCACAAGATGTCTCACATAATCTCTTTAGAAGCTGCCATGGACTTCAGTTGTTGAACATTATATTCAGGCTTGTTTTTTAGTCTTGGCATTGTTATGGTTTTTGGCTGTGGCATCATTCTTACTCTCACTGCCAGATAGTTACAAAGAATTGCAAAAACTTCAGAAAAATTCCTGAGGCATTCAATAATGTGTTAACTGTGATCAGTGACAAATAACATTACTGATTTTCTTTACCTCTGTCAGGAAGAATTGTGATGTTTAATGTTGGGGTAAAGGCGAGTTCCTCAACCTTGAAAAACTGCCTGTTTTCAGAATTAAAGATAATTAGAAAGAAATGTGAAATATGATCTGGATGCACTTATATATAGTGAATAAGCTTTAGCCTCATTTATGACTTAAAGACTCGCTGGACTGCATACCAACTTCACATTTTAAAGCAATACAGATGTTTCAGGGACGCAAGATTCTATTTCTTAAGTTTCATGTAAACTATAGAAGATCAATTAAGCAGAAAATTTTCTTTAATTAAAAAAATATGTTCCTTGATCAGTGTCTTTCAAATGCCAGATATTCCTGCTGTACACTTGATTGCAAAATATTCAAAACGTGTGTAAGAGATCTTAACAGAGAATTACAATACGGTGTACTTTTGCATCTTGTGCAGACACTGAACTATTGGCCCAGGTGACTGTGGTAACAAACAATTTACCCATGTAATTTTGTTGCTTGTGTTTTCAATTCAAACATTAATACAGGCTTACTATATTTTTAAAATATTTCCTTTTTTTAATTTTGTAAGAGACATAATGCGCATAGATCTATCACTTACAGCACAGATGCTCACCATTGAAATCCTACAAAAAGGATTACTTGTGACAGAAATATCCCAAACATATTAATTAAATGAATAGTAGTCTTCTATGTCAAAGTTTGAAGCTCAATGAAAAAAAAAATGGATTCAGCAGCCCCTGGTTATTATATCTTTATAGAGTTGTGTATTAAACTATGTCTTATCTTTAAATAAATGGGAACCCTCTTTAAATTAAATTATTAAATGTACATGCAGTCTACACTTTCAGGGATTTAAAATTTGTTTTGCTTTCTCCTTTCTCTCTGTTCTTCTGGTTTTATTTAAAATGAAACACTCCCCGCCAAAAAAACACCATTTCAGCCTAGGACCACAGGTTCATCAAAACCCTCTCAATATATAAATCTGAATTCTAGTCACTGTTTCTACTGTTGAGAGAGTAGAAAATACTGAAGGCTTAATCTAAGACCCCCTTCCCCCCCCCTCCCCCCCAAAGTACATGATCGTTATATACTTTAGTTGAGGATTATCTTCATGATTTATTTTAACCTATGACAAGACAATTAAGGGACAGTAAAAGATTGTTTATCCATTCAAAAGATTACTGAAGTTAAATTTCCAAGCATATCACTGTGCTCTGGAAATACCTACAAGTGTTTATACATTGTTCGCATAAGATAAAGGTCACTCTGTTCAATGCAAGTTTGTTCTGAAAAGCTGTGGTTTGTTGTTTTTTTTTTTTTAAATATTTACATTTTAAAGAACTTGTGGCTGTTCTTTGGGCCTAAATCACACTTAACCTTAGCAGCTGACAATTCTACAGCAATATTTGCCTTTAGGGAATTTCAGTATTTACTGAATAGTTCTGATGGTCCCTCCTTTATGTACATCATTGCTTGGGAGTCTCCATTACTAACTGCATAACTTGCTGAAGAAAAATTATAGCATATATTGGATAACAGAATTACCTGTCATAAGCCACTTTCCCTCTTAATGTAGGAAAGTCTATTGAGGGTCTGGATTTAGCTGGCAGATGATCTGCCCTGGCTCTTCGTTGCCTTTGCAGAATTTAGAGCAAGTAAGTTGGGGCAGTTCACAAAGCATACACTTGCCCATCCAGTGCTTCTGTTCTAAGCGCTGTGAGGCACACAAATGTCTGCAGGTGAAATGTGTATCTATAAGAACACCTGTTATTGCACATTTTTGTTTTAATAACAGTTGCAGCTACCAAGATGAAATATATTGGCAGAAATCAAAGTCTTTTTTTTGTGCCTTGTAATTCATATTAGAAATGCTTACTCATTTTCAGCCTTTTGGGTCGAGGATCTAGTATTTTTTTTATGTATAATTCTTTTTTTTCCAATTGCATTGCATTTATTTCCTGTAAGTAAATGTCAGGCTTCTTAAGATACCAATTTTAAACACTTGGGGGGGAAGTAAAAAAAAAAACAAATGGGAAATGAACAGATATTCCTGTCAGTATGTGATTAACTTGATTTACGTGGAATTACAAATGTTTATGTAGCAAACATTTGGTCCACATATTGTAAGCTAAACTCATGTGACTAAAACCTTTGCATTTTCGCTTTTGAACACGGTATGGTTACAGGTTCCAGTATAGTCAAAGTGAACGATTGTTCTTAGCTACTTATTTTTGTGGCATTTGCCAGGCCCACCAAATATCCCTGAATATCTATTATTATAAAGGTTATATTGTTCTTTAGTTCCTTACGGTAAGGAAATAATATAGCTGAAGTGGCACTGCCTATGCCTTGGTTAGCTTTGTAGCTTGTATTGGGTTGAATGCCTAACCACTAGAAAAGTAAGTAAACAAAATTAAAAGCAGGAATTGTTTATGATTTTAAAAAAATGCAGCACAAAACCAACCGAAAAAAAAAAAAAGAACAAAACTAACGAACAAAAACCACCTAAAGGTAAGATTTGTTCTAGTTTGGATGTAATTAGTCAGCATATGAATGTAAATGATCTGAAACACTTACATCTGGGGAGATGTTTTTATTAGGAATGAATGCTGTTCTTCCCTTATTTCACATTCCCTTACTTTTGTTTCCACTTTAAATGATTCCGATGTTGAATATCACAAGGATAAGTTCCTTTTAAAAAAAAAAAAAAGTTCTTTTTGAATTTTGGTCAATTCAGGTATTAATTTAGTGTTGTTCCTCACCATTTCAAAAGCGGTGATTTTCATTACTGTTACAATCGGCAAGCCACCACAGTAAGGTGTGACTTTTCTGTGATCTTATTAATGGGATAGAAATTAAAACTCAACAAAGTGAATGAAATTAATTCCTCTTGCTGCTTCTCGGGACTATGGGGAAGCGGAATGAGTGCGTACCTCCTTGCAGCTAGGGAGAGGAGGAAAATCCAGTTCCAGCAGGAATGCCCTTTGCAGGATGCTCACAACAGGAGGAAAATTGCAGTCAAAGCTGGAAGTCTAAATCTGGGTTTTATCATTGTGTCAGACAAACAAACCAACAAACAAGCGGGAGGTTAATAAACGGCATGCAGAAAGGAGAGATGAAATGGGAGCAGACATGGTGGCCAAGAGGCTCTCTGTGGGCTGCTGAAGGAAAGAGAGCACTGAGGAGACGATCCCCCCAACTGCCATTGCCTCTGTGCCTTGCAGAAAGGCTTTCAGGGGAAAACATCACCTCTCATTCTCTTCTCCTATTGTCAGGCATAGTTCAGTGTTAACCCTTTCTATTTTGCTTGCAGAACTCTTTCAGGTGGCTGGTGGTGGCACGGAGGGGAAGACATGATTTTGCTGTTGATGTCCATTATCCTGTTGCTCATCCTCTCCGTGCTGGGTAGCGTGAGGCGGCTGTCAGGCCTCTCCTCCACCCCATGTGCCTTCAACACCCAGTTGTTCCTCAAAAACGCCTAAAGCAGTGGCCAAAGACTAAGGCTTGGCAAACTGACATGGCGGACCTGGGGCACAAGGCGAAGCAGGCTGCTCAGCAGGCCTGGGAACTCGGCACAGGCCGGGACCTGGGGCCTGGACAGGGCTGCCTCAGGCAATGGCTGCCCAGGCAGGCTCTGGTCCTGCTGCCTTCCCTCCTCACCGCCGATGATCCCTGGGGATCGGTGGGGCCGTCGCTGCCGCTGCAGCCCCCCTCAGGTATGGTGGGCCCAGGCTGGCCGGGGATCATGGCTGGCTCAGCCTCACTGTCCTGGAGCACTTTCAGACCGTGTCTTGCCAAGTGTTGATACGAATGTGACAGCTTACAAATTTATAACGCCTTCATTAATGACAGTGTGTATCTATACCATAATGTACAGTTCCACCCTTCAGCAAATTATGGAGGTGTTGTGCGGAGAGCTTTCAGGAGAGCCGCAGGAGTCCCACCGGTTGTCTCCGTGGTTTCCTGAGGAGCGTGTGCTGGTTGGAATGCTGTCAGTGCCGACAGCCCTGCTGCGTGCGACGGCGGCAAGCAGGACTTCCTTCTTCATCTTGCAACCCATCCTTTTTTGCCTCATCTTGTAACTTGCCACTGCAATTTGAAGTTAAAAAAAAAAAAGTTGCAACCTGTTTATAAATGGGTCGTGAATCCATGTTGTGGACTTAATTAGTTAGCTTGTGCACCTTATTTACCCACACCAGGTTTAATTTTTTTATTTATTTCTGAGTATTTAAAAATGGAAAGTCTTTTTTGATGTTGACGCGTAAATAAGTTGTTGCTGTTACATTAGGTGCTGTTTGTCACAGCCGCGTGCTGGCGTACCTGCTCTTGCCTGGCAGCAAATGCAAGGGAATTTGAAGTAGTTATTCTGCCCAATCAAACATATTTTTATTATTTGAGGTTTTCACAGTGCAGTTTCTGAGCTGTTTCACCTAATTCAGACGGTGTTAGAATTAGGGAAACTATTCTCACTTTATTCAAAATGGATCTGCGTCTGAAACGAGGGAGTCCAGTAAAATTCAGTATTTATTCTTGTTGCATGTGGACAGCAACAGTATAAGGAAAGGAAATTAGCTGCTCTTCAGAGGTATGGAAAGAGGAAAAGTAGCTCTTCCTAGTAATGCACTGTGGTTAAAAGAAAATATATTTAGTGGTTTGCTTTGTTAAAATTACGTGACTACAGAAAAAGATCTTTGAAAATTGAACATTCTCCTCTTTTTAGATGCCTGCCGTATTACTAAATATGAGAGCTGTATTGTTAGCCTCTAGCTTTAGGAAGTATTTTTTTTTAAACAATCCGTGAGAGCTTACGAACTTGTGTTTTAAATTTGGGGTTATCTTGAACCTGGGTAAATGCAATATTTCGGAGTAATTTCTCTGTTTATGTCTAGTTTATTTTGGGGACTATGGCCATATTTTAAAAAAGGATCTGTGAGGTCATAAGACTTTTATGAAATAGGCCATTGATGGAAAAAGCTTAGGATGAAGCAGCTTTCATGTAGGCAGTGCTGGGAGTGAATTTTGGCACAGAAGCAGCACCCACAGCAACTGTGAAGATCAGCATGTCTTCCATTTTGCTGTATTGGAGCACTGCTTGGTAAGGAGATGTCAGCTGGCAGCAATCAGGTACTGACACTTCTAAGATTCATGGATTTTTGGTATTGAGAGCTTAAAAAGTGTTTGGCTTTAGTTCTTGCCTTCCATAAAAAGGAGTCTTATCAGAAGTGGTTATATTGTGCGTTCTCCCATGTACTTTATTCTCTCTCTCTCTGTTAACAGTAGTAATATTTCATTTATTTGTTGAACCCAGTCTGAAAACAGCAAATTATGATTGTGAAAGAGACATATAGTAGTCTAGCGCTTGTGTCAGTCATGCAAATAGTGACTGGTGAAAGGACATCAGGACATCTTCTAAATATCCTGCATTCGTGTTTTGAGAGGTATACTGGCTTGTGTTGAGGACTGTCAGATTGCAGTGTAGATGAATGGGTGTTATTTGAGACAGGGGACTATACTTAAGCACTCCAACATTTGGCTACTTAAGGGGCGGGGGTGGGGGAAAGGAGGGGAAGAAAAGCAGGCATTCTAGAGAATTGTTTTAAGATACTCTTTAGTTTCTTTATGTACAAGCCTTTTTTTTTTTTTTTTNATTTAAATCTTATTGGCAATTTAACTTTCTCCCCTTGCCTGACCTTTCTTCCTGGGTTTCTCCATCTGCTTTGGTTAATGTGATAGCTGTTTTCTCCTGTCTTGTAGTTCTCCTGAAAAGCCTTGGTGGGGTTAAGTCTGTACTTGCCAAAATCAATCTGTACGATTTACTTGGTTGTTCTATATTTAGATTGCTTCCTGCTCTGTGGGAGATGCAGCAAGCAGAACCCTCATTTCTATGCAGAATCATAAATTCTGTAGCATTTCCAGTGCATATGCTCCAAGTCAGGCAGAATGGGGAGTTGCACCTTTGCCTGCTAGATCCAAACTGAAAGTTGGTCTCAGCAGCACACAGACATATGCTTTCCTTTGGACATTGGTGTCGGATGAATATAACCTGCTTCAGAGTCTGAGAAGTGTGGGAACTTTGCTGGCTTTTGAGCACTTTCTTCAGAACTGAGGCTACTTTGAAGAGATGTGTTAGTTTTTTTTGGATCCTGGGAGGGGTAGAAGTTATCAGTACACGAAAGGCCTTGCAAATTTTGACAGGGGAAAACTGAAATGCCCTGGCAACATGAGCAGTAACAGGGCAGGATCTACACAGAAACTTGGACAAAGTGTTTAGTGTGGTGAGATATTTGTAGGTCTCTGCAAATCTGGGTCTACTTGTAAATGAAAGTCTTGAGTAACCTGTGATGTTGAATAGGAGCATGGATTAGATTCCCATGCATTGAGTGGATTTCTCCATGACTTAATGAATACTGCAAAAATTCTCAGGAAAGAGACTTTGCTTTTTGTTATGTAGCACTTAGCAGAGGAAATCAAGGTCTTGGCTAGAGTTTCATGGTGATACCACAGAACAAATACAGAATAATAACTCTCAACCAAAGAAGCATTGTACTAGATGCTTTCCAGACCATGGGAGAAAGTGATATCCCAGAACAAAGCAGAGAAATTCTGGTGATTCCAGTAGGAGCCATTTCTTGCCAGTGCCATTGAGAATCGCGGGCTTACAGCTCCTGTGAATCAAGCTGCATAAATACAGTTATAGCTTGCATTAATGGGAACTGCTTGCGTCCAAGTACCTGTAAAACTGTTGGACAGCATATTATTTTTTGGTTCTTGTTGTAGCAAATAAAATAAATAGCTGCTGAAGCTTCCAGAGTATTCATCAGTCTTGAACCTCAGAGCTATAGGAAGAAGTTTTGAAAGGGCCCAAATAATTAGGGAACCAGTACTCATTGTTGTGAAACATTCTTCCTATCACTAGTCATTCACAAATTTGGGCAGTAGCTTGATCTGTTGGAGACCTGGTTTTGGTTTTCTCAGCCAGTGTTGTCGTTAGGGAATAATTCAGTGTGTGATTCAGGTCCTGAATTCTAAAATAGGATTGTGGTTCTCAATTACCGCTGAACTTCTTGTGAAGGGAATCCATGGAAGCTTGTAAATGGCCATGAAAAAGTACGCTATGTAGGTTTATATTTCAAGCACTTGTAAAAATGTTGCCCAAGTACGTGACAGCATGAATTCACAACAGGAGGTACAAGTTTTTATGGTGTCAATAGACCTTGGTCATATCCAGATAAGTCTTCTGTACTTATGATTATGTCTCTCTTGTATCTTTTCCATTATTAACAGTCCAGCCTCTGTAGATAAAGATAATTTCAAAGAGTGTTCTAGGTTTGGTTTTGCTGGTTTTGTAGTGATAAATCTCTTGTTGGCACCTGCCTGCTTCTAGTTAGACTAGTTCTAGACCTTTACTTGCTTCTCTTCAATACAGGTAACCAAAACTGGAATAAGAGTAATGCTTGCTACAAACAGAAGGTAATTCTGTGATTTCTTGAAAAAGTAAGGTTGGTTTAGTGCTCCATGTGATATTCTGTCTATGGCTAATCTATAAAATGCATTCAGAGAGAATCAGCAACGTTTTGGAGAGCTTTTCACATATTTTCTTTTTGATTGATTATTTCACTTGGAAGATAGCTCTGTAGTAAGTTAAGTGCAGTTTGTTTTCTGACTATGCTGCTTCATGATCCTGTTTTCAGTTTAGAATCTGATTTGAAAGGAGAGCTGTATTTTCCTCTGTCTTGCTGTGTTAACTCAAGCAACTGTTTAAAGAAGCAGTTCCATAGCACAGAAAGGGTTGAACTCTTTGGTGGGAAGGGTGAATGAGCAAACACGAAGTTATCTGCAAAAATAATTATGATCAATTTCTGTGCCTGCTGAAATGACGGAGGTTAGCTAAGCATTGGGTTCCATCACATATTGAGGCTTTGCAACAAGGCTTAGTAACGTGTATGTGTGTGTGTGTCTGTCTATCACAGTATGTGATACATGTCAGGCTCTTGCATAATCTTTTCCTTGAATAAATAGGGCACTTCAAAATGTGCCAGAGAGAACAGGCACTCTGCACACAGGCAGAGTGATGGACTTGATGATTTATTAGCCTCTTTCTATTGCTGATTTTATTAGACTATGATTTGCCCTATATATACACAGTTTTACTGTCAAAATAAGCCACTAGAATATGCTGGCCCAAGAAAAATGATTTATAAGAGAAGGAACCTTTTTATATCTCTCTGCATGTCAACAAATATCGTTATAAAATACTGCTACTAGTTTTTGCAACTTTTTTGTTTTCCAGCTACTAGACTGTATTTCCATTTCTTAAAATATTGTCTTCTCTTTTGAACAGTAATTTTGATTTTAAATTTCTATTGTTGTAATTCACACACAATTAAAGTTGAGCGACTTAATAATTTCCCTGTACAAAAGCTGTTCATCTTTCCTGCTCCCTAAAAAAAACCTTTCAAACTAGATTGAAACTGTTTTCTTACATGTAATGATACTTTAACTTATGCTTAGTTTTAAACCAGTTTCTGTTTGCAGATGTCACGAAGCTTCAGTCCTGTGAAACAGTGTTTTTTTCTGGCTACAAAGTCCACTGAAGATTGGTTTCTTAAGGCCTCTCTCACTCTACGAGTCACGTTTCTTTTTGAAAGCCTCCATTGCAGATCAATTCATTCAAGTGACACAGTAACAAACCTCCAGCTCCTAATTATAGTTCTATCAGCTGAAAGTGTGATTTTTGAGAAAAGCAGGATGCAAGCAATGGACCCTATTGTGTGCAGAGCCACCATCACGAGCTTTTATGTTTCTGCAATGGTAGCATTTGTACATTTATGTGTATCTGCTCATATCTGCATGTAGAAACAGATCAGTTGCATTTTCTGGTTGTTTTTTTTTGTTTTGTTTTGTTTTTTTTTTTTTAATACAGGGCTCCAACATGAATCATATTTTATGGATGACGTTCGTTTGCATTAGGTTTCATTTTTGTTCATTTACCTACAATTATCATTGCAATTTCCTGAAAATTACAGTTTAGTCAAGAGGGACTTCAGGATGAATAATAAAGGAGTGAATGAATGCAGCCTGTATGTTGCAGTTGCAGCCATCTGCTCTATGTTTATCCTGGGAGTTTCTACTCCAATTGAATCAGTACTGGCAACTCTGTGATCCCTCTGACTACACAAGTACAGAGAGAAATTCTACTTTTACATATACCTATGTTTTTTGGGGGGTTAGGTAGCTTTTGTTTGGTGTCAAGTGGTATACCAGTCTGAGCTCCAAAGTTACCCTACGTGCATTATGTCTGTCTTTTAGTGTGAGCATTTTCTTTCGAATGAGCTTTTCAAATTTCAGAGGCGATTCATCTCTTTGGTAAGTTTTAACAGTGGGCTGCTGTGCCCTTCAGAAGAAGAAATCTTCTGATTATAATAGGGGAGAAACAGGCTTTGTTTGAACTCTCTGCTTGTGGCAGGGCACACCAGGAAACTGCTATCTGTTCTGGTGCTCCTCAGTTTGTTAGGAGGAAAAGTCTTGTAGCTGAACAAAATATGGAATTGCTTATGAATGCCATATTTGCTGCAATAGTGGCATGCAATTTTACAAGGAGTAATTCCTAGGGAGCACTTCTGTTAGCAATATTACGTCCAGAGATTCATTTATTGCTCTGCTAGGGGTTTTGCAGAAACTGAACTTGCACATCACAGTTGAGGTGAAAATCTGCTCTCCTGCAAGCAGCTTCCATCCCTAAAGGGGGGAGGAAGAAGAAATTCAGCCGTAATAGCATTATCCTAAGGGGTAGAGGGGAAGCCCTTCAAAATCAAGAAGCCTATAAATATACCTAAAATCTATAACCATGGAGCATTTCAACTCGGAGTCAAAAAGTATGTAATTATGTTTTAGATTGTGAGCTCATCTCTAAAGTTAGTTGTGTAGCTGCTACGTAGTTAGAAGTTGGTTATTTTCCTGTCACATTCATTGAGAAATATGCTTTGTAATTTTATTTTTAGTTTAGCAATGAAGCTGACTTCACAAACCACACTAGTGCGGGGTTTTGCTGTTGATTACTGTTACGGCTTTCCCAATTTTATGCTGCGTAGAATTTACTCATTTCTTCTTGTGAGGGCTTTTCTTTTTCTCCCAAATCACTGGTATTTTATTAATGTAATTAAATGCTTTCAAAGTCACATAACAGAATTCTATTATAATAGAAAATTATTATGTTGGTTAAAATATCTGGTCAAAATATATTCTTGGTCTTCCAGTACGTCTGATTTTTTTACTTCTATAGATTTTAATAAATTTCTAGATCCTCTTTTGACATGTCAGCACTTCTTTTGCATGTAGTACAGAAGCTGTAGGTAATACAACAATAACTGTGAGAGCAAATACATATTTTGCAGTAAAATGTAATATTTTATAGCTTATAATTAGAAGAAAAAAGCAAATAGTCTATTTTATATGAAAACAGATGTGAAGTGTTTCAACTTCTTAATTTTCAGTGTCATTTGCCAAATGGGTCTTGGTTTACTTTTATTTTCATAATAAAAGCAAGATCGTATGCTGTTTTCTTAATACTTTAATATGACTTGTGAATGGTGCAGATGTTTTTGTTTGGTTCTATACAAATCCTTGCTGTTTCTAGCAAATATATAATTGATTCTAAATAAATGCTATCTTAAAAATTACTTCTATGATCAAGTATAATCAAAAATCTAGGCAGCCAAGAAAGCATTGAGTCAACAAAGAAACAACTTTCTAAAACTTGAAACAAAAGTGTACCAAAAAAATTACCACATCTTTGCTTGAATACTCACCAAATTGCTTAGATCCAAATTTCTTAATGTAGGAATTCAGTCTTAATGGATTGTCACTATTTTCTGAACTTCAACTTACTTTAATGGCTTTTTTCAAATTCTTGTTCATTTAAGTAGTTTGCCGTCACTGTGAAACACTTCTTAGAATTGCCCTGTTTCAAAACTTCTGCCAGGGAAGTAAAGGTGCAGAGTAACGATTCGGACCCCAAGAACTGTTGACCCTTGTTAACAGTAACTAATTCTCATGTTGACTAAATGATTTTTGTTTTAGCGTGCTCACAAATGAGAGCACTAATACAGCTTCAGGGAAAGCTGTATTAGTGTAAGTATAGAGCTATATACTAGTATAAGGTTCAGGGACTTTTAACTCATTTCCTAGTATGAAGAGTATTCTTTAATCAGCAGAAATACATGCTGAAATAAGCATGTATGCCTTCTCTTTAGCCCACTTTCTTGATTTTTGCCTTAAGGGATCCTAAGAAGTATTCTTCCATTTCATGCAGACTAAAAGTTTCTGTGCAGAAATAGTCTTTCTTTTTTCTGTCTGTCTCTTTTGCAGCTTTTTAAAAAATGTAAGTATATAAATTAAAAAAAAAAAATCTAGGGGGAAAATAACACAAAGCCGCAGAAATGTGATTAATACCAGCTACAGCCCTATAGCAGCATGAAGTTAGAGAAACCAAGCAGGATGTGTAATCTATCTGGAGAGGAGTCGTATTTCTTGTTTTAGCCAGACTTCTGGTTGGTCTTTTCAAACTCTTGCAAACTTTAGACCAGAAAAGACCCTGGCTCTACCACAGGGACTGCTTGTGTGCATCCTTGTTTAGGACCGTCTGTGCAATCTGCAGGTCTCTTCTTTTTTTTTTTTTCTTCTTTTTTTTTTTTTTTTTTTTTTTTTCTTTTTTTTTTTTTTTTTTTTTTTTTTTTTTTTTTTTTCCTTTTTTTTTTTTTTTTTTTTTTTT
>VYXH01003178.1:18267-50009 GCA_013397275.1 Burhinus bistriatus
CCTTCTTTTTTTTCTTCTTTTTTCCCTTCTTTTTTTTCTTCTTTTTTCCCTTCTTTTTTTTCCTTCTTTTTTCCTTCTTTTTTTTCCTTCTTTTTTTCCTTCTTTTTTCCCTTCTTTTTTTCTTCTCTTTTTTTCTTCTCTTTTTTTCTTCTCTTTTTCTTCTCTTTTTCTTCCTCTTTTCTTCCTCTCTTTTCTTCCTCTCTTTTCTTCCTCTCTTTTCTTCCCCTCTTTTCTTCCCCTCTTTTCTCTCAGGACACTTTGGGAATGGTCTTTGGATGGGACAGATTGAGCAGGAGCCTCTCTTTAAGCACTGTTGTCCTCATGAGCTTCAGTCTCCATAGCCTATTGAATGCTGTGCTCAGTGAATCCAGTGCACTATTTTGTTCTGCACATGCAGGCTATAAGCTGGTAAATCTGGTGTGTGAATGGTAAATCTGTCAGGTGGGGTGGGAGGGTTTGCACTGCTGCTCTAGGCTTTACAGAAGTTCTTGGGAGGTGCATCTTTTCCTTAAGTCTTCAGCAAGGAGGCTGTTAGAGATCCTGTCTCATGTTCATTTAATAACCGTGAATCACTGTTCTGTCTGGGAATTCTGAAGAGCGGCGGTAACTTAGCAGCGTGGTGTGTCAAACACTTCTCCAGATAACTGGTCTGCAGGCAGAGAAAAATCTCTCCTGTCCACTTTCCTTACTCATTTGGCTTTGTCACTTGGTCAGTGTCCTCTGGCCAGCTGTGGACATTTCAGTAACGTCTTCTTGGTAAGGAGAAACTCTAGCTGTTGAGTGATGCTATCCTGGCACAGCAACTTCATCACCACCCTCTTCACCACCGCGCTTTCCCTGTTCATTTGTGTATTTATGAGTATGTGATGTTGCAAAATTACCTCAGACTCACGTCCTTTCCCCAAACAGATACCCTATTATGAAGAGGTGTTTATGCTTTCTGCAGCACTTTCTGGTAATCTTCCCTTATACAAATGAATCTTCTTGCATTGTAAGATTTGAGTTTATTTGTCCAAGACAATTGTGGATTTACCGCTGTTCTTTTTTTTGTGGGGATTTTCCCTACCCAAAGTAAGAAGCAGTTCCTTGGCTTCAGAAGAGCCACAGAGCTCCACTGCCGAGACCAGTGTTCGGGCTCACGCAAGTTTGTTTCATGGCACAGAAATGCTGTTGGTTTCCTGCTTAGCACCCCGCTAATCTGTGCTCATGTATGCAGTCTTCCGGTATTTCATACCAATGTCAGATTAAAACTGAGTTTCGTTTAAGTTTTTAATGTAAAATGAATTCTTAAAGAAATCTATAAATATTAAAAGTGGAAGAAAAAAACCCTGTGTTAACATGTATGTTTCCTTTTTATATTTCTGTTGCTTAACAGTGGATGTTTTCTTTAGCACTTAAGCTTGCATTTGCATCCTAGCTTTATTATGTGGATGAGGCCACTGCAATTGCAGTGCTTATTTTTGCTTCTAACAGTGTGGTTTTCGGATGCTACAGTTTCTTCCTATTTTTCATCCTCAGCAGTGTCATTAGGTACTCAAATATGCTTTAATTAAGCCTGTAAGAGTTCTTTGATTGTTTAAGTTAAAGTTGTGGGTATTCATACAAAAGGTTTGAAGCCTTCTAATATGGGCCACTTACAGTTTTCTATTTTTTTAACTGCTATTGGGTATTAACCATGATTTTTTTTGTATGACTGACTTTCGTATTCGCAGATTTTTATAAAAGTCTCCAGCCTGCCAGGTAGTAATGTCTCTTCTTCTTTTTCACTTGGTGAAAGTGTCACTACATTTATCAGCAATCACTCTGACAAGTCTGAACAAATCAATTAATCTGTCTTGTTTTGGTTGGTTGGGTTTTTTGTTGTTTGGGTTTTTTGTTTTGTTTTGTTTTTTCCTTTTGGATGAGTTGGTTTTGGGTGGGTTTTTTTGGTGTGGTTTTTGTTTGGTTGGGTTTTTTTAGTTTTAGTGATCAGCTGCACATCTTTTGGAATATTTGCAAAACTGATGTTAGGTGATTTCTTGAATTTAATTTCTTTGCTTGTGATTACTTTGGAAGCAATGTACAGCCATGGAAGCATGTTGTCATAATTAGACAGCCATGTTATGTGTGGGGGCTGTTTATTTGTATTTTTTTTAAACACAGAGAGGTAGATTTCCATAAATAACTTGTCAAAAAATGCACAAACTGCTTTCTGGAACTTCATAAAAAATTCATTAACTTCTCTAACATATGACATTGTATTTAATTGTCAGTTAATGTAAAGAAATTTCAGTTCTGAGGGTAAGCTGCTACTTTGTCTCTCCGCTGAGCACTAGTGAGAAATACACTCTTTGCACTTGACTTTACGTATTTATATATGCCTGTATATTTGCAAGCCCTAATTTATATGTTAAACCTGTATGGGTTCTATTCTCACTTCAGAATATATGCATTTGGTTATGGGTCTGTCTCTTGTTGGAATTACTTGGTCCTGGAACTGTCTCTTTCTAATGCTTCCAAAATTCTTAAACAAAAGCAATTCTATAATATTTCAAAAAAGATAATGTTTTTGTGCTAAACAAAATTAATAGATTAAAAAATGGCAGTGTTTTCATCAGAGCTATGCTATCTTTCATTAAATTCTTATTTTTCTAGAGGGTTAACCCTCCAGGTGTTACAACATATGCAAGTTTTGAATGTTTTAAAGCAACTGTCATGCAGTGGGACATTATAGATACATGAAATGCAGATGGCAATGCAGAATAATGTAGAAGTTTGTTTACATCCTTATTTTTAGCTGATTGTTGGACCTGTTACTTTTCAAGTCCGATATCCCATTTGAACTGCAAAAGGAGTCCTCCCAAAGCAACAACTACCATTTCTCTTTCCTACAAATACATGTGTGAACATGTAGTGACTTTTTTTCCTGAATGACAGAGCAATTGCTTCTGACAGTAATTGCTGCGTATGGTTATTTATAAAAGCATAAGAAATAAGTCTTCAGTTTATATGCTTAATTATATAGAAGTAAACGTTGAAAAGTGTGGTTTTTCAAGTCGTAGTTTGTAGTTGATGTGTATAGTTGGTAAGGAAATACAGTAATAGCTACAAGGAATGTGTTATTAATAAATCTGAAGATCTGTAAAGACATTCTTGCAAATAAATCAATTTCTGTTGTGAATTTTGTTTTCATTTTTGTTCTTGGATTCTTCTCTAGTAGAGATCATGTGAAAATGCACTGTTTTACCCCAGTATGAAAACTGATCTGAGTACATAAATGCAGCTTTATGCTTATCTGAAATTAAAAGAACAACTCAGCATTATGCTCAGATGGTTCACTGCACAATAAATATGAATTTTTAAACTATTAATGCCCTACTTGTAAGACTATAAACAGATATTCTTCTCCTTTGGAGCTATCAAGCATCATCCAGCCAGTGTGTAATGGACAGTAAGTGAATAACCTCTTTGTCAGCCTGTAGGATGATGCCGTTATTAACAATTTTGTCATGTAGTATATGTTTCTTGATTCCCAAGTAAGCTGTCACAGGCTGCCTCTGAAAAATTACTCTGTGCCTATTACATGAATATACATTATGAGAAGACACAATTCTATCCTGGCAACACATGACTTCATTGCTAGCAGTAATTTTCAGAACATTTGCGGCAATATAGAGCTGTCATCTTCTTTGTTCTTTGTTATTTTTATTTGAGAAGCTTCTGATAGTCATAGTATGTCCCTTATACTTTATGTTACTGTGACTAGTGAAGAATAAACTGCTCTATGATGATATTCTCAAAAGTACCAATATCTGGGGTGCTGCATCACATCTGACTTTTCTTGAAAATAATTTTCTTTAATTTTATCATACTTCCCTGGTAAGGATGGGGGAGGAGGAGGGAGGGAACTATCCAGATTGAAATTCAGCAAGTCTCAGTGTGGAAAAGGGTAGGCTTTTAATTAATTTCCCAAGAGAATGATACTGCAAAAAAGATGGAAGAGAAATGCTGCTAATCGCCCTAGTTGTGACTCAGGGGAATGTAGTGCTGAAGTTACAACCTGCAAACAAAATGCTGGTCTTTTGTTAGGGATGAGCTACTTTTTGGTAGCTGAATTTTGAGTTTCCTGGAACCAAGATCCAAAATGGACAAACTCTCCTCATTCCACCCTGGGGCTGGCTACTCTTGTCAAAAGAGTAGATTCACACCATGCCCGGTGCAGCTAGTGGCCAAGCAGTAGAGATTTTCTGCATCATGAGAAAAGGACTCATGATCCATCAGTGTGGTCATGGGACTGGTGCAGGCAGCAGAGAGCAGTCCTTGGATGCCCTCATGGGGAGGAAAAAGTGGACACAGTCTTGAACATGCAGAGTTGTGTCAGGTAGACTGTTGCGGCCTGTGGTCATTTTGCAGGGTTAGATTTTCTGTTTTTCTGTTTGTTTGTTTTTTTTTTTTTACCCTTACAGGAATAAACATGTTAAAACAATTCAATACAGCTTTGCACGTAATTGCACTCAGAGAGACAATATGAATCGTGTGATTTAGTCAAGACTAAACAATACCATTCCTTCAGGCTCTATGTTGTGAATTGTGCTGCTTAATTTTTCAGCTATACAAATACTTCAGTCACTTACAGCTAAAATGTCTGTTTTTCCTTCTTCCTGTGACCTTAACATTCTTAATCAAATTAAGTTTTCCAGGATGGTTTTGTGAAATTCATGTAGATGTTGGAGTCTCCAAGGATGTTTATCTTCAGCAGGCTGTTTGGGAAAACACCATTTACTCTAATGTCAAAAATTAAACACTTTGAGAAGACTCATTCATAACATGAGAAGTCTCCAAGGAGGAAAAGTATAAATATGCCATAGTCCAGGTTGGCAGCATGGGCTTTTGAAGGGCAGAAGCTGTGGGGAGGGTATGGAAAGACAGGACAGTGTGAACAGCTTGCCTCACACAGGGCCTTTGAGGTATGGGGTGGATGTGTATGCTCTTCTGTAGCAGAGGTTAGGCTGAGCTTTGAAGGACTTTCTGATAAGGCTCATCATCAACTGAAAACAAAGTCCTTTTACGTATTTTCCTAAAGAAGGCTCTTGGCTATATCAAGGCAAAAAATACCACTGTGACAGGAAAATATATGGGGTGTTGGAAGGAACGCTCATCTTTTTCTATGGGTACTTTCTGCTGAGATGGGCTCTAACCCTCTGTTTTCAGTACATGAATGAGGACCACGAGAAGCTCTACCAGATGCGTGGTGTCTCTCTGTTTCCTGGAGCATGGGGAGACTGATTGCCAGACAGAACATCACTGATTAACTCCAGATGTACTGGGACAGTATCACTGTGTGCTTGGGTGTACAAATCAAATGCATGTCGTTAAGTAGTGGCAATAGCAGTGTGGTGATGTGAAAAGAAATTTCTGTGCTTTAAAAGGATCAGTCCTGTGCTAACATGGTATGACCTGGTATGAGACTAGGATAAAGCAGTTCAAGCAGTAACTCAAACTGAAAACTGATGGGTGAAGATTTCAGCATTTTTCTTCTGAATGTTTCTTGAATGATGTCCTATGCTCAGGTGTGTGCATGGACACAAGCAAATAGTGATGAGTCTTTACATATGTTTAGGCCTTTAAAAATACCTGTTTATGGATATTCAGCAAGCATACCTGCATGATGAAAATAAAATGGCTTACAGGAGGGATGGATGGCAGCAGAGAGTTACTGAGTCAAAAAGAAAAGCTTGAAAAGTAATCTGTTCTGGACAGATGAATAGGGCTCTGGTGATAAAATGATGCAGAAGTATAGAGCAGAGCAAAGAACGGGAAAAACTGGTTTCCCAGGGACAGACTGCAACTCATGAAGTCTAGGTTGATTAGTTTTCCATACGGCAATAAACAAGACTGTCAAATCATCATAATAGTGTATTTTTTCACCTTTTCTGAAGAAGTATCTGAGACTGAGAATGAAACAAAGTATATTTAATATTCACACATACAATTTTATGTGTAGCATGGGATCCTAAATTTGTAATAGAAGACACTAGTCAAAAAATCATGGTCCTCCAGTATCTCTTAATTTCATATGTTTTGGTGCATTCATTACTTCACTGTCAGAAGCTGTATTATCTTATTTTCCTGTCAGTGATTTGTGTTTCTTTTGGCTTTGTTTAGGTGTTAATTCTTTTGCCATTTCTGCTTCCTTTGCTCTCTTTAGATCTGAAAATTTAGTAATCCAGATAGTCAGAATGTTAATTAACATCGTCTTCTTCAAGATAACCCATAAAGTCTATACTTAAAGCAACAATGCAAACCTGCTGGTCATAGGTGTACTAATTAAGAATTTTAAACCTAATTCTGTTAATTCCTGCTTCCATTCTAACTCAGAGGCAGTAGTCCTCTGCTAGTAAGAACTTTATAATAACTCAGCAAATGATGGATCAGTTGATTTAGTGGAAACCAAGGGCAGCTATATTAAAAAGGTACTTTTAAAGGCAGTAAAAGAAGGGATGCCGAGTAGTAAAGAGCTGGAGCTTTTGGTTTGACATGTTTTACTCTAACTAATTTTTCCTTTCTGTGTTGTTTGGGGGGTTTTAGGTGTTCTTTTTTTTTTTCTTTTTTTTTTCCTTTTTTTTTTTTTTTTTTTTTTTTTTTTTTTTTTTTTTTTTTATGCTATATTACTAGATGGCTCTGTTCGTGTTGTTTTATTTCTGCTGGTACAGCTTGTTTGCTTTCTTCTCTTGGGATGTTTCTGATGTACTGAAATTTTACTTAGCTGTTGCAGCCTGCTTTAATGCACTTCCTTCAGCATTAGATACTGAAACCTTTCTGATCTTAAACAGCTCTTGTCCTGTCTATTTTCACTACAGAGTACTCCAAAAATAGTCCAGTGCAAGTATATTTACTGTAATGCTACCTTGTTTTTCTAGTCAGCGTTTTTTAGGTTTCATCCTTTCCATTACAGTAGTTAAAAATGACTTGTATATTATCAGTCACCAATATTCAGTTTAGTCATCATTAAGTTAGTCATTATAATTTATCACCTAAAGAAATATAGTACCAAGAGAATTCTACCTTGTAATATGTATTTCGGATGTAGAGCATTATGTATCATGACATACAGTTAGTTGCAAGCCCAGTTCTGCTCTGCTTCCAAGAGATGGGGGTTCCCTGAGGGTTTTTTTTGTAGCTCTATCTCATCTCCAGCCAGGTCATGATTTGGAGAGAAATTTTCACATGATGGTACTTCTGGCTAGACTGCCTATACTTTACAGTTCCTCAGCTGATAAGCAGGCTTCTTTGAATTGCATGGAGTTACGTGTAAATTAAAACAGCCTCTTGAGTGCTTTAATTTTCAGTAAGGATCTGTTGTGGCCAGTGCACTGAGTGTAAATGTGACTATTACCCCTTTCCCTCTGCTTGTGCTGAGCTAGGTTGGAAGATTTAGTCTCTAATTTAGGGATGCCAAAGTTTTGAGCATCTGTTTTGAAGTGATCATAGTTTTGAAGGGCCATTTTCAGTATTGTGAACTGGCCAGCGTGGTTGGCATATTTTGAGCCAATTTCTGAACTTCCAGCGTAACTTCATAAAACAGAGACTGTCAAGTACAATGGTGCTACTAAGTGAATATAAAGACAAATTAAGCCAGCTATTACGGTGCTCAGAAAACATCTGCTAAAGAAAGTCAACAGTAGAGATAAAACAACTGTGTTCTCTCTTTAGTTGTTGACCCAACTATTAAAGAGCTATCAGAGTGACCTGTCTGTTAGTAGCCAATTTATGAGCCTTTCAGAAGACAATTTTCTGAGGCTTTAATAATAACTTGCAGACAGCTTTCTAATCTCCCTTTACTTATTTATTTTCCTGCAAATGTTATGTTATAAAACCCATCTGACATTTGATGGCCTGGCTGGAGTGCAGGAGTGCATCACACAGATTTTGCCCCCATGGCTGAGTTTCAGCAGGCAGAACTAAGTGGAATGTAAACCTCGTTCGTCTGCCTCTTCAGTTCTCATCTTTCATGATCAAAGGGCAGATTGAATGCCAACAGGCAATATGGAAGAAGGCATAATAAATAAATAAATGAGTTACAGCATTGTCAGTGATGGATCTGCAGATTTTGATGCAGAGAGTGGTAAAGTCTCTCGGTAGTTCACAACAGTCTGGAATAGAGTTGTGCTCTCCTTAAGCAGAAGTGTAACAAAATACAGGCATTCCAAAATTTATTTAGTGAGAAAAAAACCCCACCCCACCCCACTTTAGGAGTGTGAAATTTATGGATTTGTTAATATTAGAAATATATGCTATATTAGAATTATGCTATATTAGAAATACAGCATAGTGATGAATTTATCGAACAGGAAGAAGCTGTAAACAAAGATGACGAATAGGCACTGAGTGTGTTAGTTCATTTGTTTGTTTTTCATGGATTATGAGAAAACTATAGAGACAGTTTGAGTCAACTAATCCTTCATTTTAGTAATTTTACCTCATTTTTAGTTATCTTAATCTTACCAGTAGAACATTCACCCTGGAAGGTAAAGCCATAGGAGGTAAGGCTGATTAGGCCCTGAACAGATTAGTTGGCTCACGTATTCGGGAGATAAATTGCATTTGTCCAATGAGATCGTTAAAATGAAGCAGCATAAGGGAGTTTGGCAGCAAAGCAGAGGAAGGCTAGCTTGAGATGAAACCAAAGTGGACTTGTTGAAAGAAGGTAATTATGTATATGTGGATATTTGTTCATTTAGCTAGTACTTTCTAGATTTGGAAACCTGTTTTCAGACTTGTGAAGTTTCTCTGGCATACGTTTCTTTTTGCTAAATTCTGGGTTTGAGGGAAGAGGAGGAAGGCAGCATGATATCAGATTGGTGGACTACTTCATATGCATGGATTTATTGTTGCTTGATGTGATTGCATGTAGCAATACTGAAATACCAAAATAACGATATTGTCTTGATCCAAAGCCCACTGAGATCAATAGGGAAAAAAAAATCACAGAATTATGAGCTTTTGGTCAGGCCAGAAAATTGCCCCCTGTAAGCTTGAAACCCAGATATTTTTCCACTGACCTAGTGCTAATAGATCTGTCATTACAATATCTCGACTCCAATTACAGGGGTTGTTGGAAGTATTATTGCTCTGTTTCTACTGCCTGTGTTATTATCTTATGTCAATTGTGGTGTAATCCCCATCCTCATGCATCGTCTAGTAAACCATGGTGATCTATGCGATGTGGGTTAATTGAAGGGAGAGGAAGTCCTGCAAATCAGTGGTAATAGGCGTTAGCAGATTATAATGTTTTATTCACTCCTCATTACACAAGCTTTGAAATCTGAGGAAGACTTCCTTCCAAAGGCAGGGGGCTGGGAAGGAGGATCTGCATTTCGTATCAGCTGCTGTACCAAGCTACCCTCAGGCTAGCATATTTGCTCTTTCATTTTTTGCATGTGTTTGATATCTTGCCATCTTAAAATCTGGTTAATTTCTTTTTGTGTTGTAGCACTATTAATTTTTGCCTTTTGGAATAGTCTGAATGCCAAGTGTTTTTAAAATAAGGCAATGAGAGCCTGGTTTTATTTCGGTTAAAAACTCTTACTGTTGGGGGACGCTGGAAGAAAGGACATCATGTAAAAGAATTAGGATGCATCATTTTTAGCAACTGACATGTATCTTAATAATCCTTTGCTCTAATTGGCATTTTAATTAAAGATGACATTTTAATTGGTTATTTTACCAGTTTAACTTGGTTATTAGCATAAGCTACTCCTTTCATTACTGATAATTCATCTATGCAATCTCCACAACCATACTAGATGTTTTCAAGTAGTATTTTGCTGTTTTGAAGAGTCTCAAATCCTTTTCTGTTGCTCCTCTAATGCACTTCCTGGCGCATGTACCAATGGCTGCAGTGTTTGCCACTTGAAAAAGTAGACTTCCTGTATCAAAATACCACACATGAAGAAGAAAAAATGTCTTAATAGCAAATAACTGTAAATTAATTATCATTTTTGGTACATTAAGGCCTTTAAATGCAAACCAGCTGTGCGACATTACTTACAGTCTACCTGTCAGGTATTGTTTGGCTATGCATTTTTCAGACATTTGAAATACAGTCTAACAATTTTTTCCTTCATTATTCTTAATCTATCCTGGGGTTGTGTAAGATCTTAATTTCATGTTTTGAATTTTACATGAAGGAAAACAAAACAAAAAAAATCCCTCTAAGTCTGAGGTGTAGTAATGGGTTACTCTTCTAGAAAGTGAGAGAGTGCCAAATATTCATGGGGAACAAAGAAAACATAAGTACTGTACGTAACCTTCAAAAAAACCCCCAAACAACCAAAACACAAGGATGGGGCAAAGGTATGTGCTTAATAGGCTTTAATAAAACTGAGATTTTTGTTTTCCCTTTTGAAAAAAAGAGCCTTGGGTTCATTAGGAAAACTAGAATCTTCAAAGCAGCCCACGGGAGCCCAGCTGGGGCCTTGAATGGGGCTTTGAAAATCGGAGCTTAAGAAAACTCACCCTCAGCAGCTTTAGGTTCTCCATTATTATATTTTGCTCTTTAGGAAGCTGTCACATTGTGCCACAGAGGATAAAAGTATGGGTGAAATGGTTGTCTCTATTCTTGAAATGCTTCATAGGAGCCGTTTGAGAGCTAATTAATATTAACCACTTGAAAATTGCCTGGTGAAAGGCATGATACAAATGGAATATATGAGAAAAGCTATTTATCATGAAAACAGCGAGCTATTTTTAAATACTTCTGCAAGAGAACTTAGGGCTCCTCTGAGGTGCCAGATTGACAGCACTGCCTGATCCCTTACCCACAGAACATATGCACCGTGGGCAGTAGTACCGCAAGTTATCCCGACAGTGCTTCTGCCCTGTCCTAGATGGCGTGCCTCCAGCTTCCAGCTCGCCTCTTGGCTCTGCTGAAACTGCCAGTGAATACCTGCTTTTGTGATGGTAGCTTTTTTTACTGTGGATGGTTGCCTGCTGTGAGCAGGATGGAGACTATCTTTCTCCATTTCATTTTTCATTTGGTACTAATGAAGAACATGGTGTTAAATGGTTTATCCAGCTCAACAACAATTTTTATGTAAAGGAAAGAAGGAGGTCACAAATCAAGGTGATAAAATGGGAATCTCATGGTCACCACCATTAATTCTTTCACCATTTCATGTGGAGATAGAAAATTGTGTTCTCGTAAGTGCAAATGGCTGCTAAGATGCTTCTTAGCCTGATTATAGAAGCTGGAACAGAAAGTGGTTTGCTTATAAAACATTGGCATTGTTTTGATTATGTTTTGTTCTTGAAAATATTGTGCAGAGAAATGTCACTGTAGGTACATAATGAAAACAATTTCAGATCATAAATTATAATATGGGTCTCTATATTTTGACTTTGTTATGCTACTAACGTCCATGGTAAACTGCACAGAGAAGTTATCTTTGTTGCCATTGCTATTTTTATGAGGCGGTCATGAAAATGGGCTCTGTTTATTTTTTCTCAACTCATTTCATTAAGGAGTAAGAAGAAAAAGGGATGGGGAGAGGAGTCATGACACTTTTTTCTTTGCTCTCACAAATGAATGAGCATGTTCAGGGTAAACAAGTGCATTCATAATGCAGAGATCCTAGCAGTTTAACCAGATATTTTAAAAATTGTTTTAAACACGACTTTTGTTTTTTTCACTTGTGAATAACAGTTCCTTTTGTGGCTCATGAGGAGAGAGCCTGATAGTGCTCTCACTGATTTGCTTGGTGTATTAATTCAGATAAAGTAAAAGCAGAAAGCAACTGTTCCAGTGAACGTATTGATGTTTTACTTGGGCGTCCAGCACTGCGCTGGAGTGCTAACAGCATCTGATGCAGTATAGCTAAACCTTGAGTGAATTAATGCCTGTCTTCTGTCAATAAGAATCAGTTCTTCCAGGCTGTAAATGCTAGACTACAATTTGAACTTACTGAGAAGTTATTCATAGAAATATCTAGCTGAGGTGATTGGGGATGGGCTTTTTGTGAATATTTGTTTACAGTCTGGAGGAGTATGTTTTATTGCTTACAAAACTTGCTTACCCATCCCTTTCTCAAGCTCTTACGGACCACAGAGCCTTTTGCTTGCTTCAGTTACGTTGACTGACCAGGTCATGAATTTTCATGATGGTTCTTGTGCAAAAGACTGTGTTCTGCTTCCTATTATCTAGGAATGTTGTGTGCGCAAATGCATAGTTGCTGAGTTAGGCTGTTTTGCTTTCTGCTCTTGGTTTGGAGAAGCTTGTTTGAATGCTTCTGTAACCCCAAATATTTCACAGCTTTCCCTTTTATTTCTGTCCTCAAGGGTTCAATATTAGAGATCCACCTTCTATCAGAGGATGTCTGTGCAAAATAGTCTCACAGCCAATCAATGCTATCCCTAATCTGGCAGGATAAAGCCGTGTATTCCCTTCCACTCCAGGGGTCTGCCTTTGCTGCCGCTGCAACGCCCCACCACCTGCCAAGAAAAGACCAAACTTGGCTCTGTGATACAGTGGTATGGGGAATTAGGCAGTGGGCTGCCAGGCTAGTAAAGGCAAACATGCTCAAATTAAATGGAGATGTTCTCAATTCGTATTGCTGAGAAATATGAGAAAAGTCTCTTTGTGTGAATTGCAGTATCTGAGCTAGCGTGGTAGGCTGCGTGGTAATACTTGTTTCTGATGACAGCAGGCATCTAACATGCCGTAGGTTTAACGCTCTCAGGCAGTGCGCTTTCCTCCTGGTATTGGTTTCTGGGAAGGATGAGCTGTCACCACTCTTGATGTGTGTAGAGAACAGAGGTCTCCCGAGATAAGGTTGTTCATTATGCTTCCTGAAGAACCATTAAATTTCTATCAGTGCATTGTGATCCACTCCTTGGGTAGAGACATTGTTTTCTGAACCTTTTTTTCTATCCTAGTCTACACTTCTGTGATTTTTATTTTTATTTTTTAAATTATTTTTTGTATTTAAATCTATAAACAGGAAGACTGTAGAAATATGTAAGTAGTAATAACTCAGTATTTTCATGCAGAATCTCACAGTGACAAGATGAAAAATTATGCATTCTTACTGCATTATCCGGTATGTATAAGCCTTTATAAAATGAGACATCATTCATATCATGCTGCTTTGTATAAATTTACTGGATTTTGGATGCAGTGCTCTATTTTTAAAGACACATCAATATTGTGCCAGTATTTCAAGGTGGTTGTTAGTATTATATGGTAATAACTGTAACAATCTTTATATAGGTTGAGGTTGCTTAGGCTGCTTCATCTAAACAATTAAAAGTTGCTTTTAGTTATGGAAAAACAATTGAAGTAAATATAAACATTGATATGTTATATCTATCTGAGATCTGTGTGCATGCTATGTCATTGAATATGTGAGTTTGTAAAAAAAGTGTGGAGTATTTTTTGTGCATAACAATAATATTCGTTGTATATTGACTATATTTTTAGATACAGTAATATGTTCAGAATTACCCTTTTACTCTGAAATGTTATTGGCTGTCAAAAATTAACAGGACTGGGACATCTTTTTAGGGTGAAAGTTTTTAATATTTGTAGACAGTTATATAATGCAGTTAATTGCAGAATGTTCTTCAGCTAGATATTGTTTGTGTGATAGAGTATATAGTACATTTTACAGAATTGTTTCAATCTTCTTTTTGCCAGTCTGAGCATCTGGTGAACAAATTAATTAAATTTGAGATTATAATTTCAGAAACCAGATTTTCTTAAAATACATACTCAGCCCAGCTGCTAAATCTCTCTTTCAGAGTTATTTCACATATGCTTTGTGATTAATAGTAAGCTAATGGTAAATTCAGATTATTATACAGATGAGATGCAGTTATCATCTAGCCAAACACTGTTCATAGTCCTTAATAGACTCAGTCCGTGTGTGTTTGATCACATGAAGTAATTGTGCTTATTTTGTCAATGTGGATGATCTCTGACCTTCACATTTGTTTATCTTTTGAATGATACATGTTCTGCATGGTGATTACCAGTCGTGTCTGGGAGACTGACAATATTTAGATGTAAATACAGCAGTGCAAGCAGTGCACGTTTGTGGTCTAATTCAGCAGTGTGTTTGTGACATGAGTCACGTTTTAATAATTGGGAGGGCAAATTACATGACAGCTGTCTCAACAGAGAAAATAAGAATTGTTTGCATTGTTAATTAGCATTTCTTTTTTTTTTAATTACTGGACATTTCAAACATACTTAGTTAATTTTTTGGCAGTTTTCGAAGGGCTGGAACATGTGTTTGTTTAAAAAGAGGAACATACCCTCTGGTAAACTTTCAAACTGGGTGAGCTGTAGATCAGTGTTATATGTGTAGCCATTGTGGTACCAAGAGGGAGGGGAGATTTAGCAGTATTATTCTCTGAGTTATTGAACTCCTTGTGGAAAGGCTCTTAAGGGTAATATTTGTTGCTCTGTACATGTTAGTGCTTATATTTCTAAATATCTTTCTGGGCTTAGGGCTAAACTGTAGTAATTTGTTAATCTGAAACTTCTATAATGGCAATAAAAGGACAGGGTGTTTATGATACTTTTAAGGGAGGGTTAAAACATTATTCTTAGAATGCTGAACACTAGCAAAGCCAATGGGTACTCTGAAATAGCTAGACTACAGACTGTGTAGGTCTCTTTTTTGAAATCCAACGTGATGCCCAGGTCTTAATCAGACTTGTGTTGCCTAGGCTTTATGGGCAAGCTAAATTTTTCATCAGTGATATAGAGATCTTCTGCTACTCCTTTTCACAGGGTGAATTTCACCCTAAAATAATCTCTGATGTAAACGAAAATAGTTGCACTAGTGAGGCAAGAAGCAATGTCCTTTTTAAAGTTGTTCTAGCTTTTAAGAACAGTCTAACAAATTCGTGTTTCAAGTTTGGCCATATCCTTTTCAGGGACAAAAGGTAGGGAAAGTAATACTTTCTAAACAATAGATCCTATAATTAACTTGGACGAAGGTGAATTAACAATAAGTGGCAATGCATTGTTACAGCTTCACTTTCAGGATCTGAGGAAAATCTGTGGTACTATATGTTTGCAGGATGTTAAAAAGTGATTAGAAATGAGGAACAAAGTAAAAAGTGCTACAGACAACTTTAATGTAATTTCTGCACTAAAGAGTAGAAGATACCACAAACGGTTTTATAAAACATGTTGCAAACAGAGCCTTTGATTTAAATTTCTTTAACCTCACTGGGTGACAAAGAATCTCAGAACCTCGACGTATAAACAGAACATATGGGTGAGGAGAGAACTTGTAGCTAGGTAGTGGTCCATATTACTGAGGATACAAGGAACTGGTACCTACACGGCTAGAAGTCATAGGATCGTCGCAGTTGTTATTGCTATTTTTCAGGCAGGTAACTTGTATGATGCAAAAAGGTGAAGATCTTCACGGTGTTACCTTACAGAAGTAGGACAAGCTAAGTCTACGATGAAAAGACTGTGTCAAAAAAATTTTCTGCATATTAAGAGGCAAAACAACTCTCAAAATGGTTTCCAAGGTTTAAAAGAAAATAGTGATGAATCCCACCCAAGACGGTCTCATAGACACTGGGTACTGTGTTCTTCCTGGAGTTGTAAATCTGTTTACAAGTGAAGTGTGACATTGTACTTTGAGTACCTTACTGTTTTGAGACATATTTTAGGACGTTCAAGAGTGGATATATGCTCTGTTCTAAGCAAACACAAAGCCATATAATTTCCATAGTGACAAGGAGCTAATACGTAGTTGGTGGTAATCATATGCCTATATAAAATTTTTAGGATAGCTTCCCATGTGTGACCTCAAACCCTTTACAGTTCTACATTTTTCAGTAAAGCTTAGGACTGTCTAGATATTTCTGTGTTTCTAGTCCCATGTTATTTTTAGTCAAATCTCTTTTAAGGTAACCTTTGAATGGACTTTCAGCTTTGAGGTTCTCAGGAGCAATTGACAAAGTGCTTAGATATCTTGAAATGCAGTTGTGTATTTAGTATTCTCAAGGTCTACTTGAGTTTTACCCAAGTATCCTAAATAGGAGTTTGTTTAGATACATTAACAGAAGAAACTTCTGAATGTGCTAAAAACTGTGAGGATACAATCAATATGTAAAAATACACGGAGTGAGCAATTGCCTGTGTTGGCAAAGATTGATACAGAATGCTTGAAGAATGTAATATTCAGCTTAAAATTTAACTTGATATACCTAGCTTTTAAGAAACTTCCTAGAGCATCCAGATCTACTGGGATGTATAATATTCTCCTGTGAGAAACACTGTGATCTGTGTCACTTGGGAATTTAAAGTAATGCCAGAATAAAGCATTAGAAAATACACTGTAGTAATTTATTCTGCACTGGCAGATCAGGAAGCTAGCTTACCTGGAAGGTCTTTCCCAGCTCAAATTTAAACAAGTTTGTGATCCTGTGGTTGTGAAGACGAATAGACTTCCACCATTAAAGGTCATCTTTGTTGTTCATGGCTAAGAACATGCACCAGCTACTGCAGCTTTTTGTCTTCAAATTATTCAATATATTTTTTTGTCACTTGACTCTGTTTCTATAAAAAATATTTGTAATCCTTTTACATTCTTTTTTTTTTTCTCCCCTTTTTTTATTTCCCCCCTCTCTCAAACAGCTGTCTCATTTGCTCAGATATCTCTCTGCTCTGCAGTCTCTAGGAGCTGTTTGTTGTTTCAGCCACATATTTGTTTGAATCAATCGAATTAATTGCAAGAGACTAGACTGGACATGGATAGAATACTGAGGCACCAGGCATAGTGGAGCATTGCTTGCAATGTTTAATCAGCAGCCGTCTGTAATTTCTTGGGATAAGCACGGGGTTCACCTGAAAAGGCTGCCACTAAACAAATACTGAAAGAATTAAATGGCAACTTTTGAAGCACCCGTGAAATTGTCAGAGACATGTTCTGCGAAGATAGGTATGATTTTTTGCTCTATCACTTGTAACAGACATAGAGTTAAAAACATTCCAAAAAAGCAGCTAGCTCTTTGCTCCAATGGAGTTATTTAGCAAGTCATGGTAGACCAAGAGAGGCTGTGTGATTTAATGGTATTTTGAAGATTCAAGGATTTAGATTTATCAAAGTGGGGACTGTAAGTCCTCATTTCCAGTAAGGTAGGTGAGGTGGATTTAACTGTTTCATATAAGAGTAACTGGTGAATCTTCAGTGTACTGTTTCTGTGTCTGAATACATAAATTGCTCAAAACAGTGGCATATGTGAAACTTTAGTCTGTGCTCCTGTTTCTCTTACTTGTAGTCTATGAAGAAGAGAGAACACACCTCCTCTTGAACAGCATTGTCATTCGTGGACTGGTAGCAAAATTTTAACATATGTGGGATATTGAGAAATACCAGATATATTAGTCTCCATAGAGCTACCAAATATCTATGTATTTCCCAAAGCACATTGCCTTTTTCTTCCTGAAAATTTTGTAAAGTGGACAAAAAGAAGTATTTAGTAATTTGTCAGGGATTTCCAGTGTCTTGGCAATCTGGTCAGAGCAATAGCTGTAGATGACTAGAAGTCCCAGAAGAACAGCCTGCTCAGGCACAGATCAGCTGCATCTTTTTTCAGCCCGCAAATCAAAACTTAAAAGCAAAAGAAAGGAAGGCTTAATAGCTCCCTGGGAAACAAAATTTCAAAGGTATGCAAGCTCTCTACTATTTTCGATTAGCCTTTCTCTTTCTCAAGAGCCTCATAAATTTCTCTGTCCCATTAACTGAAACAGTCTCCTTATGTAAGAAAACTATTTAAGTTCCATATAGGTGTACTTGCATTTTTTTATAAAATTGTATTTTCTTGCCCACTCTTTCCACAGTATACCTAGAATATGAGAATATGTTTTCTGTCTTCCTCTTCATTTCCAGCTCAGTGCTGTCTTTTTTTCTGATATCCTATCTGGATTGTTGGTAGGTTCTGCAGAGTATGTATCTTTCTTTTCTTTCAAGGAAGCTCTGTTGTTGTACATGCAGTGTTACAAATAATAATACAAATATGGTAAACTATTTAGCATGTACACAAATAAGGACTATTCATTCTTCTTATTGGTTCCCAAATACGATAAATGTAAAAATTACACCATACTGTTTTCATGAGGAGACATACTATCTATTTCAACAGTACAGAGGAACATTCAAAACAACCTTGGGCAGAAATGGAGAAATATCCCACTGAAATTAGAGGTGGAATTTAAGTAACTATTCAAGCTGGAATTTGTCCAGTGAAGCACCTCTGCGGAAGTGCTATAAGACACATTTGAAATGTAGACATTTTATGTCTTGCTCAAAAGATTGCGTATGTGACAGGACAGTGTTGGGTAAGATAACCAAATTTAATTTAGGTCTGATGCTCAGTTATGTATCCTGGCACAGAGTACTGTGCATGCAACAAAACTGTCATCCCTCCCACCAAATCACTAGGAGAGACCATAGTAAAAGGCTGGACGGGGCTATCTCTCAGAAATATACTGTGTATTCCCTTTCTTATCCTTTCTGTACCTCTGATGCTCAATGGCCAAAGAATTGGATGATGGAAGAGAGGAGGCATTCCTGTCTGGTACTAGTTCCGAGTTTGAAATAAAATTGACATGTAATAGCAGCTCTAAATTATGTGCATAGCATTCAGCCTGTTTGATGGAGGTTGCTACGAAAGATAAAAAGGATTTGAGAAAGCCAAAAGGATTTGAGTTGCTGTACTGGTTATAGCAACGGCTTCTGAGAATATCAGGATCTAGAACAGTCTCCTTTTTTATATATATATATTTATTATTATTTTTAACTTTGCTTGCTAAATCACTATATGAACCAGCGTTAACTTATGCATTCAGTCTGATGATGTAGAGGCAATCAGAATCCTGCTTTATAGAACAGTATTGCAAGAATGTAAGTATTAGATTCCCCTTTATTATTTTCTTTAATGTATTATAAGTCTGAAAATAAATGTTTTAGTTTGCATTGACTAGAGCCAGGAACAATGCAAACAATTGTGATTCTGTCCTCGCCGATAATGTGATGACTCCAACATAGCATTCTGTGCTGAAGAGGAGTTTTGCCCCATGAAGAAACGCAGTTGTTAGGATGACACTACTTATGGAAATAATACAAAACATTTCAGCCACACATGCACTTAACAAAGGAAGTTAGATATCATCTCTGGACTTGTCCTCATGTGGTCACTTTTAATCTGAGTAAACACTGTTGCATTGATTGGAAAGAGCTCCATACACTGCAGCTTTCTGTATTGCTGTGAATCAGGAGTATATTTGGACCAGTTTTACTGCTGTTTGATCAAGAATTCATTTTGTATCAGAAGAAATAATTCAGTAGGCAAGCCTCACTGCTTAGAGATATTTTATTGCCTTACCAGCTGCCTTCCCAGGCAGCTTTTATCTGGCGCAGGCAAGCCTTTCTATGGCACTTCCATCATATGTGTTTGCAGAGAACAGATATTGGCTTCTCACTCTGAATGCTGGCTAAAAGCAGTGTTCTTTGGCATTGTTCTCAAATCCACCAAGAGTCAACATCATCTTCTTTTCCTGATAACTCTTTGTGTGCCTGATCATTATGTTTGCAGTTAGACCCATAAAGAGACCCTAAATGCCCTGTGGGAAAAGACTACAAAGAAAGCTAAGAAGCTTTCATGATTAGAGGTAAGCTTTTTTGAGGCCATTGTGAAGCTATTGCTATGGGTAAGTTATTAGAACCATACTGGGATGCCACATCACCTAGAGGTTTCATAGGAGCTTATCAAGATGGAAGTTATATCTCTGGTATCCCTGAACTGCCTGTCTTCAATGTGGAGCAGAATAACTTTGCAAAACTTTGTAAAATGTTAGTCGTGAGCCTCATTTTTATTGCAATAGCCTGAAGAATCAACCTCAAGGACAGTGAGGCAGAGGACACCCTGCAAAAAAATCTACTCCACTGCTTGTTTCAAGGGAGTCATGGAGCCTTGACTCTCTCCCACCTCTTCTCTCAGCCATGCTGCCATCCCTGGCAACACTGATGGGGAGGAACTAAGGCTGGTTTGTATCTTGCACTTGCTTTAGCTGTATCCTGAGACGCTTGCTTTTGGTCCTGGCATAGACACTATCGTGTTTGAAAGAGGTGAACAGGTATCATATTCAATTTCTTCTCCCTCCCAGCCCCCAAATTCTGCATCACCATTATAACTGAACACAAAGTAGAAGCTCCATTTTGATAACGAGGTAGTAACACTGAAAATTGGTATGCCTTCCCTCTAAAATTTGCCTGGCCTTTCCTATCAGCGTACCCAGAAAATAAATTCTGTGTCAATGTTTCCAGAAATGCTCTAATAAAAATGTAACTCTCAATGCTCGTAACCATAAATCTTTATCAGTGCAGTTGATAATATGTAGGATGCGGCTCAGTAGACTTATCTTGTACACAAACAAGACAAACTGGAAAGCACAAATTACAGACAGAGTTTCATACCCGTACCTGCCTCAAGCTCCCTGCAAAGTCACTTCAATGCTGTGGCAAAAGTTGAGAATGTCCATGTGGGCAGCACAATAAGATTCTGGAAAAGAGAGTAATCTAGGGAGTCTCTAACATACCCCTTGTCCCCGTCCTTGCCAATGATAACTACAACAGAGCAGTGTCTTCGTGTACAACCTCCTAGGTAGCCATCAGAATGCACCTTATGAAGTCATGAAGTTTTAGTATATCAGAAGGCCACTGACAATGAGAGGAAAAAAACTCATTATCTAGATTTTTCCTTAGGTTGTAGAGCAACTTCTTTTGTGTAGAACCATGAAAACTGACCAAGACAGAGTAATTGCTTAGAAGTCCCCCTCCCTGTCCTTGCTCCCCAACCAGGCTGACTTGCGATATCCAGACTCTTGAAAGATATTTGTCTTAACTTCCACCAAATATGTAGTGCATGTGCCACTTCAGGGAAAATAATAATAAAAAAATTAAATATGGAAGAGGCTTTCAGAGGGGTTGAGGATGCTGATCGCTTCCTGCGAATTCTATCAGTGTAAATTTTTCAAGAACTACCTCTGTTGATAATAAGGGTAGTATAGAAGGCATGGCTCTGGTTATTTCTCAGAATATAATCTGAGGTTGTTCCCCACTAGTCTATGAGTAACCTGTAGCTCATAGTGAAGTAAAACAAGAAGTTCTTTCAGACACGTTTCACCTGAATTAAGTCCACCTGAATTTAGCCAAGTAATAGATGTACCTAAACCAGGAGCTTAATTACTGTTCATGCCTTCCGTAGCACTTCTCTTGAGGAGCAATTCAGCAACCCTTAGTCAGAAATACTTCTGCAAAATATTTTCCTCCTTTTATTGTTTAACGAGAAACTCTAGGGCTGCATCTAGCTTGGATATCTCGCTCACTTCCTTTAGGTCTGTGTTTTCAGTGCTAAAAGCTTAATCTGCCAGACTATTTTATTATGAGTATCTGTAAATGATTAGAGATTGTTATTGAATGACTGTTACTTGTCTGTTAAGGGAATAAAATTGTAGAAAAGCTCTAATTCATCTTGCCTTTTATATTTGTAGATGACCTAATAAAATCTATGTTATTTAGTGTGGTGATATTTAGACTTTCTAGGACTCTTTGGGTATTTTATGCTATGATTGTGTGTATGTTAAATATCACTATAAAATGGTGAATAATCAATTGGGTGCCACTGTTTAAAAAATAAAAAAATAAAAAAAAATGTTGCCAGCCAAGAGCATTTAATTACAGCTGTTTATGTTTAAAAGGCTGAAGACCATGGAACAATGTGCTGAATGGAATGAGCAAGAATTGCCACCCTGTGCTTTGCATGTTAAAAGTAATGAGGGCAGTCCAAACAAAATTATTTGCATTCTGTCCAACTTTGGCTTGAAAACACCATACAGTTCTACAGAATAGCTTAATTGCCTAGTATAGCATAATTGCCAGGCATGGGGAGTAATATAATTTACATGTCTGACCATGAAATGAACAAGGGAGACTGCTGGTTTTTAACAGCTTGTTTTTGACTTATCTAAGCTTTAGCATTGTTACAAGTGTAAATCCAGATGTTGATCGCTGCAGCGGTACCTCGTATTTCGTCTTCCTGCATCCTGGCATTATGGGCTTGTGGATTTTGTGGATATGCAAAACTGCCAAACGGGAGGATCGCAGGTTGTGCATATGAGGCTCCGGGTAGGGGTGGGAGCAGTCTGTGCCCGAGAACAATGTCTGGCTCTGTCCTGCTGCCCCTCAGCCTCTGTGGAAACAGGGTGAGAAAAGCTGGGTGTGCTTGGGAAGTTTATAACATACTACTGAAACTGACCCTCTTCTTAGGCTAATAAAAATTCTAACTCACGGAAGTTTTCAACAGTGCAGTTTTAATGACTAGTTTCTATTTTCTGGGCAGTTAACATGCATTACGGTTTTGTTATTTATTTCATTGACTTTCTCAGGATGCTCTAAATAATGAATAGACAGATGTTCTTCAAGCATTTGTGTCTTTGGTGAGTGTATTTTTAATATAATGCTTACCTGTGTCATTTTCAGGAGGAGATGATTTTCAGAAGTTAGAATAGCAAACAGAATTGGTTATATGCTTAGGTGAGGTGTATCGGGCTAAAGCTGTGTTTGGGAAACAACCTTCTATCTGGGTATGCGTTCTCTTATGTAGTAGCTTCATGTACTATTGGTTATATTCCTATGATTTCACAAGGCAGAGGCATCTTCTGTTTGCTTCTAGTTATTTTTGGAACAGACTTGTCCCTATTGCATGATTAGTCCTTTGTTGATATCATGTTCAAATGTATGTGAGGATAAATAAGGATAAGAAATAGGTGCCTCACATTGTAGTATTCAGAATAACTGCAATTTTATTCCTTGTTGGAACACTCTTCGGTCTGAAGGAGAATATGTATCTCACAGGGTAACATGCTTTCAGTATTTCTTTGTATCAATATTAAGCCCTTGATTTTTGTCTTACTGTTGGGTTTATCCCGCCTGTGTGGACTCACCCTTCGTGTGGGAACAGCTTAAGTCTTTCTCCGGTTTATAACTGGATCGCAAAGAAAGCTTGCTATTTTAGTAGTGGGACTAGACGTCCTCAGTTTTTTGGATTTTTTTTGTTTTGTTTTGTTTTTTTCAATTTTATTATTTAAAAAAAAAAAAAAAAAAAAAAGGACAACTCTTCATGGACCACAATATGTTTTGCTTTTAAGTCCTGGGTGAAAAACGCAAATGTGAGAATACTCAGAGAAATCCACAATACCATCGACAGCCAAGCCAAAAACTAAGCAGTATGAGTTGTTTGGCATGGCATGAGCCTAGTAACATCTTCTATTAAAAAACACAAGTGGCTTCCATTGCAAATACAGAAGGTTAGTTCGGATCGTCCTAGAAGCAGGTGTCAGACTTGACTGTCAGTTCAGTCTTTGTTTCTGAACATTAGGTTTAGGCACCTAGGGGTAAAAAACCTCCAAACATAGATGCCTAAGTATGGATTTCTTTCTTTGAAAGCCACGTTCAGCCATCAGATTTATAATTGTTGGCCTAAGTATAAATCAGTTACAGTAGAGTAACACTTGCACCTTAGGTCTGATTGAAAGACAATTTAAGCTGATAGTAATATTGGTAATGACTCCACTGAATTTTGGTTTTATTTATTCTGTTAAGAGAAAATAACCTTTTCAATGTCATTTTATTAGAGACAGACTGCATGACCTAGCATGTACCATTCAATACACTATCTAGACATTTCTTTTTCCATATGCATTAGTGAAGGCACATTGTGAACATTATGCATTTAAAATGAATTGAAATGGCATTCAAATTATTTTTTTTCTGTGGGCTTCATCTACTCAGTTAATTCAGTTTAAACACAGTTGGCTTTCAATTGCACTAAAGGCATGAATATTCTATGATTTTGTTGTCAAAAATGACAGAAGAGACACTGGCTCTTTCTCTTGCTGTTAGCAGAACTTGTAGGTTTCTTGTTTTGTTTTGTTCCCCCTCTGCCTTCAAGAGAACTTTTCTTTCTTTTTTTTTTTTTTTAGTTGTCATGTTGGCTAGAACGTAGTATTTTGACTGCAAGTTTTCCCTGTCTGACCCCGTCAGCATTATACTGGCTATTACTTTTTGAAGAAACTGGGGAGGAAGTATATGATGATGATGAAAATTTTCCATCTATGCTGCCTTCAGACGAATAGTCTTTCCTCTTCTCTTTCCTTGAACTCTTCCTTGACGGCTGTAGCTGGAATTCACTAGCTGTTCTCAGTGCATACTCTGCGTGCCCACTGTGATGTAGAGGGGGACAAGTGGGATCGTGCATAGGTTCATCCTGCCAAGTATTAAATCACAAAACAGTATTAGTTCCTTTAAAGCAACCACACACCAAGATAAATAAACAAAGAAACCCCACCACACACACCTGAGCAAGACAGATAATCAGTCACAAAGAGTGACAGCAAATTGCAAATCAATCATCTTGATGATTTTTTTATTTTTTTTTTTCTCAACAGGTTCACAGTCAGGATGTAACCTTCTGTAAAATGGAAACCTGTGAAGAAAGATACAGATAGCAGTTGGAGTTAAAAGTAGCGGATGAATATTTTTCTTCTGAAGCATCAGCTTTTTAAAACGCTATGGTGATTTGGAAAGTCCCAAGAGCGAACTGCAAAGTTTTTCTCAGCTCAGTCGATGGGTTTCTTAGTCGTTTCTCCAAGTCATTGATGTTCAGAGATGGTGTGTGATGGAAAAAACACCATGCCTGTGTGTTTGTAGCCCCTGTTTTTCGGATTAGTTTGCTGTATCGCTGAACCAATTTCATTTTGAAGGGCAAGGAGTGAATGTGATGGATTTATCTTCAGAAATGAACAAACATGGAAGGAATCCAGTAAGTCATAAACTAGAAGATCAAAAGAAGGTAAAATTATTTTTAATTGTACTTAATATATTTGAACCACTTGCAAACTCTTTGATTTTTAGTAAACTGGAGATTAATGTGCTTTTGAAGATAAAGTAGTCTGCTATCCTCACTCTATTGCAGTACAGTGAACTGCTGTTACGGGACTCAATTTCTTCATTGTCTAGTAATTTTCCTTCTAATACTGCTTGATTGCTTGGTAATTTTGTGTCAAAAGCTCCCTGAATTTGTCTAGCAAATTGTTTGGCAAAACCGTTACTCACTACCAATGCTGAGTTCATGGCAGAGACCTGCTGATCCGAAGTAAGTATCTGACATCAGCCTGATACTGTTTGAGATCTTTGTCCTTCACAGTGGATGTGTAGATTGACCCTTCCTATTGTATACTACCGGTATTTTTGTATAATTTCGTTTCTGATAATTTGTTGTTCAAGTTTCATCCTTCAGTACCCAAGGCAGTTTAAGCATGTAAATTCACTCTTCCACAATACAGAAAATCCTCTTGGAAATCCTACTTCTGCAACAGACTGTCTCAAAAGGCTCCAAAAGGCTCACCTTCCTGCTTTACTTAAACTATGATCTGGAAATTTTTCTAATGCTTATTTCATAAACTTGAATTTGATGCTTTTTAACATCTTCAGGACCTTATTCTATTTTCCCATGCTTTATTGGTCTTTTGTTATTACATTCATAGATTTTTCTGAGAAAATGTGGTTTTTTATTCTCCAGTTTATTAAAAGTTCAAAACTCTAATACTTTTTATTAGATTAGGAGGAATTCATCAAACATAGGTTCAGCAAAAATATTTTGAAAAACCCTACAAAGCCTTCTTTATCACATTCATTAACCTGCTTTGTTACTTAATTCTTTCAAACTTTTCTTACCATACATGGTAAGATCTGCAGGTAAATAAAATCTCCACCAGTGACACCTAACAGGCTTTGTGGATTTTTCAGAACTCACAACTGTTCGGCAGAAACAAGACTCACCCAACCCCCAGGCAGTTCTCAGATGTTTAACTGTCTCAGATATTTATTTCCTATTCATCTATCAGCAATTTCTCTGCACTGATGCAGCCTTTCCAAAGGCCATAAACGCCCTCCGTGTGTTGCCTCTGTCTGACGAAGCCGGAATTCCCTGAGCTTTAATCCTGGCTCCATGCACTGTGGTCTCGCGTACCTGTGTATGTCTGATCTGGCTCGGATGTGGGCATCAGTCACGTTTCTGTTGAACCAGGCAGGGTGTGTGACATAGGGTTATCATCAGATTAATGCACTTTATGCTAGCTGAGGGATGACAGGCTTGGGACATATTCTTCCTGGTGTGCCTGGGATCTAATGTAAGGACCGCACCAAATGGCAGCCAGCAGAGAGAGTGCATTCTGGTATAGCATTTTGTGGTTGTGATGTTCTTCATACTAGGCATTAAAACGAGATTTACTGGCTTCTTTGAATTACTGTGTGGGTTCAATGGGGTTGTTAATGTCCAAATCATGTATTAGAGTGCAGGTTATGTACTTTATTGTTACATAGGCTTATTATAAAAAGTGCCATTGGTTTTTTTTTCCTGAATTTTGATAGGAAAGCTGCTAGCTAATGCTTTAAATAATTTTGATCTTGTTTGGGTAAAAACACAAATTGGAGGAATTTATGGGCAACATAAATGAAACAGTTTTAAGACCTAGAAAATCAAATACTTCATTTTAGTGCCTCTGAGATTTGTACGTGTTAATCTAAGTCATTTGGTTACAGCTAATAGCCTTTTAAAGTGCAGAGAATTGCAGGAGATATAGCATGATAACACATGTGATGAAGTTATTGGGAAAATACATTCAGCCTTCAAGCTGGTTTCTTGTAATGGAAAAGACACAGAGGTACATGATAGGAGATAAATGGTTTAGAGCATAGGAATTTCTCCAACTCATAATTCCCACCCTTCTGTGGCACAAAAGAAAAGCTGAGAAATGGTAGCATTAATCTCACCATCTGGCAAACTGTTTTCTGAACCGTTGTTATCTGATCTGGAATTGAGTATGCTTGAGTCTCCTCTTCCCCCAGCCCCGCTCTTATTTCAAAAGGATTTTTTTCCCTTCATGTCTAATACCTGCAGAATCACTTCTAGAGTCTGACTCTTTGGATTGCTTAGGAGGAGGAAGTTTGTTTCAAAGAGGATCTGTTCCACCTCAAGGTCAAATGTTTTCTTTGAGCCAGCCTGGGGGTATTTTATCCAGCCGTAGAACTATGCAGCGACCACTGAATTCTCTGTAGCTGCTAAAAGTCTCTGCTCCTGTGGCATGGTTGATGCTGAAGAAATAAATGTGATGATAATAAAGAGAAGTACGGTTAGTTTTCATTACATTCAGGAATCCTTGCTAGTAATTTCACATCATTGATATGCTAGTACCAAGTTCATTATAGAAGGTTAGTATTTTAATAAAAAAAGGCTTTAAAAGTGGTGGGGAAGCACAAGAATGATGAGAAGTAGTAGTAATTTGTTTATCTCTTTATGCTGCATTGGTTGTAAAGCAAATTTTGAAATATGTTAGATAGAAATGAGTGAAATAAAACTGGACCACTTGAGGAAATATTGTCTGACTTCCTGGCTAACAAGGATGCCTGGATCAGACCAGGCAGAAGTCAAGCTGAATCTCTTGGATAGCTCATGTTCTATAAATAAATAAAAAATACTGTGTTGTGGGAAGACTCAACTGTTGTGTTGCTGTGGAATGTATTGTCACTGGACTGTTTTCTGTGTGGAGGATTTAGGAAAAAAATCAAATGGAGAAAAAAGCTCCATGTTAACTAAGGATATAAAACTTCTCACTTTGCTTTTCTAATAATTTCATAGGATAGTACATGCTATATAGTTACTTTCCAGTGATCTGGATTTGAGTCTGGACAACTATATTTGTATAATTGTTATATTGTTAGCATATGAACTATTATGTCCATAGGACATTCAGATATACTCCTTATCTCAAAACCCATTAAATGCTATCACCTGCCTTTTAAACAGATGCGTACTTACTTTATGGCTGCAGAACTATCAAGCTCCTTAGCCTTTCTGCAACTCCAAGGTGCAATGACAGTTTTATTGATCTTTGGCACTAGTCTGGTTGTGTTTGTGGGACTGGCAGGTGTCTCTGGGCTGATACTCAGGTTCTTGGCCCTCTTGAACACAAAATGAGGCTCAGGCACAAAGTGAGAGCTTTTAGTAGCTCTGTGGAAGCAGTGGTCCAGTTTCTGTGGCTGAAGTGTTGAGGAAAGGAGGGAGGCAGGCTAAGAGAAGGCAGTGCAGAGAGGAAAAAGACTTTTAGAAAGATCATTGTAATCAATTAATTTGACCTCCTGCAGAAAATAGGCGTAGGACTTCCCTCTACCGGTTCTTCTGTCTGGGTGTGAAGCCTCAGAAAATTGATAATGAGCTGGAATGGGTAGTTCTGGGATGTCCATCAGCTTTATCTGCTTGAGGACCATGTGTCCATGGTATCTCCGTCCAAAACACAATCATCCTTCCTCCAAGCTGGATGTGCCAGACATACCTCTCTGTCTATGTAGAGATTTCAGGTTAAATGCTGTGCTTCTGTATCTATTTGCCATTCCCACAGTGTGCTGTAATTTCTTACTTAAAAAAGCATGATAATATTCAAGGCTTTATGACATAAATGCCTATAAGTAGCAAATGCATGTATCACTGTTTACAGTATGGTGTGTGGGTTCATGATTTTAGCACATGGTAAATGGTAGAGTGAGCTATGAACTAGCAGTTTGAATAACAGGCTTCTATAGGCAACTTGCTGCAAATAACCATTTTAGAAACCAGAAAAGACTGCCTTATCTATCTGTATTTCATCATTCAGCAGGGTTCTTCCGTTTTCAAAATCAACATAAAAATTTGTAATCAGCTGCCACATGCATGGTTTCTGCTAGTCAAATCTGTAAAATAAATACCAAAATTTCCCAATTACTCCAGTCATTTAATTTTAATGTTTTCCCCTACAAGAAAATTCCCATTGCGGCCATTTCTTTGACAGACTATCCAGGTTACATGGTATCTTGGAAGAACACCTGCTTGCTGCAGGCAGGCAAAGCCAAACCTTTGAGTGATGCTGCAGCTGTGGCCTTGTTGAAGTCTGGAGACTAAGGGTGGGAGCCTGAGAGTGTGCTTCACCGTGGGCGTACGGATGTGTGTGAGACAATGCACAGGCAAATAACATAGGCTGCAATACTCTGAAGTATCGTTTATGTACTTGACCTTGTGTAAACCTATAAAATTGTTTCAGAACTGCAGTAATGTACAAAATGCTTCCCAGTAACAATAGTACTTCATCCCTTAAAGGTTTGGCAGATCTGCTTTGTCTGCTAACTAATTTACTGGTTTCTGTTCCACAATGTCTAAGGTGTTTCAGGCAAGCCCACTGAGTCACTATCCTGACTCACACCAAAAGATGTGCGCCTAGATTTGAAATCCATCATGCAGAATACAGTAGTAATGATATACTTGCAGAATTGCTAGTTTCCAAAAGAGCAACCTTTGCACCTCCGCTTATACCACTGACATATGGCTTGGAGCTCTGCACACCCAGAGTGCTTGCTATGGTCACAGGGATAGTTTTTCATCACATTTTCTTTTAAAGTCTCTCAACCGAAGGCCTTGGTCCTTCTGTTTAGAGGCTGATCCAAACCCAATGAAAACGAAGGAAAGTTTTTAGTACTTTAGTACCCCCCACCCCCACATATATGCTTTAAAGTTAAATATGAGAAAGTGCAGGGATCTCAGTTATTTTCAGAACAAATTGCATTATTTCATTCAGTCTGTCTTTTTGTAGGCAGATGAACAACTGAACTCAGAGGGCTTTTTAATAGACACCAAGACTGTGTTACTGGGCAATAACTAAATATAATTAATATGCAGGAATATCAAACAAGCCTTGTCTACTGTTGGATGTTTTGCTGGTCTCCCTGGCAGTCATTTGGACATTAACTAAATGTCCAATCATCAGTCAATTTTTTTGCCTGATAGGGTAAAACAGTAGTTTACTGTCAAAAGCATCAGGCAGTCTTGATATGCAATCCTTTAAAAATCAAATCAAGAGAGAACGTTTAGAAGGGACAGATGAAATGGGAGTAATCAACATGTATATCACACTGTTCCTCCATCCCTGCCTGCTTCATCTTACTTGATATTCAGCTCACGGAATAACGTTTTGGGAAAATCAGATGTTGTCATCATGAGGCAGTTGGGTCAGGAGCACAATTTGTTTTCGTAAACATGCTCATACTGCTGTGTCTGTGCTCCCCATTTTCACGTCTCAGTTCTCATTTTTATGACTAATGCTATAGTCACCCAACAACTGGTTTTAAAAATAATGGAATGAAATATTGGGTAGACCAGCGTTGTTGCTATTCTTATTTAAGCAATCATTTTCATTTGAGGACCTAGGATCTGGATGATGTTGCTTGTTATCTCAACAAAAAAGTTGTTTTCTCCCATCCTGTTTTTATTTCACCTTCTGAGGCCATTCTAACTGAGCTTTCTCTCCCTCTCCCTCTCCCCAGTCCCTCCTACACATATATACATATATATGTATGTTCTGTGCATTTTTGTCTGTCTGCCCATCTGTGTTTCTGTCAGGGAATGCTTTGCAAACAACTGGAGGTCTGAAGATCTGGTGAAGAGTCAGAGACTCATTAAGCTCAATGTTCACTATTATCCCTTATCTCACAACAGCTGGCAGTTTTGATTTTTTTTTTTGTTGTTTTGTTTTTTAAGACATATATTCAGTGTTTTAACCAAAAATATTGAGGTGTGGGGATAGTGAGGGGTCTTCAGGGCTGGGGACAAATGGTTGTTCTCTTCTTGTTTTGCTGTTGTTTTTTCTTCCACACTTTTGAATTAGGCAGAGATAGGAAGAACCCACCCAGCTGATAAGGAGAAATGGGCTGTAGGAATAAAACTGCACCTGCTTTCCAAATTCCTTGCTACAGCAGCCTGTCACATATTACCTCCCTCTTTCCCTTAAACTGTCTCTCTCCATACTCCATGAATTTTCTGTTTCAAAATTTATGCTAGAAAGACGTGAATTATTTCCCCCACTGTCAAACCTCCCTGGGGCCCCACCACCTGACTCCTCTTGCTCTCCGAAATTGTTCTGTGCACTGAGTGCTAGTGTGGTTGTTCAAATTTAAAAAAAAAAAAAAAATCTTTACAGGCTCAATCAATGGTATTAAATATCATTTTATGAAATACAAACCCCATATTTAATAATTCATAAATTCATGCCCTTGGCTGCATATTTACAGGGTTTTTAGAACTATGATGTAAATAAGATAGCATATATTTCTTTTTTATGCTTTTTCTTTGCCTTCCCTAAGCCACTATCTGCAACAAAGTCTCTATTTCAGAGCAGTATTTTGACCCAGTGCTGCATCAAAAGAACTGAGAAATTATATACTGATTAATAAATTATTTTCTTAAAAAGATACTGTCTGGCTGTATTTGATATTTCAGTAGTATGTCTTGGTTTCTTACCTGGTTGCTTTTCTTTCCACTCAGTGTTACCTTTAAGCTTGATAACTGAATAAAACGTGTTTAAGAATACCGGGTAAAAGTTGTACCAGGATGTCATTGCTGCCTGGTTGGACGGAGCTCAGCTGCTTGGCAGTTGTTTGTGCTGGCAGATTTTTGCGTAATCAGATAGCTGAAATGAATACTATTTTGTATATACATATACAACATTATTTTTGATATGCACTACACAGTAGTGAGAGGAAGAAAGCAGCTTTTCATTTGGGTTGCTTGCTCCACCCCCCACCCCACCCCAC
>VYXH01003180.1:0-13855 GCA_013397275.1 Burhinus bistriatus
TAGATCAACCCATGATCAAAGAATTCTCCTTTGCTATTTTTTAAACTTTACTTTTACAGAATGCTTTCTGGTTTCTTCTCTCCATTGTTCCTCTTACATGACAAGAAGTATTTAAAAAAAAAGGTAAAACAAGAAAAAGGAAGTGATTTAATTTAAATTCTCACATCCTCTGATTAGCCGTAATGAACACAATCCCACTAAAAAGAGACACACTGTCAAGTATCTCACAGCAGGAGTATTTCCTTATTGCTAAGGAATTTTTTTTGTCTTGAGGGGACCATGAATACTCTGCTATTCAATTTTAAAAAACAGTTTTCAAAACAATAGTCTGGACTCCAACTAACTTATTATCTGTGTGACTATCTCTGTTTGACCTCTCTACCTACCAAAGGATATTTTGTTAATTTCTTCAGCCCTTGGGCAGGTATTCACATTGCACGATGAGAATACATATCCACATTGCAGTTATTTGACATTAAGCTATTTACAGCTAGATTCAATAGAACTTCTCTTGAAGAAGCTAGTTGCTGACAAATCCTCTTATCTTGTATTGTGTTGCATGATATACCTTATTGAATAGTATGAATGCACTTAAACAGTATGATTTCTGCCCCTAAAGTTGTATGCATTTATCAGAAAATTCTATTGTTCCTTATTTGACATCCCATTCATGGAACAAAATGGATTAGTATATCCCAGAGATAGACTCTTCTCTGGGATACTTTTGACTTTCTTGCATTTTAAAACTGAATCTTGGACAAGATTCCCAGTTATTGTTATATAGCTCCCCTGAAGTAATTGAAGTTTCTAGAACTTGTTAACTCTGGATCTGCTTTACCCTGTAGATCAAATGTTCTGTTGTTGATACATAAGGCAAAATCAATTTTTCAGAAGACTTTTTTTCCATTTTTGTTATGTTTTCTTTGTATACACCATTTACATGGGCAACGGTTTTAAGATAAAAGAGGGTAGATTTAGATCGGATGTAAGGAAGAAAGTTTTTTTTTTTACTCTGAGGGTGGTGAGACACTGGAACAGGTTGCCCAGAGAATTTGTGGATGCCCCATGCCCAGAAGTGTTCAAGGTCAGGTTGGATGGGGCTTTGAGCAACGTGATCTAGTCAAAGATGTCCCCACCCTTGGCAGAGGGAGTGGCCTGAATGACCTTTAAAGGTCCCTTCCAACCCAACCCATTCTATGATTCTGTGATTCTATGATAAGTAAGAGAGTACATGATTATTTACAAATACAAATGTATTTATGGTCTCAGAATTACTGATGGAGTTGAGGCAAACACATACACAAAAATATTGGTGTGGATTTAGCAATGCTGCTGAAGAGTCTTCAGCCATCCCCCAAAACATTAACCAGTGCATCAAATGACTTTTAACCAAAAATATTCTTTCATAAAGATTATACCTGCTAAAATTAATGCTGTAAAGTTTTTTTTTGTTAATATTGTTGTATGTGTTTGTGATATTTATTTTTAAAGAGCTACAAGGAATTCATAATAACATGGTTGAGGAAAAGTGTGGTAGACTCATTTTCTTTGCCTCCTTTATCAAGAAGATTTCTTATTTGTTTCCGGTAAGTTACATTCTGGACGAACAAAGTAAAGTTGGATTATAGAAGCACTGCGTGTATGATTTACCACTTTGAATAGGGCCCAGGAAACATTAGTCTAACTCTTAGGTGTCCTTGTTTTGAAAAGTAAATAGGGAATTTGATTTAATGAGATTAGTCTAGAACAAGCCCTGTTATTTTAATTGTAAGTCTGTTTGGGATTTTTTGCTTTTTTTTTAAATACAATAATCTTTGGAGGACCAATGACCACAAAATAACTAGAAAATAAATGATGAACATGAGTTATTGTTAAATTTAAAAATCAAACCGATAGAGTTCTATCTAGTTTTGTATATGAGAAGCCGTATATAAGCATGAGAAAATTTTTAATTATCTCCCTTTTATTCCAGTTAATTTCTAATTAGATGGATGAAACTATAAATATTATTCATAACTGCAGAAACTAAGAAAAATACTGATGATTAGAAATAAGATACAATAAAATTACTGTATCTTCTTTCAGAATGAAGGACAGATAGAAAATAATTAAAAGCTTTTCTAAACAAGGTACAGAAGTTGATTATATCTTTGTTCCCAAATTCATCCTCCCACACAAATTTGTTTTCTAAAACTTGAAGCATTTATATTTATATGATCATTTATATGATTACAAGCCATATTGTGATCACCCAACTCTAATTCCCAACAGTCTAATTACATTCCTAGTCAATAGAAAACTGAGAAAAAACCCACACAGATTAATTTAAAATAGCTTTTTAAAAGTATTCTTAAAAAGAAAATATGTTTTTCAATTTATAATTGGTAAAAAAATAGTGCTAACAAGAAAATCAGTGATCAAATGCATTTTAAGGATCACAGAAGCTTTAATAAATTCCATTTATTTTTAGATTCTTAATCAATATCTCTAAATTAGAAACTATTAATATTAGGTAACTGAGCCAGTCTTAAATTGAAGGAGTTGTCTGTCTTTCTACAGTGGTTTTAGAAACATTTTATGCCAATTCGCTTTTAGTTTCTCAGGAAAGTTATTAAAGGTAGGTGGGAGGAATTTTAATATAAGTACTCAGCCACAGAAATCACCGTAAAACTCTTGCCCTATACAAGTCTGCCAGAATATGCTTATTTAATTTAAGTATTTAATTTAGGCATTAGTCTTTGTAAATGTAATTTACTTCAAGTATTAGAGACACATTCTGAATTTTTCTTTAGTTTAATATAAAATATGTATTCATGTTTCTAAGTCATTATCAAGAACATTAGTAATGAGAATTAAGGCAACAAGAATAAGCAGATGTGAGTCAATTACTGACGGTAATGAAGGGAAGGGAAATGTTTCATTTCTTAGTATCCAGGTATTAACAACAAGTTCTTATCTTTGCATTGTCACTTCTACTTTATTGCTCCATTTCTTAATAATCTCATCACGTTGAGGATCCTGGGTTTTAAGGCATAACATGCAGAGTCCAACACTCCTGTTTATTTAAAATAATCTCTTCTCTGCTTTTCTGCAAAAGCTTTTCTTCAAATCCTAAATTTAAAATGTACTTATTTCCTTCTCTCCAGGCTCTTATCTAAATAAAAGACAATTCTTTGCCATTATGATGTGCAAGTAGCAGGATATCCTGAAAGGGAAATGACAATTAGGTGGCACGCTTCTTTCTTAGGCCCAGTAATTGTAGCCTACAGCTTTTTTATAGTCTCCTGCAGTGGGTGTGTGAACAGGATGGAGAAAAAAAATCCAAGACTACAGCTAACAACAATTCATATTTTAATTTATGCTGAAAAAGCTACTACTCAAGATGACAATATTCTGAGACCAGTTGTGTACATTGCATGCTCTGTGGTCACTTTTGCTCGTTTTATGAGCAAAAATGAGTAGAAGAAGTTAGAAGCAGCACAGCGTAGGATGCAATTGCCCTGCTACTACAAAAGCGTTCTGAACTGTGTCTGCACCTTGGAAATTTGGAGATCTTGCTAATCTTGAGCACGGGCAGCATTTTCTAATCCTGCTTCATTGCTTTATACAATTGCTTATTTACTTTTAGAAAACAAATCTGAATCATGCTTTTATAGCATATGACTGTCAAAGCAAGTTTTTGTGGAAAGAAAGAGGAGTATACTGGTAAAATAAAACATCTGAATTTTGTTTATTGCTTATTTTTATATTGCAGTCTCTGGACTGAAGAAGAAATAAAACATGCCTGGAACTTTTTCTTGTTTTCCTGTAGATTTTAACAGTAGCCTATACGTAACAGAAGGAATATTGCTAGAGATGACATATTAAGAAAAATTATTTCTATTGGTGGTTCTTGGGACTGTAATCACAAAACCATTCATAAAACTATTATCTCCAAAGACACAAATAATATGAAGTTCAACCTAGTTGCACTCTACAAACCTCTTCAATATAGTTCTGGCAAGAACTGATTTTTCGATGTAAGAAACTTACAACAACAAAAATACAGTAAATGAACATGAAATTGGCTAATGAGGTATTTAAACAAGGTGCCTAAATTTGGAGGCTGGTCTCCCCTTAATAAATTTGTGGTTAAGCCTCTCTCTAATGCTTATGTAGGGACCACAGGGACACTAACCTCTTAAGTAATACACATAATAGAAGGAATAAACAATTTTAACTCTGGAATAACAACAACAACAAGAACAATAATAACTATTATTATTATTATTATTATCATTATTATTGTTATTGTTATTGTTGTTATTGTTATTGTTATTGTTATTGTTATTGTTATCATCATCATCAAATGTTATTTTATTTGAGATACAATTAAGAATAAAATCTTATTAAGTTACCAGGTTTAATTCATTCCATCTTGTTATTTAAGTATTAAGGGTTCTAGATTTAATGGAAAAGTCACTTTGAAAAAGCTGTTTGGTTCTTCAATCACCTCTCAGTTAATTTAGAGCTACTAATTAAAAGTACAACTGCTTTCTGAGTATAATAATTATCTTTTATTATCCTACTAGTAGATGTTATTGTTTAGATCAGATGATTCATCAGTTCATTCATCTGAAACAAATTATCACTTCAGTTTACTGCATGGTGTGGATTAAATTAATACTTGAATAATTATTTTTTGTTTTCATTAGTAGGCAAAACCAAAACAACTCCCAGTGGAAAATAAGAAAATAAAATTAGGAAACATTGAAAAATTCCTTCACATCAACTGTCAAAATGTATATAAAGAAAACATTTTAGCGATTTGATAGCTGTAAAGAGGAGAAAAAGGACTTCATAATGTGATCCCTAAAGCAGATGTGACTATTTATCAGTTTCAAGTATGGCAACAGGTGTGTTGCCAGTCTGCCTCAGTCTATCACTGAAATGTGAACTCAAAACTTAGGGAATGTTTCAAAGTGAAATATTTCAAGAGCTAAGTGAGAAACCCTTTGTTTGTGGAAAAAGCAAATCTTGTATAACTCTGTAAGCTTGTCATTTTATTTTTAGCAGAATATCAGCACGAATGATAAGGAATGCATCCTAGATATGATGAGAATGTTATTACTGAGGTTTTTTTCGTATTGAAATTACCATATTTTCATTATTTTAATTAATAAATGTTATAATAATTAATTCTAATAATATTAAAAGTTGTAGAAATTAATGACTTTTTAATTCATTTTAGTTGCTCTGCATTTATCAAAATGGTATGAGTGAAACTGCTTTATAATCCTGATTGACTAGTGGAAATTGTCTTCATCTACAGTCAATGTATTAGAGTACCTTGTCATTCCTTTCAGCTGAAGATTTTACCACACATTTCAGTACATATACCAATTATTCGAATTTATGACACTAAAAAACTTCACCTGTGAACAAAACTAGGTGACTTAAATTTTTAAGGTTCAGTATAACCATCACACCACTCCTTTGGTCTGTATTTTCTAGTGCACTTCCTATTTCAGTTCGGAGTCTGATCTTTTAAACTACCATCAAAATCATTAAATGCTAAAATTTAGATACCTCCTTCAGCCATGAGGTGAAAAGTAAACTTATTCACCTTGGATACAACATAAAGATGCTAAATCTTAGCATGAGTTAAGACTTCTCAGACTGGGTTTTGGACCGTATGACAGGAAATGAAACCACCAGAGAAATCAGATTGAAAATCTCACTGATATGACACAACATTAGGCTATAATTACACCAAAGCTTTGAGTTATACACACCCTCCCCCCAAAAAAACCCAAAAACTGAAAGCTCACAAAAAGGAGCATTTTGAGCTTCCAAAAGCATCCAAAACATCTAAGAAGCTTAGTGATGCATACATGCAGGATATTCATGATGTAGTGACAGATACAATGGAAAACTTTAAGCACAGCCATTGAAATTACATGAAAATTCAAGTATTGTATGTGTTAAAGTACACTTTGGGACTTTTTTTAAATGCTAAGAATATTTGTATTTTAGCAACAAGTAACGTAATAAACAAGACCAAACCCAACAGTTAAGTACCTGTAAAGTTCATAACTATGGGACCATCTTTGAGAAAGAGCTTTGCCAAGCAAAAGGAAGGAACACTCCCCCCAAAAATAATAACAAAGAGAAACAAAGAGAAGAAAAGCCATACTACAGCAATACAAGCCATGTGTGTTCCTCTTAACCACTAACATACTAATTCTGACTGATCTGATTTCAACAGGGTGACATAAACTCACTGAAGAGGAACTTTCAATAACTTATCAGCAGTCCTGACAAACCGTGGAGATCCCAGTTGACTGCAAGTTAGCAAATGTGACACCCCTCTAGAAGAAAGGCAATGGTCACAATGACTCCTCATGGATTCCCTGGCCAGGTTTCTCTGTCTCTTACTGCCAACCAGTGAAACTGCTGTATCAGGGAGTAAGCACTTGGAGATTCCTCAGTTGTTCTGTTAGGGTTATTTTCCTATTGATTTTTGCAGCTACAAAGGTGGGAAAATGCAGGAAAAAAAACCTAACAGAAAACCGGAGAGAAAGAAAGGCCTGATCCAACGGCCTGTATCTAGTGATTACTGAAAATACATTTAACTTTAAAATTTTCAGGTTATTTAAATGAAGGCTAATGATATTTATAAACAGCTAAGTAATGATGACTATTCTTTGTTTTATGAAGCCAGGAAGAGTTATTTCCAGAACTTTGTGTCTGAGTTATAAGGCCAAACCTGCCAAGCCCCCTAGTAGAACACCATTTGCTTAGGTGAAGTCTAGACTGGTTTGTGGGGCTGGTATGATTTGAATTTTTCAGAATTTTGTATAGCCCATTAGCTACTACTAGGCAAGTAAGTGAATAGATTTTTAGACTTTCTTTAGCCTGAGGGAAATTGAAACCTCATTTCTATCACCTGAGATGTGTACCCTATCAGACAAACTACATCTTGTTCTAAATAGGAACACTGTTAGTCTTTCCAGTTGTCTGGGATTTTGTGTAGTCATACATACAAAATTAATGTTTCTAGAAGAATCACGAGCTCTAAGAGCATTTTTGTCCACCAGGAAACACTGATGTAACCCCTTTCCCTTGATTATTTTGTTTTTTGTAATTCTTAGGAATGAAGAGCAGAACTATAAATTTCCACAGCCTAGCTAATCCTTGAAGAGTCAGGCTCTCTGAAGAGAGCTTACTTGCTCTCTTCCTGGCTTCGTAAGCAGGATGCTCCTGAATCTCAGAAGTGGGCTGGTCAGAAGTAAGCAATTTTGCACCACCTAATCAACCCCACGCTGCTCAGGCTTGAAGAGTGAGAAAGCAGTTTTTTCACTCATACAGAGATTAAGACTAAAAATGACACCTTCATTAAAAGGGTATAATCAATGGTGATGCAAGCTTTGGTATTGTGCTGTTAAAGTACTTCAATCCTGTTCTAAGAAGTGAACCTAACAAAAAAGCAGAAATGTTTAGAAAATCTGCCACCACTCAGTCTACTCCTGAGGACAGTAACATGTATTGAAAAGCATGTAAGTGACAAATGTAATGTAGTCTGGCCTCTGTCAGTTGGAATCAGGAACCCAGACTAATTTCAGCTATTTTAATCACAGCCTTTTCTATGAACAAGGTTTGATAATTAAATATTTGGAGCAGCTGGAGTCTCACTGCTCAGAAAAAGAAAAAAAAAATCTTTAGAAATCTTTCATCAATTCATTGGCATTATAGTCAAATTATTTTACTTATTGTCAAGCCGTGAATTTCTTTGAAGACCACAGATGTGGTCATATCATCATTCCACTTTGTTGTTAGGCTATTAAAAAGACAGCTATACTGTTGGCATATCTTTATAGTCAAACTCAATAGCTTAAGTTATTTAGTGGTCTGTATTAAATTGACCATTATTATATTCAAAAACATCATTAATATTTGAGCCAAAACTAATCATTTTTATTGAAAAAATCTAAAAGCAACATTGAAAAAGTGACTTCAAATCATATTAAGCAACTAAAATAGTAAATCTCTTAAAATTTTATTTCAAAAATACATTGAAGAGTTTGATTTCCTTTAAAAGTCACTCTATGGTGACTTTTTTATTGGCATCTGCTCACTTGGCAAACATGTTAAGCACTGAACCAATGAATGAAATACTCCCCAGCTGTGAGTTTGCGTATATAAAATCTGCCAGTCCTTCCTCTCATAAACCTGGGAGATTCATAGATAAGTGGAAAATGATGTGAAATGACCTTCTGGCACTTCTTTAAATTATATAGTCAGCATCTGAATGACACTAACTTGGCCTTGAATTGAAAAGCAAACCAGAAGTTAATAGTTATACAACTAATGCTCACCTTTATTCTCCTAAAATCTTAGACTGCAATCTTAAGCTATTTTATGGAGAGCAGGTAGAACAGTAATTCATGTGTACTTAACAGTATGATAAAAAATATATTCACTATCTACCAGGTATCTTCAATATACAATGCATTGCTACTAGCCTATTCACATCTGAATCAAGTAGTTAATATTATTGCTCTGTGTTTGAAATACAATGAAAAATAAAAATCTTTGGCACAATCTTGTTAAAACTAAACTATTAATATTTATATTATAAAAATATTCTTCAAAGAAAGAAATTTTTACATCAATGGGAAAATAATTTCCTAGTTTGCATATGTAACCTAAATTCTTGCAGTATAATTCATTTTATACCAAACTCTGAAAATATTTATATTTTAAGTAGCACTTTAAGGCACATTTATTATAAATTCTGCAGAAGAAAATACTTAATACTTGCCAAAAAAAACCCTAACAAAACAACAAAAAAATGTTTCCAGCATATGACTAACCCTGCCTTTCAGTTTCTTTTTCCAGATGGCAACATAAATCCATTACGTATTCATTGTGTAGACAGGCTATAGGCCACGGCTTCCTGTTCCTGTAGAATATCTAACATAATGCAGTCCATCACCTGAAATTCTTCTTGAGTATGTGATCTAACAACATTTAATCAAGCATGCATGTCAATGTCTAATACACGCTTAAAAATAAGACACAGATTTTGTTCACCTCCAGTATTAGATTTAAAAGATTTGAGGATGAAGAATCAGTAAGTAAAGCTTGAATTTGAATCATCCAAGCTCAAGCCCCTAAATGGCTGCTAACTGAAACGTATCTGAAATCGCCAGGCTTACTGTGTACTCACAAGATAAAATCATGAAGCTATGTGTGTGCAACGTGACTACTGGATGGATGTAAATTACACTAGCAGCAATGTTCTCTAATTCATTTAACCCGCAGTAGCTGCCAGAACAAATATTGCAAAATGAGGCTGTGCTGTTTCTTTTACATTACAAACAATTTATCTCCTTCCAAAAATTGCAGGTAGATGTTTTACATGGGATGAATCATGCCATGGGAATACGTATCTCTCTGTTGATTATAGCAAGCATCTGAATGGATTAGACTAGATGTCTAACTTGCATAATTAGGTATGTAACTAAATCAAGAGGAAATATATCCCACCAAAGGGTTAAATTACATATATACACACCTATATGCTTTGTATGTAAGCCTAAAACATATATACCCATAAATCAGCAGTGTTTAAGGGCAGCTCTTCAAGACAAGATACGTTCACTGATTCAGACCATCCTCGCCTGGATTGTACAGATTAAAACACAAATCATGTCACTGCATCTGACTCTGAAGGTCCAGATCTTACACTTACAGATGATTTTTTTTTCAATTAAGTTTTTTATGGCCATTTATTGTACAGAAGATAGATTTTTATGTTTTCTTATGTTTCTGGCTCATCACCTGTACATTCTTTTCTGGCTAAAATGCACCCAATACAATGAGCCAGATACTACCCATTTTTATTGTATTTATTATTAGCTTATTATTTTAAGGAAGAAATGAACCATGCCTAAAAAATGCATTGTACATTTCAAACAAATAGTTTATTTGTTATATTTAATCAAAATAGTAGTGGAAAATAAATTTATATTCAGTCATTCAGTGCACATTGAATGCACACTGATAATATTCAATTTCCATTGTGGTGGGAGGGTGTATTATTTGTTTCTAGCAAAATGTACACAACATACATATTTTTCTGGTTCTAGGTAACCTAACTCTATTCTTATCCCTCTTCAGTGTTCTTCATTAACTCCTAAAATTAACTTGACCAAAGAGTCAAATGAAAAGACATGTACCTGCCACAGTTAAGTCCACTCAGAGAATTTTCAAATCAAAACAATATTATGGCAATGAGTTAAATTATCATAAAGCAGCATTTACAACAATAATGTTCCAAATGTTTCCTTTTGACACCGATAACAATACAGCATTAAAAAAAAAAAAAAAGAAAAGAAAAAAGAAAAAAGAAAAAAAAAAAAAAGAATACTTTGCCAATTGTGTGTCTGATTGCATATTACCTTAATTAAGCTTACTGTCTCGGGGGTGAAAACCACTTCTGTGTCTGCCCAGTACTTTTTGCACAATGACATCTCAGTTCTGGCCAGAGTTTCTAAATTCTGTCACAGATAATACTGTTGTTTATGTACTTTTGAATGAAGATTAGTTAGCTGACTGGAGAAAGTTACAGAAAAGGACTTCCATACATGTTTTAATGCTGAGCATTCGAAGCTCAGTTTTAAGAATTTACTAAACATCTTTCTAATGTTTTTGGATGCTAGTATAAGATCCTTTGAAAATTGTGCATTAATAGAATGGTGTTAAAAAAAGAAATGACAACAGGGCATCAGAATTGAAAGAATGCCAAGGAAAAAGGAAAACGGGCATGAACTTTCTGTCATCTATTGGTTTTAGTCATACAGCATACTTCTTCCTATTGTTAATAATAAATATTTGTACATATATCCTCAGTATTCCATGACATTCACTCTATACTTCAGAAAACTGAGAAAATAAATCAGAAAACTGAAGTACCATACTCCTAATCTAACTAGTTGTCATGCTCAACTAAATTGAATTTCATTAAATTTCTGGATTAAGTGATTCATCTTTTCAAAATAATTTTAGTTTTTACATGAAGTATCCAGTGATACAGTCAGCTTTTCTGTCTTTATGCCAAATTCTTGTAAATGCATATGCAAAAAGTAGAAGATTTTGTCTTTAAAAATATGTTTATGATTATATGGAAAAAAATATTTTTCAAAGTGTACAAATAAAAAATGATCACTTTTCTTTGAAGTCGTGGTTTTGTAGTCATTCTCTTTTTGGGAAGGAAAGGTGGGCTGACTTACTTTTCATAAAATACATGGTACAAGCTGGATCATTGTCCCTTTCTCCTGAAGTAGTGTCTTGAGCGTTTATACAGTTGGCCATACAAGTATTTGGAGCAGTCTTTGTGGTTTCACTCCATTTTGCTGACAAGTAATCATTGTTTGGACAATAGAATCCCAATGTCTTTGAATTGTTTACTGGTATGAAAAGGGGGTAGGAAACAGAATAAGATTCCTGCCTGTGGTAGCTTTTTTGATATTGCAGATCATCCTCTATCATCTCTACCTCCCATTCAGCAAAATATTACTTAATTCAATAATTACTTAGTTCATGGTTGAAAATATTAAAGATATTCAGCCAGAAATTTCCATCCATTTTAATTTAAGGTGGAGAGTTAAATCCTCCACATTTAAAAAATGTCAGTCCATACATGTCTGCCACATTTCTTAAATGAAAGTGAGACATACACAGCAGTGATGACAGGTTCAAGTTATTAAAAGCAAATGTTTTACTGTAACGCAGCTAAGTATTATCATAAATACCATTTGGTTCTTTTTCCCTCTTGATGTGAGGTTGTCATTTGGGATATTCTACTACTTATGATCTGTCCTTGCCTATCTTTTTTTCTTTCCAAATGTAAACTGAGTTTGAAATCAAATCAAACAGTACTGAAATAACTCTAGTGTGACATGGCTTTTAAGCTGTCTAACAATTCTAGATGCATTGAGCTGTCTAACAGAAAACACATGTTGACAACATTGTTTGCTTAATGTGTGTCTTTACTGGCATAATAAAAGTTGTACGTGTATGTACTTTCTAGTATTTACAAAAAAATACTCTTTCGAGGATCTTAATAATAATAATAATAAAAAATAATAATAATAGTAATAACAACAAGAATAATAATACCACCACCACCAAAACCCTCCTGTTTTCCTCTATTTGTTTCTTGTCTCTGTGGCTTATTTACAATAATTCAGGGCTATCTCATAACACAGAAATTCAAGAAAAGACACAAGGAAAAGCTGAAAATGCTGTAACTGTATGATAGAAAGGTGTCTGTGAATACAAGCCAGTTATTCAGGAATTGAAGAGGATAGTGGATTTTAAATTCCCTGCTTATAGTAAGCAAACTGGGTCTACCTTCATTGTCAAAATTCTAAGAAATTTTGTCCCAAAATGTCATGCTTATCAATAAAGTGCTTGTCATTTTTTTAATATTATATCTTGCTGTAAATGTAAAGCAAATATACAATCTCCATGGAAACTAGATATTTTCCTAATTATATATGTGTTTGTTAACCTCTTTGTAGGAAAAATGAGGTCTGATTTAAATGTCATATTTTTTGATGACCACTGAGAATTGATACTTAATTTTCCGATAGCATAGTTCATAAACCACACTTACATACCTTACTGTGTATATTCAAACTTTCTTTTTGCTCTAACAGAAAGGAAAGCCATTTTCTGAGGCAAATTGATACAAAATTTATTTACTGTTAAAAATATCAATTTAAATAGAAGTATAGATAACACCATTATGCAGAGCAGGCATAAAAAGCAATTCATGTGCATCAGGAAAACAAAATAAAATCTTAAACATCTGCATTTTAATTGTAATCAGTGCTGGATTAAAGGGTTGAACAATTAACGATCATTACAACATTTTGAAATATCAGTGGGAGAGTGTCAAAGAAGATGAGTCTTCCATGTTTACAAAAGATTTTGCCTGTGGCATACTGTGTGCTATTGTGAATCATTTATCTTCTGGCTTAAACCTGTCATGGTATGAAATATTGCAACTGTGATTCTGCATGACAGAATAATGAAACATTGAAAAAAAGTCCACACTGCAATGACTTTTCCACAGAATTTTGGACTTGAGAACCTGAAAAGCTGCACATGAAATAGCTTTTCTTTTCACTCCATTAAAAACTACTCCAGGCCAATGAGTTCCCTTCTATACACTGAATAGGCTAATCCATTGTTTTTTTCCTGGTTTTAGCTTTTTTTTTTTAAACTGTGTGCTATTATAAGATCTCATATACTGTATTGAATGCCAGAATAGTTCCTGAAGAGGTTCCATTCAGCAAATATTTGAATGCTGTATTTCACACTGAAAACTGGAGCCTAGACAAGATTATGGAAGACTTTTTGCTGTTTTCTTTAGGAAAATTATCTTAAATTATCTTATGTGAGCAGCTTTGCTGGAGTACCCGTTCATTCTCCAGAAAAGCTTGTTTTGACTCTGTTGTGAATAATCTCTGACGAATGTACATGTCATGATGCACATTAGCAAGTGAATTCAAGATAAAATCTGGTCTCTTCACCCACAAAGGCCAGCATTTTGGGGGGACCATCTTCTCATTGAATGATCCCTACATGATCCATATGAACCACTGCAAATGAAGACTTTTTTCTTAATGCAATGTCTTCTATCAGGACCCAAAATAATAGAGTTACAGGTAATAATTTCCTAAAACTGATCTTTTTTACACAGAAAAACATCAGAAAGGCAAAATAACAGCTAGGACTTAACCTGGCCACTGCCGTAAGAGATAACAAAAAAGGTTTTTACAAATACATTAACAACAAAAAG
>VYXH01003180.1:14358-30881 GCA_013397275.1 Burhinus bistriatus
TGAAGCCAATGGCATGAGGTTTAAGAAGGCCAAGTGCCGGGTCCTGCACTTGGGTCACAACATCCCCAGGCAATGCTACAGGCTTGGGGAGGAGTGGCTGGAAAGCTGCCTGGCAGAAACAACAAAGCTGGTGAGGGGTCTGGAGAACATGTCTTCTGAGGAGCGGCTGAAGCAATTAGGATTGTTTAGTCTGGAGAAGAGAAAGCTGAGGGGAAACCTTATTGCTCTCTACAACTACCTGAAAGGAGGTTGTAGTGAGATGGGCGCTGGTCTCTTCTCCCAAGTAACTAGCGATAGGACAAGAGGAAATGGGTTCCAGTTGCACCAGGGGAGGTTTAGGCTAGACATTAGGAAGAATTTTTTCACTGTAAGAGTTATCAAACATTGGAACAAGCTGCCCAGGGAGGTGGTTGAGTCACCATCCCTAGAGGTGTTTAAAAGTTGTGTAGATGTGGTGCTTGGAGACATGGTTTAGTGGCGGACCTGGTAGAGTAGGGTCAATGGTTGGATCAGATGATCTTAAAGGTCTTTTCCAATCTAAACAATTCTATGATTCTATGATTAAAGAGCTTAGCACTAAAATTTATGGCTATCCTTCTCTGCAACTCTACTTGAATATATTGTGATGAGATAGAGATGAAAGCCATTAGATAAAACACATTCATTACACAAATGTTTAAAAATTCAGACTAAGACAAATAATCATCTTGAGTCTAGAAAACTTAGGTTAAATCAAATGTCAAAATTACTTTGACTTTCTTAATGGTTGTTACTGGAATAATTTCTGTAATGATAGATTACAGAAAGTGCATGGGTCAGAAAAAAATCTATACTAATAACTTACAAAAAACCCTCTGACACTGTCTAATTCAAACAAAGATTCATATTTTAAAATTAGAGCTTTTGGATGCAAGGAATTCTGCTCCCTATTACTGTGGGAGGATCACTGAAAAAAAAGCAGCTAATATGGGAATACTTATTTTGGCCTTTTTGATGTGTCATGTCATCCTCATTTTTCAGTGGCTACTGCCAGTTATGTTTTTTACCTTTCTCTTTCAACACAAAAGCATTCGTGTTTTCTGTATTCAAAAAAGTGGATTAAATACTTCTGTGATATATGGAAGTATACAGGTAAGTGGCATAATTGTCAAAATATGCTGTTCAAACACAAGAAAAAGAGTAAAGGTCTATCCTGAGGTAGGACAGCCAATGAGCTCAAGAGAAATGACAGATACTCTATCATAATGATATCCCCAATACATCATTGAACTCCTGTATGGCAGGGTTAGTCATATCTAAACCATGATTTTCCTCCTTCTTATCAACATTATTCTTTTTTTTTTTTGTATATGCACTGTGAAAGGGTAAAACAGAATTTCTTAATACTGTTCTTAACATGCTTAGTGTGTAAAAAAATCGGTATTTGTCAAATTATTCCAAGTAACTATGCAGAACAGTGGGATTTTTTCCCCATTTCCATGTCTTGTTTTGGGAATTCAGTCTTTATTTCCAGAAATCACAAAATTACATTTCCATCCATAATGTAAAAGATATGAAGTACAGAGCATTAACATTTTATATCCTTTATTGTGTTAATTTTAACTCTTTACATGTTGACATCTGTGTCATAAACTAAGACGTATCAGATTTGATGGAAATGGGAGAACATACTCTTTCCAGTTTATATAAAACAAATTAGCTAGATCAAAAGCATATGTTTGTAACAGCTAGAAATAAATCAAGAACTGTGCAAATGTGTTTTATTTCTTCTGAATGTTCTAGAGGAATAAATAGACATTCCCATGGTTTAAGAGACAATACCTTTAAAAACCTGTTTATTTCGTGGTAGTCTCTACCTCTATTCTATACATAAGAACAAATTATTTGGATATTAAGGGAGTTCAGTCATCATGACTATGGCAGATGGAAACACAGCAGTTCAAGTATTGTCTTTAATTTGGATAAAATGTTTGCAGAATCAACATGAAGATTAATAATTATTCATCCCCATGCCCAGGCACCTGTTATTTGATGAACTGAAATGTGAGCAGTGGGTCAGAATAAAGTCCTACTTACCCAAACATAAATCTGAAGCACAGATATTTAAAGAATAAATTATATTCATTATGTGGCATACTGCTTACTGAGGAGTCAAAGTCAACAACAAACTATCAGCTGTTTTCATAGGCATTGTTTAATAATAAAGTGGGATAAAATAATTCATAAATCCAGAGAGACAAAACAGTGCTGTAAAATCCCCGTCTTCGTGTGGGACAGAAGACATCTCTAAAAGACTCATCTAGTCATCAGAAAAAATGTTAGGATGGGAGTGAAATTTTGATGGAGGATCTAGGAACCTACAAAAACCATACAGATGCATGCTGCTCTAATTTCATTCCTCAGGAAAGTCTATGCCATTGCCTCATGATGCAGAGAAGGCAAGGATTATGAGAGCAATATTACCATACATTTAAGACAAACATTTCTTCCGCTGATTACACGGATTTACTGGATCTATGCTACACTTTCTAGAGCCCTGGCACATGATCTTGGATGAAAAGAAACCTTAACTGGTACCACTAATATACTTTGCTAGCATCACAGCACTATTCTAAGTTACACATTGGTTGTCAAAGTGGGACAAAAATAAATGAACAGTAGTAGTTTCAAAAGATAATGGCAAATATAAGTATTTTGAGAAAACAGTGCACAATAAAAATAGTAAAAAGTATAAACAGAAATATTGGTTTAAAACAGCTTTTTCACATTAATATAAAATTAATATAAAAGCAATCATACAAATCATCCAGAATTGTTAAAAGTATCCGAGCAACAAAAAGATACAAATGAGACCAGATCTACTTACCAAATTCCTTAGGAACAGTGATAGAGTAAACACAGTTGTGACCAACACTATAATTCTTGGGGTAGTTTGGTGATAATACAGTGCCTTCAGAGCCTGTTGACCGGCTTCCACAGGGTGCTAGAAAGTGAAGATAATCAGTTTTGAATAATATAATATCAGAAAAAAATCAGTTTAAAGTGATTTGTTGTATGTTGGTATATGCTATTACAGTAAATTTTATTACACTTCTACACTGGATTAAATTTGTATATCCTGTAAAATACTGATTATGCACAACTTTCTCATATATCAAAATAGAATTGATGGCACTCTGCAGTTTTCCAGATCAATTATTGTTTTTCTTTACCATCTATCAACCATCTTAATAAAATAATGATGTGCTTTATACACAGTATGCTATTATTCACAACATACAAAACTGTTATTCATCCTTATGATGCTTTACACTCTAATAAAGGCATAGATTATGCAGCTCTTCCACACACTAGTAAATTCTTAGTCATGCCAATAGACTCATAATTCAAAATAATATACAGAACTACTCAAATAAAGAAGTTGGGATTCCTTGACTAAACATGATGTACCACTTATTTATATCTCAATTATTTATAACATTATATATATAAATTTGTGAGCACTTTTCTTTATCACATAAACATCATGTTTATTCTACCATTAATAGCTATAATACTTGATAAAATGGTAGATAAATAACAATGCTATTTACTACAACAACATATATTTCTAAGGTTAACAGTAGAAGTTAGCATTTGACATTATTGCAAACTGTCAAGAAAGAAACAGTGCTTTTTATTCTTTTTCTTCATCAGATGTTCAGGTGCATTTATATGAAACCGTCATAAGTGTTATTCTTTTCCTATGTCTATTACTTGCTTCTCATACAAACAACAAAAGGGCAGCAAAGATGACTGGGGGATTGGAGCACCTCCCTTAAGAGGAAAGGCTGAGAGAGCTGGGACTCTTTAGCCTGGAGAAGAGAAGGCTGAGGGGAGACCTTATTCTTGCTTCTAAGTATCTAAAGGGTGGGTTGGAGGAGGATGGAGGCAGACTCTTTTCAGTGGTTCCCAGTGACAGGACGAGGGGCAACGGGCACAAGCTGGAACGTTGGAAGTTCCATTCAAACACAAGAAAAAACTTCTTTACGGTGAGGGAGACAGAGCACTGGAACAGGCTGCCCAGGGAGGTTGTGGAGTCCCCTTCTCTGGAGATTTTCAAGACCCGCCTGGATGCAGTCCTGAGTAATGTGCTCTAGGCATTTCTGCGTCAGCAGGAGAGTTGGACTAGCTGATCTCTAGAGGTCCCTTCCAGCTCTGAAAATTCCGTGATTCCGTGATACACACTTTGTCATTTATTAGTTTAATCTATCGTTGAGATTATGGCATCTGTTTAGAATATTTCTTCTAACCACTTTGGACTATAAAACATTTTTTAATGAGTTTAATGTTAACATATCTATTTAACATTTTTTTTTCCTCTGTTAAGATGTGACTTCCTAAAATAAGTACTACTTAATATTTCATTTGCTAAACACAAAAAAAATGGGGTTTGTGGTATGGTCTCAAAACATTAATATCTTCTGAATTATATTAAATAAGAAAAAGATGGTTTTCTTACTATTATTTCAGAAGATTTTATCTCATTATTTGTCATACTAGATACAAGCTATGTATTAGTGTAGCTACAGGTCATGTGTTTTAAGACTACTTTTAATTAATTCACACAAAATGTATGGTAGAGTATACCATGAAAAAAAAACATCTTTTAATGCTAGCAACTTAAGGTCCCATTGCTTTGAGAATGGATTTCTGTAATTTGTATTAACGTGGGTTCCTTTCAGTGTGGTGTATCTGCAGAGTTTGATAAACTGTGTACCTGAAATGGGAGCAGATGGTACGTACTGCTCCAGTCTACACATACAATTTGTAAATGATTCAATGGGCTAGTGTGAAAGTCATGGTATTTGACACAGGTCAACAGAAAGATCTTGACTTTTGCTTGTGCATGTGTGTGTGCATGTGGTAGATGTGGCACATATGTTAGAGATGAGCAAATCAGTCAGGACCCTGAACGGGACATAGTCTTGGGATGCTCTGGACAGCTTGGCTGGTAAGCACCCACTCTGAGCTACACAGTAAGCGCTAAGACTGCCATTCGTATACGGAATATTGTTCTCTATGGCTAAAAGAATAATCTCAGTGTCTTCCCTCAATCCACCATCATGTGAAATATCAGAAATTCATGCTTTCTTGTGAAAATGTATTTAGAGAATAGAATTACTGGTACATTTTGCCAAGCTAAGCCTCATATCCAGGGACTTACTTGCCTTAAGTTAGTTGAAAAACACAAACAAGAAAATCTTTACTAGCTGAATGTGGTAAATATTTTTCATGAAAACAGATCTGCTTACCAGCTTGTCAGTACTCAAGATTTTCTATTCCAGATTTTGGATGAAACAGAAGAGGATATGGAAGGATACAAGCAACAAAAGCACTAAAACTAGAGAAATTGCCAAAAAGCTTATTACTACTCCCTAACCCAATTTCCTTCTTTACTGTTTGCAAGTTGAATAAATGAGTTACTGCAACAAACCAACAATATTGTCCAACTCCAGCACTCATATCATTATTATACTTCCTTAATCAGCAGATGTACAATAATGTGCAAACTCAGACTAAAATTATCATTCCACTGAAGTCAATGCCATTGAAACAAATAGGGACAGAACTTCACCCTTAATTTTTAATAAAACTTGAAGTAATAGCACACAATAGCAATAGTTAAAATTAATACCTATATATTTAGTACTCAGCATATAGTGGACCATTACTTATGAAGTCCAGATTTTTGTATACCTCTATTCTTTTTCATTCCTACAAGTTCTGCAGTTAAGAAAGGTATTTGTGATTTTACAAAACTACTAGTATGCTTAAAACGGAACAGAATTTTTAAAAAACAACAATTTATTTTAAATAAACATACATTTTTCCATAAATTCATTTAACTTGTGTAATTGTTCAAAGAAATAAAAATCAAATTTACTGCAAATTTTATGAATTATGATTCACTTTAGTGCAATGTCTTACACTACAAATTATTGATATTAATAGTTGTGTATCTAAAATCAACAATGACTTTTGAGTTAATGTCCTGTCACCAGGACATTGTTTTAAAGCTAGGAAAACAGAGAAACCAGTTATGTTTGTGTCATACACAAGAATTTGAGAAAGCTAGTACACTTTCAAGGTGTTCTTGATTCTCTGAGGTAAAATTATTATTTTACTATGTATACATCTAGCCAAAAACATTTCACAATATTTGAAAGGTAGTATTATCACAGCTGGTATAAAAATAATCGCACAAAATAATTTAATTGACAAATGCACATAGATTTCTAAAAGTGATTACACCCAACAATTTTTGCACATTAATAATACAAAATACAGTTTAGCACCTTCAAAAATCTGAGCATTGTCATTAATACTAGAGTCTGACTAAAACAAATTCAGTATCTCTAAAAGGTGAAGATAATGCCATTTTCTTTTTATAATTGATATTAATTAAAATGTTTATATGACACATTGTCTGAAACATCTAAACATTTTACCCACACATTGAATCCCATGAAAGTAACATTCATCTGCACTGATTATGTAGTGGGCCCATATCTGGTCGTGTAAGAGGACAAGAGGCACAGTACAAGGCTGGAAGCAGGATTTCCAGCAGGGCTCCTTTAGGTGCAAAGTCTCAACAGAGTTGCCTGCAGCCTATGCTACAACGTGCTCAGTACAGACTGGACTTAGAGATGAACTCTTTGTCGCTCTGACATGTGTAAAATATAATTAGCAGCAACAGCAAAATACTTGCATTGAGTATTTCATAGTAATTTCTTTCACTTGGTGTTCTCATTCTGGGCTTTTTCACTCTGCCTTTTCTGACTTTACCTTTTCCCTTATGGTCTCTCCCATTGCTTTCCAACTGCTGCTATAAGGACTCTTTGTCCTCACAAGAATTCTCATTCCTGGGTCTCAGAAACAAATAGTATAAAGTTGAAGCAAGATGTAAGCACACAGTTGACCTTTGCAATCTGAGAAAAAGTTTAACATCATAAATCATTAGGTGGTAAATCATGTAGTTCTTATAGCAGCAAGACTGTCCTCCAAGACCTTTCTGAATGTATCAGGGAGGAGGAAAAGGTTTATTTGATATTTTAGTAAACCCATAGAGTTCACTGACTATATTTCCTTCCTTACCTTTTGGGAAATTCTTACTTTAAAATGCTAGGAGTTTCAGGAAGAGGAGATTCTACCCTGACCATCACTAAATATTACTATTCAGAAATCAACGATGGATCCAGGGTCATGAAACCATAGCTACAGTGAATTAAAAACACTTGATACAAAAATAAAACATATTTCTGCCTCTGGAAAATATCTAGTATTGAGTTGTTTGGTTGGATATAATAATTCCACTACCACAATGCTACCCATTGACTTTCATTTATGCTTATTTCAGCTATGTAGGTCTCATTGTCTTTTCATTAGTTTTACAGTGCTGTGTTTTATTTCATTTACTAATAACTACAACATTAAAAACTGAAAGGTTGCGAAAATCAGCATGTCTAATTATTACGTTGTGCATTGAAAGATATACCTACAGTAAAAATTCTAACAGACCTATCACAACTAGGAATGTAAACTGCATTTAACACAAAACCAGCAACAAATGTTAAGCATCATTTCCACAGGAATTAAAAAAATCCTGCAGAATAAAACAAACCAACCAAACAAAAAGTTCAAAAGGCAAATGATACTGCCTAATGTAATTCCCCAATAGTATTCCAGTATTTTTTAGTAATATTTGCTTAGACTCTGAAATACTGTATCACTTTCGGTATTTATTTCTGCTTTAGTTTATTCTCTGACATATCAAAATACTACTGAGTATGCTGTCCTTGTCCCACTTTGCAGGATCAGCAATGGAACAGTAATAGGAGAGAAAGGCACTTGGTTGTGGTAAGAATGTGCTAAGAATCAGTGTGTGGATGCATTACTCACTGTTTCCTTGAAACATTATTAAGCATTAATGGTAAAAGATTCCTTTCCTGCGTGTGCTGAATTTACTGTAATGGTATCTTGTCTTATTAAATAGCACTACCTGCAGCCCTCGAAAAAGCCCTATCATAAAAAAACCAAGTATCACCCACTCTGTATCTTAAATTGGTAAGCATTTTTATCTGGAAGATTACCCATCTTGATCATTAGTATTCATGCACCTTTGTCAAAGAACTGAATTCTACCTCTTTATGGCAATGCATTAGTAAATAGAGAATACAATATAGAATGCATTACCATCAACTGTGACACCTTTTGTCACATTTCAGCATACACTAGTTGTAAAAGAAATGTGAGTGATCACTGCAGAGAGGCAAAATCACACAGCAGAACCACAGACCCACGTAATCTACACCTAACTACTGCTAGAAAGTAACAATTTCTATAGCTCCAGCGAAGCATTACAGGGTTAAAAGCCCTTGCCATGTGCTTATTGCTCCTATGTTTTCCATCATGTCTTTGCAGTGTAACCAAAAGAAAGAACCCACAAGGAAAAACTTCAGTAAAAGAACTGTGAAGAATGGACTACTTAGGTATGAGAATTGATTTCCGATCTTGACTTTTGAAGAAATGAATATTTTTGCTAGCAAGTATTTTTTCTGCAGCTTGAAGCTTTTAATTCCTACTACTGCTTTCAGATTACCTACTTTCTAGCTCCTACAGCTAAAATCTAACAATTTAATTGTAATTGCAAATGTAAGTGCCATATTGCACCATCCATTTTTAAGCAGCAATCCTCAGTGGAATCAATGGGGAATACTGCTTAAAAATGAATGGCACAATATGGCTTTATGTCATGCAGATAAATTTGATTACACAGCTACAAATACAATAAAAAATGAAGAATAACAGTGTATAAACTCTGCAGAAGGAGGAAAAATATGCCTTGAATAACTGCTAACGGGATACTGACTTTTTATCTAATGGGCCACCGTTTCAAAACCCAGACTAGAATACGGTAATCATTACAGATATCTAATATTTAGTGGCTCTAAATGACTAGGTTTAAAAAAGAAATTATTTGGGGACATGATGTATGTTTTTAGAATTTAATATATTAAATCACTGATTGCTGTTTTTGCAAGTCTGATAAAATGCAATGTCATTCTATTTATTCTTTCTAATCCAAATGACAGTTTTTCAGTTGTAATGATTTCTTATATTGGTTAAGTCAAGAATTATATACAAGAAACAGTTAACAAGCAAACAAATATAGTGACTGATATATCACCACCAGGAAATAAAATAATTTAAAAAATCATGAAAAGGAAATCTTAACAGATAAAAATCGCAGACAAATTTCTTCCGAACTTCCAAATTACAGATACTTTTATTATGGATATCAGTCTGAAATGTGAACGTGATGAAGCATCTAAAATTGTTTTGACAATACAATGGATATGAAAAAGACAATCTGATACAGAAATATATCTTTTAGTTGTTATTTGTAAAGACAGAAATACAATAGAAATGAAAAGACACCAACAAATACACAGAGAGAGAGAGTGCACCATCATACAGTCAAAAAGCAGTACCAAAGAAAGCTATAACATAAAGAATATGGAAGCTTTACATGTTGTTATGTCTTCAGTCTTCACAACACAGTTTTATTATGGCAATCAAAACTGATTTAAACAATGAAAGAGAAGCTCAAGTCAATATATGTTAATAGTGTTTGAAAGTGGTTAGTTAAAACAAACCAGCAGGAGCTGGGGAAATCCCCTCAGGAATTCAGAAACTTATAATTAGCAGAAAATAGAGAAATGATGAAATTATAAAAAACAAACAAACAAACGAAACCCAAACCACAAAAATTCTAAGTAGCAACTTAAAAAATTAGCAAATGTTGAAATGCAAAATCCAAAGCAATTGGCTAGCTATTGCAGAAAAAACTTAACAGAACAAATATTGAAAGTGAGTTTCAATACAACATTTCTATAGACAAAGACAACACTAAGCTAGGCTTTCATGTATTAGACATAGAAGGTAACATTTCTGCTCCATTCAACAGTGTAAAGCCTCAGCAGGAATTTCGGAGAATCACAGAATCACGGAGTTTTCAGAGCTGGAAGGGACCTCTAGAGATCATCTAGTCCAACTCCCCTGACGACGCAGGAATGCCTAGAGCACATTACTCAGGACTGCAGCCAGGCGGGTCTTGAAAATCTCCAGAGAAGGAGACTCCACGACCTCCCTGGGCAGCCTGTTCCAGTGCTCTGTCACCCTCACCGTAAAGAAGTTTTTTCTTATCTTTGAATGGAACTTCCGATGTTCAAACTTGTGCCCGTTGCCCCTCGTCCTGTCACTGGGAACCACTGAAAAGAGTCTGCCTCCATCCTCCTCCAAGCCACCCTTTAGATACTCAGAAGCAAGAATAAGGTCTCCCTTNTAGGATGTTCTATTTTGATCTAGCAGGAAATTTTGAAATAATTGGTTTTGTTTAGTCTCCAAAAGTGAAGAATGAGATCATGGGCAGACTGGTCACTTTGAAGATGTAGTAGATTGAGAGAAAGATTAGAGAAATTATTTTTTCTCTTCATCCATAAATGATAGGACAAAAAATAACTGCCAACAATTTTAGTAAAATCAATTAAATTTAGATATTCTCATAACTACTTTTGGGAAGTTACTGAGTTTTTTGGCGATTCCTGGAAGAACAAGGCATATAAATATCTGTTATAATAAGTTAATTATTTCCAAGCAGACAAGAGAGAGCACTTCACCTTTTTATAATAGGTTATGTCTCTATTATCACTCCATATTAATTGATTGTAGCATGAAAAAGGGGTACATTCAATTTTCTTGGTGCTGGCAATGCTAAAACCACAGACTGAACTGTTATAGTGTGATGGGATGTTTTATTTTTTCTAGAAGAGGAAGGATAGAATTTCATGTTGCAAGGTAAAAATCATAACGAAAAAAAAGCTTATGAATAAAGAACCACAAAAAGGGAGAACCCACAAAAGGTAATTCTTCCAAAATTAAAAAACTATCATAAACTTGAATTATAAAAAAATTTGGAAGTGTTCAGAAACATGCATGAGCAAGAAAATATGCCTTAAAAGGTGAGAATCAAGGAACTCAAAATCTGTGTAGTGTAGCAGAGAAAGATAATTTGATACATTTTAAAGAAGACATTTCAAGAGGATAGTACCTCTTTCTTTTCAATAAACAGAAGCAAAAGAAAATTTAGCAGAAGGTGAAGCTAACTTTCAGCTTATGGTTTTTTTGTAATTTTATAAAGTACGTATAAGTATACAAAATGCAATTAATCACACAATCAAATTATTTCCATGTAGATTTATCTAACAGTTCATCAGCTTTTACCTCTATAACTGACAAAACCAATAACAAATCCAAATAACTTTGTGTCTTCAGTTTCATTTCTTGAAATCTTTAAAACAAAACCAACTGTCTTTCTGAAGGTATGAGAAGGAGATTTTATACAGTTGAATATGAGATATGCTTTTGCTATTGGGGGAAAAAAATACAAAGGAGAATTGTTTTAGCCTAACTTTAGAAATTATATTTGCTCTCAATTTAATGATTTAATTTCAATTATATACCTTTTTTCCTTATGAACTGTGGTGCATGCAAATTTATGAAGTTCTATATAGTTTTCTTAGTTACTGAAATTGTGTGTTGCTTAAAATTAGTTTACAAAATTTACTAATTTTAGCTAAGTGTATAGAAAGTCTGAAATGAATTTTCTGATATGAACTGGGATGTGGCTTACGCAGCTGGAAAAAAATAGCTAAATAAAAATTTAAAAGTGCTTTTCAAGTGAGCCATCTGCAGCAAAGCTTTGACATGATATTTAAGAAACTTCTGGAGGAAAACAAAGACACGCTTCAAAACAATTTATCTACCAACATAATAAATGAATAAAAAAATAACAGAAAAGAAAATTGGCAGTAATAGAGACCGTTTCAGAGTGTTTCAAGTCCGTTTAGGTAGTAAGAGCAAAAGAGCATTACATGACGGATGTGTAGTAGTAAAAATAAGTCAGAGCTTAACAAAGCTCAACACATTTTTAACTACAACAGCAGAATTGAGACTTTGACTCATGAGGAAGTATGAATGAAAGATGTGTTAAGATTTACAGATCTCTTCACAAGAAATAATCATCCCTTCAAATTAGACACTTTTTTCTTCTTTTCTCTTTTTAGAAGCCATATAGCTTCTATATTATGTTTATTCACATGTGCACTCTTTATATCTAAATTATATTTCATTACTTATTTGGTTTATGAAAGAATCATTCCTATTATGTGATGAAGAGTGTAATGACTGCTGTAATGACAATTTGATAGACAATGCAGTTGAAGTCTCATTGAGAGTATTTTTTGTTCCATAACCTTAGTGGACAAGGATGTACTTAAAACATCTTTTCATTACGCAGAAGGAGAAACCTATAAAATGTGAGGATGAAAGTAAAAATTATGAGCTTTCTTAGAACTCACTAACTTTATGACTTCATTTACAACTGCACAAAACCAAGAATCTACTTATTTCTAGAGAGCTGGTAAGTGATACCACCTCCTGAATCTCATTTTGATAATAAGAATCCACTATTTTAGGGGGGCTGTAACGAGTATATTGCTCATCCAAAAATCCATCTCCATGTCTCTAGAATGTCCCTTTACCCAAATGAGTTTTCTCGCACTAGCAGGGAATCATAGCTGCTACAAAGAACAAGCTTTTTCTTGAATTATATTATATTATATTACAATATAGAATGAAACTCTGTAATTCCTTAAGTTTCCAAGTGATTTCCAATATTCTGAGTATGTGCATGCATTGTTAGTTTGACAGGAAACTACAGTGTGTTAAAGAATTTAATTTTAAATTTGAGATCTTACAACTAATGATAAATTAACCAAAGTCACTGTAATTTGCTCAGTCTCAGCTTTCTTTGCCATGAACGTTATTGTTCATGTTTGCACCACAGACTTTTGAATTAATTTTAAGAAGATAGACTTTTAATTTTAAGATAAACTTTTCAAACTCCATTCCTTAAATGATTACCCCTTTCAATTTTCAACTGGACTTCTGGGTAATTAAATTTACCAGTGGATTCATACCTAGAAAGTAAATATCAATTTGCTGTAACGAACTGTTATTAAGAGAAAAAAGTCAAACTAGTAAGTTTCCTGGAGAATGAAATGCCATGGTACATCCAAAACAATATTAACTCTAATAAACCGTTCTGTGATTAAAAGGGAGAAATACATTAAAATACAGAGAGTAAGAACAGCCATCTCAATTCAACTACTTAAATACCTGAGTTAAAGGTTTACATAGGATCATTCTCAAAGCAGTAGCAAATTAAATATGACAATTCAATAACTGAGAGGAAAAGAAGCATATTGAAATGCAAATAAGTCAAGCAAACAACAGCAGCAAAACACCGCTGCTTTTAAACACGTGTGTGTAAAGAAAAAAAGTTAAAAGGAAATACGTTTCCCCAGAGGATGATTCATCCGTAGTATTTGGGATAGACATGCGCATGTGCCTGTCTCTCTCAAATTACAAGAGAAATGTCTTTTAAGATTACTGTAGATGAGACCACAGATTCATGTTTCTTAATTCTAGGTTTCTAATACACAGCTGTCTAGTCATCATAGGCACTCTCTATGACCAGCAGAGGGAAAAACACATTAATTCCCCTCTGGAGAACTCTAGTTCTCAGCTACTAAGCAATATGTTGAAGAAGATGAAGAAGTACCAGGTTAAAGACACACATGATGGATGGGGGGGAAAAAAAACCCACACAAAACAACCCCCCAAACCATACACAATCCATAAGTACAATCACATTCACATTAGAAGCAAACAAAAATAATTAATTCATCCCAGAAAGTGAGGAACCAGAACACAAATCCCGAAACACAGGAAAGAAAAACAGGGTAAGAAACAACTGTTACTAGTAAAATAAACAATACTCAAACTAACTGGTCTATAAAATGAACAGTTATGAACACCAGTACCAATCAAAAATATAAAATGAAATAATAATACAAGATTGGCCTTTAAAACAAACAGACAAAAAATAAAAATACCCACAAACCCCACTAATCTAATCTAGACTGCTTTTGCTATACCTGGTGGAAGTGGTTCTACTTACAAAAAACATCCCACTTTTGACATGACCAGTAATGTCTGCTTGATACTGAATAACAGTGTGACATGTCAGCACACATTAAGACATTTCAACCACTGGCTACAGATTTACATAATATAAGACTAAGAATGGCCATTTTTATTGTGGTGACTTGACTTCGGGTAGATGCCAGGTGCCCACCAAGCCACTCTATCACTCCCCCTCCTCAGCTGGACAGGGGGAAAACAATACAAGGAAAGGCTCATAGGTTGAGATGGGTCGAGATAAGGACAGGGAGAAATCACTCACCAAATACTGTCATGGGCAAAACAGATTTGACTTGAGAAAATGAATTTAATTTTTTTCCCAATCATATCAGAGTAGGGTAATGAGAAATAAAAATCAAATCTTAAAATATCTTCCCCCACCCCTCCCTTCTTCCTGGGCTCAACCTCACTCCCAATTTTCTCTATCTCCTCCCCCTGAGTGGCACAGGGGGACAGGGAATGGAGGTTGTGGTCAGTTCATCACACATCATCTTTGCCTCTCCTTCCTCCTCACACTGTACCTCCGCTCCAGCATGGAGTCCCTCCTATGGGAGACAGTCTTCTCCAGCGTGGGTCCTTCCCACAGGCTGCAATCTTTCAGGAATGGACTGCTCCAGTGTGAGTCCCCCATGGGGTCACAAGTCCTGACAGAAAACCTCTTCCAGCATGGGCTCATCTCTCCATAAGGTCACAGATCCTGCCGGGAGCCTGCTCCAGCACAGGCTCTCCACAGGTCCCAGCCTCCTTTGGGCACATTCACCTGCTCTGGTGTGGGGTCCTCCACTGGCTGCAGGTGGATATCTGCTCCACCATTACCTCCATGGGCTGCAGGAAGACAGCCTGCCTCTCCATGGTCTTCACCACAAGCTGCAGGGGAATCTCTGCTCCGGCATCTGCAGCACCTCCTCTCCCTCCTTCTTCACTGACCTTGGTGTTTGCAGAGTTGTTTCTCTCACATATTCTCACTCCTCTCTACGGCTGCTGCTGCATAGCAGGGTTTTTTTCCTTTCTTTAATACGTTATCACAGAGGCGCTACCACCATTGCTGATGGGCTCAGCCTTGGCTGGCTGCATGTCCCTCTTAGAGCTGGCTGGCATTGGCTCGATTGGACATGGGAGGCTTCTAACAGCTTCTCACAGAAGCCACCCCTGTAGCCCCTCCACTACCAAAACCTTGCCATGCAAACCCAATACATTTATCAACATGGCCTCTTGCAAACATGAAACACAGAATTTTGCCAGTGTTAAGATCTCAAACTCTTACTTCTTGGCTGAGCTAAAGAATACCTATGCATATTGTTTACCTCTTTTATGTGTAGCTACTTTCTGAGTATACTGTATCTCTTGCTAATTCTTCAGTGATTGATTATATTTAAAGCAAGATTACAACAATTATATTTCTAATTTCTAATATTCTATGCATATCTATTTCAAGTCAAGCTTTGGACAGACATGATGGAAACAAATATTTAGGACAGCAGATAGACTAGGAAAGAGAGGGAGAAAAAGAAATACATGAAAAAGAGGGAGATCACGGTTCAAAATGACACAATCCTGACAGTTTGTGTTCCAAATTTATACAGTGATGACAACAAAACTTGGAAAGACCCCAGCTTCACAATTTTCATCAGACTCCAAAGAACACCTTTCTTTCAGAGCCGATTTTGTCAACAGCAGTAATGTGATCTTGTAAGTGTGAATACACATTTAGATGAACATCCCGTCTATGTCTGATATGTCCATAAAGATTTTTAATAAAATTTGAGTCCATCTTTAAATACTTTCTGTGGTACCTAATATCTTCTTTTACTTAAGTTTCCTTTTGATTTCCTTAACCTTCCTTTTGATTCCTTGTATTTTAAATATAAAATTAATTTAATATGTTACATGTGATAGATTTGCAATGAAATGTACTGCTTAGAAATGGTTTAAAAATTTAGAAAGGAACTATTTCTTTTTGAGACCTGTTAAATCTAATATTTGGTATTTTTGATTGGTTTAAGAAAAACAGCAGTTAAAAGTAATATGATTTTTGTAATGAAAAATGACTGTAGTTTTTCGCTTGATAACTGCAACATCATTCTAAACTCAGTTGAGTTGCTAGATTGAAATGCAGGCGAATATATGTGTTACCGACATGAAGCAAAAGTTAGAAAATCACTATCCTGTTTAGATTACATTGAAAAAACTTTAAATAGTTTGTGCATATCTTTATTTAACAGCCTTCACTTCTGAAAATGCCCAGGACCAGTCTATGGAAGTCAAACTGTCCACAATTAAACATTTAATTGCAAGTGTCTTTGATAATTTTGTTAAAACCAAGCATTGAACTGATACACACACATACGCATTAAAAAAAAAAAAAAAAAAAGAAA